>JASJOG010000193.1:0-17500 GCA_030142905.1 Heliopora coerulea | reverse complement strand
GAAAGAAGGAAGAATACCCGTTAAAAAGATCGTGCCTGAAAAAGAATTTAGTTTATCAGGCCACAGTGAAGACGTGTTCCCAGGATACAAAGAGAATCTACGTTAGCATAACCGAGGGTGAATTTAAAACCAGATTTAATAACCACATGCAAGAGGATTTGAGTTCAAGCATATTACCAGTTTGCCTGGGTATCCAAGGTCAAACGGTAAGTCGGAGAATGCTGTGTGTACGGCAAAACGGTTGGTAAAGAAAGTGGAGAGTGGCAGAGATCCTTACTTGTCCTCGTTGGACTGGTGTAACACTCCAAGCGAGGGTGTTGGATATTCACCAGCACAACAGCTATTGTGCCGACAGACTAGAACATTAATTCCAACAGTGAAGAAGTTGATAAAACCTACAATACCAAAGAATGTAAACAAACATTGTTGGTGCAGAAAAGCAAGCAAGCTTATTATTACAACAACGGTGCAAGAGAGTTACCAGAGTTGAAAGAAGGTGATCTAGTTAATATCTAGCCGTTGAAGTTGACCGACAAGTGTAAGCCCTGGGTGAAAGCAGAAGTAGAAGGGAAAGTGGACATTCGATCCTATCAGGTTCGAACAGAAGATGGTTGAGTGTATAGACAGAATCAACGGCACCTTAGGTGTTCAAGAGAGCAACCAGAAGAAAGTACAACAGATTTCAATGTCCAACCACCTGTTATTGTAGCAAACGATGCAAAAGACAGTGGACTGCAGCCATGTCAAGAGCCTGCTGCTAATCAATCGCCTGTAGATCAATCACAACCAGGTGAAGATAACACCCGTTATGTCAGATGGCCAACAGAGAACACGGAGTGGAAGAGTTGTTAAGAAACCCTATTGATATCAAGCCAACACAATATGAGGAATTATGAACTAAGTTATATTGATAGTAGTTAAATGATTATGAACTGTTAGGCTGTTATGATACCATTTTGACATTGGTTATTGACATTTTATTTTTTTTTTTTGTTCAGGTGAACCATTGGTTTGATAATAGATAATTTCTCATAATAAACTCTAAGAAGATAAAAAAAAAAAAAAATTTTGGTAATATTTATACCCAAGAAATTACAAACTTATATTAGAAGGTTTTAAAGAAGGAAGGATGTAATGATACGCACTTTAGATGTGTAATTTCTGTTTCCGTTTGCTGGCTATATAAGAGCAACCATGCGGTTAGTTAGCAGACAGAAATAAATTAACTGCAGTTTGAAAGTTAACCTGAGAGACATTACACTAGCCTAACTGACAAGGACAAATGGAGAGTAAAAAATTAAATTAAATTAAAAGTATTTGTACATTTGTTAATAAAATAATTTAAAAGTTGACAGTAAATGTAAGTTGACAATAAATATCTGTAAACATATTTTAGCTAGTGTCAACTTTTAAATTATTTTATTTAGAAATGAACATAATTCCTAGCTGCAACTACTGGATTCTTAGTATTCTGCACAGTTTACCTGCAGTATAGGCTAATATCACAATTTCTATCGATTAACAAGTAATCACATAGGTAGTCCTTGTAAAATTAAAGTCTATTTTCACTTGTGTCTCCAAAGTTTCACTAAATGAATTACCTTTTCCATGTGCAATTCTTGTGGAACTGTGAAAACACATGCAAAATTACACCTGAAATTTCTTTGGCTCCATGCAATTACCTATAGGTGCATTATAAAATGACGGTAATGAAAAATTTTTTTACACTTTTGAACAGTTACATGGTGGACATGACAATGGGGATATGTAGTTGTGAGACAGGAAAGGATGATTCTCCAAGCAAACATCAGTATCTCATTTGGGTCGCTAAGTTAGCAAACTGCTTAAATTTTGTCCCCAATGGTTGTCCAGAGTTATGGCAAACCTTGGCCTTGGTAGCACTAGACGAAACTCTTCCAGTGAGCAAGTATACATTGTTACGGGATGTTGATCCAAGTGATTTCTTGCTGGAAAATGGTGTTGAAGCAGTAGATAAAGTTATTGCTGTTGTGGAAACAACTGTAGTGGAACCATCCATCTTTCACATAGAAAAGATATAACAATTGTTTTTTGGTTTTTAGAAATGGGTGAATTAGCAAATACATTTCACAGCTGATTCCTCGTTATTTCACCACTGTATCTCCAAGTGTGGTTTTGATGTCTCGAAGTACTATGCTGTCAAGGTTGCAATTGTGTTACAATAATCTATCATATATCTATCTACAGTATATTTTGATTCAAAACTTCTCCAATGATTATCATAACACAGAGATGAAATGTAATGTGAAGTCTGGTCGGTAAAAAATTCTGTAGTGCCAATTGATATCTATTGTAAGAAACCATGATTTTTGCCGGTGTAAAAAATGCCACTACAGTTTTTATTGCAGGATTTGAATCACAGCGTGCAATCTGTGCATTATGTCCAATATAGTGAAAACTGTTGGCAAGCATAAACCCATTGACATGTTATGCTTTAGTTAGTGAATTAACATTTGATAATCTTATTACTTGCCATTTACAGCAACTTGGCCAAGATTCATCAACATAGAATGGGAGAAAAGAAATGTTATTCAGCACTGCCAAGCATGCAATGTTCTTGTTGGGAAGCTTGAAAGCGATGAAGATCCACAGTTAGCTGAAGGAGTTAAAATTTTTTGTCAGACTTCAGCAGGTCATAAAATCAATGAATGGAAATCTTTGTTCAGCACTCTTCAACTTTGGTGCGGCAGAGCTGAACAAGTTGAAAAATGGGAAAAAAATCAAAGTGTACCCCAACCAAAGAAGGAAGTCTGGTAACGGTAGCCATCAAGCAGTGTCTAAAGGCTGCTCTGCTGTATTAGTTCCACTAGAGGTTCCACCAAAAAAGGCAAAGCATAGTCGTAATTCCACTTTTTCAGTTGCACAAAACAAATGTATCAAGAAAATCAGGGTCACATGTAATGAAATGAAAGACGAGGCATGTTCCCAAATGACTTTAATTAAGTTAATAAAATGAAGTATAATGTCGTCCTTTTAGTGTTAACTGCTAATCCACTAAAGTATAATAATTAGATAATAAAATCCACAGTAGGGGTGTTGCATGTTGATGTGGTGATCCAAATTAGTTTTTGTGCTAATTTTAAGTCCACATACTTTGCATGAAAATTTTTCACCACTGTGAACAACTGTGTGTCTGTTCAAGTTGTGCTTGGTGGCAAACGATTTTCGACAGTTATTACATTGAAATGTATTAAAGTGTAATTTATTCATGTGAGCTTTTAAGAGCAATGCATGGCTAAACACTTGGTCACACACACTGCATTTCGCATCAATGCAGCCTTTACTGTGGTATCGAAAATTTTTTTCCCGGTTGAAATACTTCATGCACTCTGTGCACTGAAACTTAGTATCGAATAAATCTGTGTCAAGATCTTTTTTTATTCGGGCTTTATCTCTCCACTCCTAAATAAAATTAAGGTCAAATGATTGACACCTGTACTCTATATATATATAAATTTTTAAGTGAAATAATAACATACACCTGGCATGGACAGGGGACTATGATTCGCTCAAGCAATTCTTTGCCAAAGAATTACAGCTACCCGGAACTCAGGATCAACCTGGCAATGACAAGAAAGTACTTAAAGTTGATGATACTACAATCTCTTGGCACCTAAGTAAAAGTGTCCTGCACATAGAAGGCAAACAACTGAAAGCTATCACTCAACTTTTGTGTACTAAAATCGGTGGAAATATGGACGCAATCAAATCTGGGGTCATGAAAACGGTAAGCTCACTTTTAACAAAGACTGTGACCTTGCAATCCCGGTTTTTCAAATGTAAGGAGATGCACTCGGAGATTGAAGCTCTTAAGTTTGGCCAAGATACTGTAACGATATCATGTTTCGCTCCTCCCCTCAGCTGTTGGTGCCTTTTTTTGAGCAGATCGAATTACTCGGACGTGAGAGGAGCTAGATAAAAATAAAGGTGTTGTTGCGTTGAATATAAATAAAGTGGCACGGTCCCAAGCAGTTGTTGTCCGCTTTGAAATTGCGGCACGTTACAATACTAACAGAATGGCAACTCAGTCTCTATCAGAATCAATTGCTCGCATTACTGATATTTTGTCCCAAAATCAAGAGGATAATGATAATAAACGCGAAAATATTAACGATACCAAAGGAATATTTAATAACTTGCAAGAACCAAACCATGAAATTCTTCAACACAATACATTCCATGCATCTGAAATGAGCAATGTTAATGATTCCTAAGTGGACGTGACTTGTTCTCAAAACAATATCTGGCTTGATAATTCATCCTTGAGTTCCTCAACTAAGGAATCGATTACCGATCCTGACAGAGATAGTTCAATCTTAATTATAGGCAACTCCATAATTAAACATGTCGACCCCAGAAAAATTTCCCAAAGAAAAGTTACAAAGTGTATGTTCCCTGGTAAAACAGCAGAAGAAGTAAAAGCCATCAAAGTCAAATCACTCTCCTCGCACATAATAGTACATGCCAGGACAAATGACCTCCCAGTGGATATGCCAAACAATCGCATTAAGAACATCAAGAACTTAGCATTGAGTATCAAAGCAAAGTTCACCGGATTAAGAATCGGCTTATCAAGCATCACAGGAAGACATGATTTGCATGGCTTGGACCAACAAGCCACAACAGTTTTGCACAAAGAATGACTTTGATTATATTAATAACAATAACGTGGATAGAACATGTTTGAATGGTAGTAATCTTCACCTTAATGCTAAAGGATGAGCCTTTTTAGCCACCAATTTTATCAAGTTTCTATGGGGGCAAAATGGATCTAGACAACCTTGTCATGAAGGCCAAAGACAATGGGGGGATTTTCGGAATTTTCCAACCTCCACGATACATCTTCTAGAGGACCTTCTGAGGTTAATCACAACCCCACAGAGGAGATATTAACAAGTAAGAGATGTGACCCTAGCTCAGGTAAAATAGATGAATCACTAACAAATAATAATATACTTCATGAATTAGCGACTACAAAAGGTTTACGTATTGCAAGTTTAAATATTAATAACCTTTTAAAGCATATTGATCAGTTGAGAATGATTATGCAAACTATGCCTGTTGATATTTCTGCTATCAACGAGACAAAAATTGATGAGTCAGTGTCTGATAATTAAATAAATATTTCTGGTTATTATCTCATATGTAAAGATCAAAGTAGATACAGTGGTGGTGTTCTTTTGTACATCAGCGAAACTATACCATTCTCTGAACGAAATGACTTAGTTTCAAATCCATTAGAAATGATATGTATTGAAATTACTAAACCTTACAGTAAGTCACTTCTAATAAGTGCATGGTATAGGCCACCAAACTCTGAGAGGCATTTATTTGATGAATATGAGACTTTTCTAAGGAAAAGTGACTTAGAAAATAAAGAAGTAATAATAATGGGAGATTTAAGCTGTGATATCTCAAAATCTTGCCTTGGGACCCACACATGAAAGTTCCAATTTTTGTCCTCACTTTATCAGTTCGACCAGCTTATTAATGAACCCACAAGGGTAACGAATACATCTGCAACCCTGATTGATATTATGCTTACGAATAAAGAAGAAAATATTTCAAAATCTAGAGTTATCCATCTTGGACTGTCAGATCACAGCTTAATTTATGCTGTCAGAAAATATTGTAGTCCAAAATCTCGACAAAGCACAAGATACATCCGCAACTTTAAACATTTTAATTCCAGAGACTTCCTTACTGATCTTCCATTTATGCCGTGGGAGAGTGTAGCCCAGCATGATAACCCTAATATCTGTTGGCAGGTATGGAAATCGTATTACCATCAGGTCCTTGACCGACATGCACCACTCAGATGTAAAAGGGTTAGAGGAAACACTCTTCCTTGGATCTCACCGGACATTAAAAACCTGATGAGGTCAAGAGACTTCCACAAAAAATGGGTTGTTAAATATATATGTATATATATACATATATATATATATACATATATATATATATATACATATATATATATATATACATATATATATATATATATATATATATATACATATATATATATATATACATATATATATATATATACATATATATATATATATACATATATATATATACATATATATATATATATACATATATATATATATATACATATATATATATATATATACATATATATATATATACATATATACACCTATATATATATATATATATATATATATATATATATATATATATATATATATATGTACACCTATATATACATGTATAGATATGTATACATGTACACATATATAGATATATATATTTATACATGTATATATTATTGAGTGAAACCGTATACAGGCAGAGTGCTCGATACCGAAGTAGAGCAAAATATATGCTTCTATATGGTTTCACTCAAGATATATTTGTTTATATTTGTCTATTTTGCTCCTTAACTGTTGATCACTCTACTAACCAATATGGAATGTGTCAATCTTGGATATTCGACCGAGAACATACCGATCGCGGCACCAAAAGGATACCTGAAATGCTTAATCAAAAAAACAGAACCCTTCCTCCGACGAGTTCCCTGGAAAGCCTACCATTATCCACATCCGAAAGAAACTTCAGCTAAAGAAACCTTTGGATTTAACCAAAAACCCACCACCAGTGAAAGAACTAAGCCAATTTGAAGACAAGATGCTTGCACTCATTCAAAACATCAATTTTAAAACTGAATGCAACAACTTCCAGAACAAGCTAGCACAGAATGCAAAGAAAATACGATCTGACAACAAACTACTCGTTGCTGCTGACAAGACCACAAACTTCTACCGACTGGATGCTGCCTCATACAAACAATTACTCAACACCACAATTACAAAATCCTACAAGAAAGCTCCCAACAATGCAAAAAGCAAAATCATATCATCCGAAAAGAAAATTGCTCAAAATCTCGACCTCGACAACAGAATCGACACTCGCAACTAAAAATTCCTTCATCACACTAAAAGACCACAAACCCAACTTCAACAACAAGCCCACGTGCAGATTAATAAACCCATCAAAATCAGAAATCGGAATTATTAGCAAACAAATCCTCCGACACATCAACTCCAAAATCGTCAATTCTACAAAACTAAACCAATGGAAAAATACTGACTCGGTTATTCTCTGGTTCAATCAGCTGACAGATAAATCAGACCACTCATTTATCAGCTTTGACATAATTGACTTCTACCCCTCGATATCTGAAAAATTACTTCTAGATGCCCTGACTTTCGTATTAAACCATGACGAAATAACCGAAGACAAGAAAAACATTATTATCCAGGCAAAGAAATCCATTCTCTTCGATGAAAACACAGCTTGGTGCAAAAAATCATCGACCTCGCTTTTTGACGTGACGATGGGTTCGTTTGACAGAGCAGATACATGTGAAATTGTCAGCTCCTTCTTACTGTCAAAACTAACACTGCTATATGACAACAACATCAGACTTTACAGAGGCGATGGACTTGCCGCCTTAAACAAATCACCAAAAGAAATTGAAAATATCAAGAAGCACATCCTGCAGAGTGCTCAATATGGACCAAGGGGCCATAGAGTGATATCTAACTGCAGACGGAACCGTTTCGGCCTATCGGGCCTCATCAGTGCAGTGCTGACGAGCAGGATGGAGAAGCCTACATTATATAGGCAACTCAAATGTGCCCCACATGTGGTACATCTAAGCCATGCCAGAGCGCTCTAACCAGAGACTAGCGAGCGTGCACAAATCTGCTAGCAGCATGACTCATCCTGTAGAGTGCTCAATATGGACCAAGGGGCCATAGAGCAATATATATATATATATATATATATATATATATATATGTATATATATATATATATGTATATATATATATATATATATATGTATATATATATATATATATGTATATATATATATATATATGTATATATATATATATATATGTATATATATATATATATGTATATATATATATATATGTATATATATATATATATATGTATATATATATGTATATATATATATATATGTATATATATATGTATATATATATATATGTATATATATATATGTATATATATATATGTATATATATATATGTATATATATATGTATATATATATGTATATATATATGTATATATATATGTATATATATATGTATATATATATGTATATATATATGTATATATATATGTATATATATATGTATATATATATGTATATATATATGTATATATATATGTATATATATATGTATATATATATGTATATATATATATATATATATATATATATACATATATATGTACACATATATAGGTCCCAGTCACTAAAAAATGCCGTGTGCAAGCTGAGGGACTGGTATGTTGTTGACCAAACCATATTTAGGCATATCGATTTGGTCTCGTTCTTTTTTCCCTTGTATACATAATTTCAACACTGAAACCAGTAAATGATTTAAGACAGGCAAAGGAAGCGGCTTTCTTGGTGCCTGGGACTGGTTTCACTTTTGAATGCCATCTCAGTAACTGTACAATTTACGACTTTGAGAGTTACCTCATTGGAATATGCATTTGACAACTGTTCACTTTTTGCAGCAATGCATTGTCTTGGTTCTTTCTGATTTATATGAACATAAGATGTAAGGAGACTTGGTAGCTGTCAGCACATTTGCTAAGCTACTAAGTGTATTAAAACGACATTCTTCACTGAAGTTGAATAGATGCAAATTTGTATAAATCTTGGGACTTTTCATGTTCTGGTAACCACAGGTACGTCTGAATTGAGTAGCTTTGAAATACAAGTTCTGCAAACAGAATTGTTTTGAGCAGCTTTCAAAAGTAGCTTCCCAACTTCATTCTTCCCTAAGGGCGACTTCTTGTAGCAAATATTATCACCTGGATTTTGCTGGGGTTTATTGGTAAAGTAGAATGAATAATTTAAAACTTGCACAAGGTTTGCTTGTCATATTTTGTTGTATGTTTTGGTCAGCAATAAAAATGCAGAAGTCGTTCATGTTTTCTTTGTTACCAAAGTCTTTTACCTCCAGATGAATACGGCAAAACAGTTTTCTGCTTCACTCTTTCTCACTTTGTAAGTGATTTCTGCATGATGACCTTTACTGTATTCAACCAGTAATGCTTTCATCAGGATTTTAAAACCTCTCAAGAAAGTTTAAAGTCGTCTTTGTGTAAACTTACCATTGAACCTTTTGTGTTGAAGTGCCACTGAATGTTTAGTTGAAAATATGCAAGAGTTGTAGGTTTGTATGCCATTTTTCTTTTTTTACTGTGGAAAAAGTACATCTTTTACTTCCCTTTTCTCATTTTTCTTTCAATAAAACTTGCACAAGGTTTGCTTGTTGTATTTTCCAATTTTTGGTCAACAATAAAAGTGCAGAATTTGTTCACATTTTCTTTATTTCATCACCAAAGGTTTGTACTTCCGGATGAATAGTTAGCATAAATCCTTATCATGGCACATCTTAAAGACATTTGTAACCAAATTTGAGATAATGTATAATTTATCAATTTTTTAAGGCCTGTTTCATATGCTGTACTTTGCATGTGCCAAACACAATTTCAAAATAAAATACGGCAAAAGAACTGCGTCTGAATCAAATTAAGTTCAGCTGACTAATTTGGTATGGTAAAACAATTAAATCTGACGTGCCTTGTCTCATTATGTGACTTTGGCACGGCAACTGATTCAGACGGCATACTTTACACATCCCAAATTAAATGCATGAATAATTAAAATCATATTTTTTTCATAACTCACCACAGTTTTAAACATGGCGGACAAAACGAAACCATGCGTTGTGTGCTGCACGGACACAAAATATGTTTGTATTAAATGTAAAAAGCCTATTTGCAATGTTTGCAGTACACCTGAGAGAGATGAAGATACAGATGGATGAATTTACGGCAAACAAGCAACTTATTGCTATTCGTGCAAGCGATGAAGCAATTTGTTGAAACAAAGAACAAAGTCAATCATTGCTGGTGCTGTACCTACTGATAAAATCAGAGATGCTAGGTATGGGTACATTGTCCATATTATGATATATGTATATACCTTTATATACGGATTTCACACTGTTGCATACAAAAATCCTGGGCCATTGGCCATGGCAAAAGGTGGCAACCATGACATAAGATTATATATATATATATATATATATATATATATATATATATATAAGTAAAATAGACAAAATTTTTGCTGTCACTACTCTGAGTTTCACGCGCTCAGGCGATCATCAGGCAGTTGCCTGATGATCGCCTGAGCGCGTGAAACTCAGAGTAGCGATAGCAAAAATTTTGTCTATTTTACTTCTTTATTCGCTCTACTGCTTTGGTATTGAGCGACCTTCATTTTCAAACCAACACTGCAACCTTTCTGGTCCTCACCTTTGGTTTATATATATATATATATTTATATATATATATATATATATTACTTTAGTAAGCCAGGTTCATCGATTCATGGATACTTACATAGTCATCGGAATATTTACAACCATATGTATAAACCTACTAACCTACTTCTCTTCCTTTTAAGTAACATCTGTCATGAAAATGACAATAGTAGTGAACAAGATGAAAGCAGCAGTGATTTGGGTGAGGATGACTCCTTGATATTAAAAAGAAGAAAAGAAGAAAAGAAGTAGAAAGGCTCGGTGGAGCCAAACCTTACAAGATGATCTTGTGGATATAATTTCTAGTGAAGGCTTTAAAAAGAAACTAATATTCACAAACACTAAAAATCAACAAAATGGAGATATCTACAAGCAAATTCTAGCAGAACTGAGGTGTCGTGCTTTAGAAAGAGAAGAGCAAGTTCCATCTAATTTTGTCCAAGTGCATACAAAATTAAAAAAAAATTATCTCTGAATGTAAACATGTAGCCCTAATGATGAAAACTGCTACAGGAATAGAAAGATTTGTTGAATAGAGTATGGAAAATGGTTTAATGACCTGTTTGCCATCGTTAAGACACATGATTCTTGTATACCAGAACTTGCAGTTGAACCATCTTGTTCAGAAGGCTTGGGAAATTCAGATGATAATGAAGAGATTCAACATCATCTTCAGTTGAGAAGAAAATATTGTTAATAAACAAACCCAGCAGAAAGAAAAAGAAGCAGGATGTTATAAATGAAACATTGAGCTTTATTAAGAGTGCAATCCAAAATGATCCAACAAGAGGTACTTTGTTATTTGAAAGATGAATCTGAAAAGGCTTGGGAGCATGAATTAAAAATAATGCAATTGCTCACTCAAAGCTCTTCAACAGTGCAAACACAAAAGCCATATAGCATGCAAAATTCTGAATGTACACGGGGAAAAAAGCAGTCAAGCATGGTCACAATGTTTCAATCACCTAATCAAGAAAATGGATGGCCATATGGTTACTATACACCTAATTTCAGTTAAATTTGTGCTGCAGAATTATACAAATGGGTAAACTGTTTTAATTTTGTTGAGTTGTAATTATAATGTTGACATTTCTTTGACATATAGGGTATAACTGTTTTGTAGTTGTTTACTGTATTGTTTACAGAAAATCTGCCTTATAATTGTTGATAGGACTATCGAAGTAAGAAAGTAGTATAGTATTGACACTTTTTAGAAGACCTAAAAACCAATTTTGCTACATTTTGAAATAAACAAAATAGTGTTAGAATTCAGCCAGGGTAGTATTAATAAATTACACAGATTGCCTTCAGTTGTTTTGTGTAACTGTGATAGTCTGTTGAGGTTTATCTTAGTTCAAATTCACACTTGTTACAGATCATACTTATTAATTACTTTTGTCTGGTAAATTACGAGCAACGAACTTAACATTCTATGTACAATTTATTCGAGAGAGAGGAAGTTCGATTATTTAAACAATCCATAAGATGCCTCTTCTCTCCACAGCTTGTCAGCAAGTGCATTAGAATTTCTGATTTTCCTGCACTTGATCATGTGTAATTCATCTCAAATTTCATCACTGGATTTCCTTTCGTCTGTAGTAGAATTAATGCTAAAATCCAATGTAACAGGGATTACATCTCATTGCAATGCAAACATTATGTAGTACCATACATGCCAATGTTATTATGGTAACTTCTTCTGGTGTGCTCTCATTCTTTCTTAACAAGATTCTCCGTCTTCGTTTCAGTTGTCCAAATGCACCTTCTGAAACCATTCTACCTCTGCTAAGCCTGTAGTTAAAATATCTCATTTTGTCATTTAGTACAGCTTCAGCATTAGGTTTCAATAGCCAGGGTTGTAGACGAAAGGCTGAATCAGCAACAATTAAAGGTGGAATGATTACATCTGCCACTTTCTTCCCCATTTCTAAAGTAATCCCGTGATTTTGAAGTTTATCCCACATATCTGTAGACTGAAAGATTACAGTCATGTGAGTTCCCAGGAAAAGCACAACTTCCCCAGATGAACCTGTACTTTGTGTCAACTATAACCATAAGTACAACAGAATAAAAGTTTTTAAAATTGTGGTATTCCTTACAAGCCTCAGTGCCACCTGCCGGACATTTAATTAGAATGTGGCATCCATCTAACGCTCACCAGCAAAATGAAAATTGCCATATGCTGTTCATGCTCTCCATTATCTTTTTAAATTCTTCCTTGACAGGTGGCCTTAAATTACCAATAAACTCGGTCCATAAGTTTTTGACAATAGATTGGCATACTTACAAAACTATTCCATGAATCATGGACACTCCTAAACCAACCATTTCTGAAATTGTGTAATAATAATCACCTCTAGATAGGCGATGCAAACAAATACCAAGGCGGTACTCTGATGATATTGGCTCTTCATTAAGTGTTTTTCGCATCAAATCGTGACAAATTCGGCCTAATACGAACAAGAAAGTATCCTTTGACATTCGAAATGTTCACTTGAATTTTTCTTCAGAGTAATTATTCCAAACCAACTCCCACCATCCATTGTTTCTTCTTAGCCTTCTACATGAATGACGAATTTCTGTTTTTTGAAGCATGATTAGTAACAGACTCATGAGACTAGATATAATTTGTAAATATTTCCTTTTGATTGCAATAATTAAAAGTGACGTATTTCTTAACATTTGTCGACATTGTCTTGCTTTTATTAAAATAATTTTCATATTTCTCATTTGCAAAGTTAATCCAGTAAACACCATTTTATGTTCTGGAATTTAAAATTCACAGGAAAACTGAAAGCCGATACCCAGACCCCTTAATTATCCCAATCTTCAAAAAAAAAAATTTAAGTTCAGCGTAAATTGGTTCAACGTTTGAATCACTGCCATATTGAATTCACACCAAAGCTGAACTTAATTTAATTATACTCGACACAGGTGAAGTATGGTGTATGAAATGGGCCTAAGTAAAAAAAATAATCAGTCATGAGCTGTCCGTAATGCTGGTATCTGTTTGATAACCTATGATAATGCTTCACTTTCAAGATGGAAAGTCTTTAAGGCAAAATGAGTGACAAGTCTAATTGGAAAACGGGACAAAATACCACACAAGGCCACAACTAATTCAAGGTAATGATCCTATCATTCATTGTTTAATAAAGCAGAATTGAGATTTTAAATGTAAAATAATTTCCAGTTTGGATTGTTGTTAATTTGCAGTCAAATTCTGTGTGGAATTTTTATTATTGTATTCACTCTTCTAGTTATAGTAAGGACAATTTGTCTCCGACAATGTTGAAAAAATTATCAGTCTTACTTGGATTGTCAAGAGATATAACGGAAGGGTGGGTGAGGGTTTGTTGCATGTATCTATTTCTAGTTTAAGATGTGATGCAGGAGGGGTACATTGTTTGATCAATTTATTATTCATATGAGACAACCAAGTAACACTTGAACTTTACAAGTTGTGAATAACCTGTTGCAATTTTCTTGTAAATTTGGTTCAGGAGGTTCACAGGTCATTTAATTCATTATGCTCAATTGTGAAAACACACAAGCTGATGGGAATGTGGCAGAATAAACAATAAGTGTATAATTGAAATCATGAATATTATTTATGTTGTTATACTTTCTGGACCCAAGAAACAAAACAACATGAAGGAGAGAAAGAACAAGAATATTACTATTGATCAGAAGAAGGACTCATGTTGAATGTAATTTTTGATCAGGATGAGATTGCCAACGAGTTTTTTCCACCGATGGGAAATTTCTTTCTATTGGAAATTTGGATATGTTAATATTCAATTATATTTTCTTTTTTTTTTGGATGAATTTTGGGAATGCTTATTTGATTTTCAAGCTTACAACATTGGGTGAATTAAGACATGGTTACCTAGTCAATGCTGGCATGATTCCTTGTTGTGGACCACAAGACTATTGTTTGCAAGCAAGTGAATAAAGATGGCTTGGGATTTTATTTTTTGTGTTGATGAAAACATCGAGATGAAACTCCATGATAAATTCTTTGTATTGCCAGGTAAAAGAAGCAAGAAAAATGAAGATCTTTGTTTTGTACTAGATAAAAGTTTGTTTGTAAAATTGTGATTACATCAATTGTTTTTTTCAGAGTAAATCATCATAACATGAATGTTTTTTGTCGGGACTTTTGCTTAGAAACAGTATTTTTAAATAATTCCAGCATTTAAGTCCATATCAAGACACCATGGTGTTAAATAATTTAAATTGTTTATATTTATCAATACATTTATCAGTGACTAGAAAGTCCCCGATTGTATGACCATGATTTGTTAATTTTTCTGACTATGTAATTCAAAATTTTCACTTGTAACAGTGGCAGCTATGATTTTTAAGAAAACTTTCCGAGTGAACTTTTTTCAAATGTTCCCCTTTGTTGTGGTGTTGAAAGAACTTCTTCCTCCACAATCTTGTTATCTTCTTTGATATGATACAACATGTGGATATGGTATTTGTTTTTCTTGAATAACATCTTTCATAAGTTTGCAAGTACCTTTATGCTCATAAATAACTCATATGTAAAGAGACACCATAAAATCTTTCAGACATTTTGTTTTTATTATGAGATGTAAAATGACTCAGATTTTTTTTTGGCACCAAGGATATCGAATTTATCACAAAGAAAACAAGACTAATTTTTCTTAAAAAAGGTTGTTGAGTTCAAAGGGAAGATGGGGCCTGATTTTGCTCTCACTAGAAATTTCTAAATTCTTTGTATACATATTATTTTAATTTTTACTGGAAGAGTTAAACGAGTAACTTACTGGATAGAAAGTTGAATCCAGTTCTTCAAACATTAAAAAATCTCAAGTCCAGAATCGACAAGATTGATAAACTAGAAGAAGAGGACTACTTTCTTGAGTCTTAAATATGATGATTTAATTCTGAAGAAAAATACATGTCTTAAAGCAGAATTACTAACTGCAACGAATAACTTGAAAATGGTGAAACAAGAATTGAATAATGTAGAGCAATACCAATCCAAAAGAAAAAAGGTGTGTGGTCTCATTGGTGTTGCTGTTAATTGTGAAATGGCCCCAGCGATTATTTTGAAATTTGTTCATTGTAATATGCAAGACAAGTCCTACAAAAGATATTGGAATAACAAGAATTGCACCTCATAATGTATATATTGGTGAGAGTCTTACCGAGCAAAATTGTAAACTCTTTAACCAATATTTGGAACAGGAGAAAATGGCTAAAATATTACTCTGAAAGGATGAATCAAGCCCAGTAATTAGTATCACATCTTCAGAAGATGGTAAACAAACTTAATGGAACTTAATGATTAAGGTATATTATATAATCTTGGTTGAACTATGTATTTTCCTGACCTACAGCATTTGAATGATTTACCTCAATTGGATTTGATTCAAATCTTGAAATTCTCAAAGTAACATTTCTAACCTTAATCCCTGATCTTAATCTCCCTAGTCAATGTTAAATGTGTATGAAAGCTAAACACTTAGCTACTTAGCTCTTTTGTGTTTAGCTTTCCCTCACCCAACTGATTTGTTGATTGGTGATATTTTAGGTGAGTGGACAAGACACTATCTCATTTACACTTGTTTTTGTTTTTCCATTCTGATTAGCCATTTGCACATAAATATATTCTATGTTTTTGACTCTCCTACATTTTCTCTATGACGAAGGGCCTTCGCTTGAAATGTTAGAAAACTACTCAGGACCTTCCAATTATTTCACTTCGATTTCAACAGTGCCTACACAGTACTCTATTTTTATTTAATGGTTTGGATAACCTAATAAATTAGACTCATCCCCACAATCAAGATTACTTCTCACAAACATGCACTCTTTTCCATAATCATCAGCCCAACCAGTTGCATGAATATTGTATAGAGAGTGTGAAACTCCAAGTAGCAACCACAAATTCTTAAGCTACACTCTTTTATATTTCAGCACTCTACAATACATCATATATCCAGTAATGCTATGTGCCCCACTAATTATCTATTAAGTAACATTTGCAGGTGATGCAGTAAGTAATGTAGTGTGTTCATTCGAGAAGGAAAAGGCATACATGTATATTTTGTCTATCTCATCAATATCGTTAATAATATGTAGTGGCTTCTGCATAAGTCATACATATGTTGAGCTCGCACCTTTGCTCAATGGTTAAAATGTCTCACCAGTTCATCAGAAGCTTGCAGGTTCGGGGGGTGTCCCAGGGCTCAGGAATCATTTTTCATGAAGATAGAGCTTTAATGTTTGAGAAAGTGAGACCTTGGATATATTAATGTAGATGAATGATCGATCTTCAAGCTCAGTATTCAGAAAATTATTTCTGAGCCCCAGATGGGGATCAAAACCCACAACCTTCTGATGACCAGTGAGATGCTCTAACCATTGAGCTACCGAGACTCAGATGGTGAGCTAAGGTGCAAATTCGACATATATATATATGTATGTATATATATATCTATATGTATGTATATATATATATCTATATGTATGTATATATATATCTATATGTATGTATATATATATTCTATATGTATGTATATATATATCTATATGTATGTATATATATATCTATATGTATGTATATATATATATCTATATTTATGTATATATATATATATAGTATATATCTATTTATGTATGTATATATGTGTATGTTATGTATGTATATATGTGT
Source organism: Heliopora coerulea (assembly GCA_030142905.1). Taxonomy (NCBI): domain Eukaryota; kingdom Metazoa; phylum Cnidaria; class Anthozoa; order Scleralcyonacea; family Helioporidae; genus Heliopora; species Heliopora coerulea. The sequence goes on along the minus strand of JASJOG010000193.1, from coordinate 356 downwards.
ATGTATGTATGTATATAGTGTAGTGTATGTATGTATATGTGTGTGTATGTATGTATATGTGTGTGTATGTATGTATATGTGTGTGTATGTATGTATATGTGTGTGTATGTATGTATATGTGTGTGTATGTATGTATATGTGTGTGTATGTATGTATATGTGTGTGTATGTATGTATATGTGTGTGTATGTATGTATATGTGTGTGTATGTATGTATATGTGTGTGTATGTATGTATATGTGTGTGTATGTATGTATATGTGTGTGTAATGTATGTATATGTGTGTGTATGTATGTATATGTGTGTGTATGTATGTATATTGTGTGTGTATGTATGTATATGTTGTGTGGTATGTAT
>JASJOG010000192.1:515000-625393 GCA_030142905.1 Heliopora coerulea | reverse complement strand
AGATGGCACAATGACGCACAATTGGCAATTCGCATGTATCACCTTCCCCTCCACCACCCCCAAGAAATACAGTTACCGAGATGAAGCACAGGTGTCCCAAAGTAGGGGCTGAGTGAGTCCAGACCACGGCACGGCCCTTGAGGACCAGTTTTGCAATTCTTACGAATCAGACGAGAAGTTGATTGCCAGGTAACAAGTGAAGACCTCAGAAATTATTGATAATTTTCTCTAACATTTTGCAAAAGCTATTACCAATAGCAATGATATTATAGTTTGTGACCTATCGCAGAAGTACAAGCCGTTTTTGACTTTTAAGGACACTGAACCAACACGGAAGTGAACAAAAGTGTTTTGCCCCATGACTGTCCTTTCCAGGTCAAGACCTATCTCCATAATCTGTTTTAGTAATAGTGCAGATCCAGCACTTGTGCCAACCTAGATATTTTACCTGCTTCCCAAATGATTCTTTTTGGTTTCCAAGCCACTTTTCTTAATCGGAGAATTTCATTCACGACGTCATCCGTTAATCAACTCCAACGTTTCTCTAAGTGCCGACGCCCCTGATACCAAGAATTGTGTTTTCAATTGATGATATCGCTTTTCGTTCTGGTAATGATCAATTTGTCAAAGCACTGGTTTTGATGTGACCTGATGAGGTATAATAAGTTGGTAATATCTAGTAAAATACTTCAATTTCATTTGGTGTGAAATGATAACTTCCAGCTAAAAGAGAATTAGCTTTTTCACTTCCATGAGAGTAGTCTTGAGGTGGTTTGTATGAGTGACCAAAACCTGTGTACGATTGATTATTGACATGAGGGTTATCTGCAATGTACAGATCATGACCGCCACCAAATGTTGGTCCGTAATAACGGTTGGGGGAAATCGCATATTCATTCTGACATACAGGAGCTTTAAATGGAGGCAAGTTGTCCTTGTTTTGTAGAGAGAACATAAACGACCTGGTCGAGGGTCTATAACCTTCACCTGAAATAAAATATGAAACATTTACTGAGTGCGTTCATTTCATTGTTTTAGTTTTGTTGTTGCTGTTGTTTTAATTTTTGCTCATTTAACATAAATGACATCCGAAATTTGCCACAATCCTTGTCTTGATTAAAATGTTGATGAAGTTAAAAAATAATACAACTTCATTTATAGCAGATTTTTGGTTTTTGTTTTTGTTTTTTTGGGTTTTTTTCTAGTGCAGGATCCATAAACAATATTTGTAATATACTTTGATATTTTCTTTCTTCAAATCTTTTTCGGGTGATTGACAGAAACGACATCTTTCCACGAACGTTTATCCAGGCTAATACGTAAATTTCATTCCTAGAGACTCCGATGTTGTCGCATCCTCCCGTCTCGATATTTGAAGATCTGGACAGGACATCACAACCAGCGTATATTTATGTTTACGCTAATTTTCATTGCGTGAGATCACCGAAAAGTGCATCAGTCGTCTGCATTATTTCGATTTCCACTTGGACGTTTGTGAACAGACCTCTGGTAAGTGCAACTGTTCCCTGGTTTTGAGGTTAGCTAAAATGCACAGTTGAAAATGGAGGAAAAACAATGGATTTCAATAAAGCTTGCTTTGTTTTCTGTGAGGTTAAAAAAGGTAAGATGGAGACAAAAAACTATGTTTCATTATCATGTTAAATAGCAACATGAAAGGATACAGAAATTGAAATATATTTTAGGGGTGGTGCCAGAGTGAGGCAGGGGGGCTAGACACCCCGTCGGGTAAAAATTGAACAATCCGTCCGGGAACGACATATGTGGGGGAAATTTTAAATATTCGTACTTGTTTTCTCAAACTGGTAAAAGAAAAAACGAATTATCTGCCTTTAATGTGAAAAATAAAACCGGGGAAGAATTTTTACGAGAAAATCGGGGCGAATAATGTGAAAACGAACGAAAAACCAAACTGACACTGATATGGCTGGGCAAGCTGGCCTAAAGCCATAATTATCGCTATCACCATTATTGTTTTGTGTCTTTGCGAGTTTAGAATATCACGGGCTATTCAAACGCGACTTCAGACTTCACTTTGCGCCTGCCTTACTGTTATAACTGGTACGTTCCAAATTCTAAAGTTTTATTCCGTGTAAGAAACGACGCGCGAACGCACCTATACTTTAAGCTCCCCCGTCGACAAACATAGCCCCTGCGTCCGAAAATTCTTGGCGCCACCCCTCATATATTCCTCACGTTCTTTAAGTTTTGCGTTTTTAATTACTGCACCGACAAAAATTAGTCTTCTCCAGTCAAACACATGACGAAATTAACCCTGAGGAACTTAGAGCTTGTCCCTTTTGATGAACTGAACTTTAGCTAGGAGCTAGTTCCAATTTGAACAATGGAACGGGAACAAAGAACGTGACCGTTCGGAGAGGATCTTTTGCAACACTATATGAAAGGCTACCTGCATCTTTTGTGTTTTTAGATCTCTAATATGAGTCGGCATTTCTCCGGTGAGAAGACCTAGGGTTTTAATTCATTTACCTGCCCAGTTCTCATCTGTGTATCCGCCAAAAATATAATCTCCAACTCTCACTAAAGTCACTGTAGATCCCTTGTTGTCACAGCATCTGTGAAAATCTTTTGCCCTCCACCCATCTCTGGAAGCTCGATAACAAAGACTCCATTTAAACTTACGATTCGACCATTCTTTCATTTGATACAAAAACTGATATTTTCCTTTCAGAATCATTGAGGACCTGGATAAATTACCAAGTATAGGAAAACAAGCTAAACAGAAGAATGGGAGGAAAATGTTAATTGAGCGCTACGTAGTCGCCTAGATTTTAAGGTCAAAAACAAAGTCACCAGAATAAAATTCGCCTGAGTATAATCACAGTTTTGGATAGCATTCTCACAAACGTCACTGTGATTAGTAAGCTGCTCTTTTCAAAAGTTTAATGCTGGCATTTGCGCTATAGATTATACAAAATGAAAAAAAATTGAGAGGGGATTTTCCAGTTCGAAGAGTGAAGTGGAAGACCCAATACTTGCCAAAGATATTTATCTCATTTAAAAGTATAGCGAGAGATCATCTATACAGAACCATATTGAAGCATTTATATAGAACCAAACAAGATAAAAAATTTTAGTGGCTTTTTTTTTCTTTTGGCTTTATATTTTGGAGAAGTACTGCACCAAAATGAAACATTTATGAGTGTGTCCTTGGAAATAATTCTATGATTCGCATATCGAACCATATTATCTTTCAGTGATACAGAACCCAGGAGCAGACATATGTTCGTCTCGCGGACCTATTTTTTACAAATTTTAGTGTTTGGATTTCCGGTGAAACACAATTTCTGCATGACATATTGCCTCGAAAACCATTACATTCAAGTTGTATGCCATTTGGCATTCTTATACATAACTTAATTGCGTTTTCGTTGGAGTGTACATATATGAGTGCAGGACTATATACGTACTTCCACGTATCAGCCAATTTATATAATTTTCATTTTGGATTCTTACCTATTTCTCCTAATTTATCGAGGATCCCTGTAGCATTAACGTCTTTTATTGGTTTGCTTTCATATTCGATTTTACCATCATGGACTGGCTTCATCTCCTTCGGACGTTCATTTTTCAGCTTTCTTATATTTTCTTCAATCATATTCTGGGACAAAAGCACTTCCTCGTTGTTGCCATTATCTAGAAGACTTCTCGGTAGATCAACTGAGCTTTTTACCTTGTCAACGTAAGCTCTTATGACATCTCGTTGCTTCGAGAGATCATTATGCATTGTATTGTATATTTTATCCACCACGTTAATCATTAACCGTGCTTTCTCTTCCAACTTCTGTGCAACGGCTTTTAAGATTTCTTCCTTTTGCTCGATGATTTGAGCCTTAACTTTCTTCGCGTTATTCTCAAGAAATTCTGTGACATTGTAGATTGCTTCTAATGCTTCTTTACCCTCAGTTAACTCCTTGTTAAGTACGGCGAAACCCGATCTCAACGCTTCTCTTTGTTTATCAGCCACGTCGCCAATTGAGAGGCACGAATGATTCTGTTTAACGTGGTTCAACACCATACAGTGTGTGCAAATGAGCTCCTTGCACGTCTCGCAGTAAAATTTCAGCGTCTTATTCTCGTGTTTCTCGCAGTAAAGTTTCGGTCTCATCTTCGCCTGATTTTCAGGTTCACTCAACTCGTTTATCGACAATACACTGTGTTTCTTGTTAGCCGGCCAACTTTCATGTGCTTCGAAACATTTTACACACATGAACATCTGGCATGTCAAACATCGATTAATAGCAGGTTCTTGGCACCTTGAACACTTGGAAGCCTTCGCTCGCCGTTGAATCGCAATGACATCTAGCATATTGCGAATAAAATGACTGCTCGCCATTCCCGAGACTTCCTCGCCAGGTTTTAGTATAAATACTGACAGGCATGTTGGACATTTGAATTCTTTGATCACTTTATCAACTGCCTTCTCTCGGTGGCTTCTTACAAACTTCTCCAAACAGCATTTACAAAATGAATGAAAGCAAGGCAAGGTTCTCGGGTCATTCAGTGTTTCCAAACAGATCGAGCACGTGAGCATACTTTGTAGTTGGTCTACTGGAACAGCTTCGGTTGCAGCAGCAGCCATTGTAGGTAATGAACAAGTGGTTTCTCAGACGCTGGAATAAGGATTGAGTTGAATTGAAGACAAAAGAAGAGAAAAAAGGTGTTTAGACTTCAACGAAGTACCCTGACGCTCTGGTTAAGTTCACAGAAGTAATATGAGTCTTTGATTTCTTTGGAAGTGGTAATGCATCCTGCTATGACCGTTTTGTTATTTTCAAGCCGTGGCCAAATACCTCACAGAAGATCTTATAAAAACTCCTATTTCAATTGTAGCACACTCAAGCTAGCTGCAAGTCAATGTTTAACAAACAAAATATTCCTAGAATGTATTAAACATTACGTTTCGGAGCGCGAAATAAAATCTCTCTCCTCAGAAATGTTGTGCTACCCACCTCACCCTCTTATGTGAACGCAGGGGCGGATCCAAGGTTAATTTTGACCGGTTTGTGACACTTCGGGGGGGGGTCTGGGAGCTTACCCCTGGGAAAATTTTCATTTGGAGAATCTTTATTATACTCAAGAAATTACAGGAAATGCAATTTTGCTGCACATATACTAGAGTTTATAATAATGTGCAAAAATTTTGAATTAAGTATATGCTTCCTGGGCATTTGGGATTATAGTTCTGTACCCATAGAAGCAATGACAATGTGGAGGAGTTGAGATAACCATGGACTGTAGCCACAGTTAACCTGGTACTGGAGTGTTACTTCTTAACTGTGCATTCTATCATGTCCCATTTTGCATGTATATCAATCTACCTTAATTAATCCTGCCCCACCCCACCTCATCCTATTATATTTTCAGCCAAGATTTTGCTTAGTTCAAGTATAATACTGTAAGTCACTGCTTATTAACTATATTTACGCTCTTCATTAAGAAAAAATATTAACAAGTTGACTACATAAAAATAAATGCTGGTTACTCTATATGGAATATATCAAAACTTTTAAATGAAAAAAGAATTATTAATCATCTGAAGAAACAACATCAAGTAGATGCATTCTTCTTGGGTGTGCTCTAGCAAAGTTATCAATGATGGCATCAACATCAAGATTTAGATGCCTGTGAACATGCATTAGTGCCAAGCCAGTTAGTCTCTCATTTGTCATGGATGATCTTAACCATGTTTTTAGCCTTCTTAATGCAGAAATTGACCTTTCACATGAGCAAGTAGTGGCTGGAACAACTGCCAATATATTTAGTATTACATTTATATTTGGGTAGAAATCTTTATCAACAAGCAAAAGTGTTTCTGATATCTTGTCTGGAATTGTACAGTCATCCAAACTTGATTCTCTTAACCATCTGGCTTCCCACATTTCAAGCTCTGCACCAAGTCCTTCAATATTTGGTAAGTCATTTTTATAAAAATCCACAAATCTTTGAAGTACATTTTTCATACCGCACAAAGCTACGTCTCCTCCTATCGTCCTTCACCATCCGATTTAAAGAAATACCGCATCTTGAAAAATATCCGCAACAATAAGGACATAATATTGCTCAAACCAGACAAGGGTAATGGTGTAGTAATAATGGACCGAAAGGTATACAAAACTTCTTGTTTGGAAATAATTAACGATAAATCTAAATTTAGACTGTTAGATAAGGACCCCACAATACTCAGAGAAACTAAGTTGCAGCGCTTGCTTAGAAAACTTAAAAATCAGGGTTCCATAGACAACAAAGTCTATTCTAACATTTATCCAAAAGGTTCACAACCAGCTCGGTTCTATGGTCTACCCAAACTTCACAAACATAGAGAACCCAACACACCACCTCCTCTCAGACCTATAGTCTCTTCCATCGGTTCCTATAACTACAACCTATCCAAATACCTATGCACGTTACTCAATCCTATTATTCCTAATGACCACACTACTAAAGACTCTTTTTCTTTTGTCAATGAAATCCACAACCAAGACATAAACAACAAATACATTGTATCATTTGATGCTCGAAGTCTCTTCACTAACATACCTTTATCTGAAACCATAGACATCGCACTACATCTTATCTTTTCTCACCATCCTAACTTCAACATCAACAGAAACGACCTCAAACAACTATTCACTATCGCTACACCACAAACGCATTTTTTATTCAACGGACTGTTTTATGACCAAATTGACGGGGTTGCAATGGGTTCCCCATTAGCACCAGTACTCGCCAATCTCTTCATAGGCTATCATGAAGGGAATTGGATTACCAATTACGACGGACCTAACGCTTCATTTTACAGACGCTATGTAGACGATATATTTTGTGTTTTCAATAACGATACCGACGCCTTATCGTTTTTTAATTATTTAAACTTACAACACAAGAACATCAGATTTACTCTTGAAAAAGAACAAGACAACAAACTGCCATTCTTAGACATACTCATCACCAAAGACGCTAATTCAGAAACATGCACGACTTCCATCTTTCACAAGAAAACTTACACCGGACTCTTAATGAATTTTCTCAGTTTCACATCACACAATTACAAAACAGGACTAATAAAAACTCTTCTCGACCGCACCCGCAAAATTAACAACACATCCACTGGCTACCAACGCGACGTGAACGCATTAATTAACACATTAAAACGCAATTCATTTCCTCTTCACTTCATTGACAAAGTCATCAAATCACACAACGACACCAACAACTCGGACCCATCAAACTATACTTGTCAACCTACTACGACCAAACCCAACACCTACTATTTTAAACTACCTTACATCGGCTTTTACTCACAAATTACTGAACGGAAACTACGGAACCTTGTCAAACGCTTTTGCATTGACTTAGATCTCAAAATAGTTTACTCTTCCTTCAAAATAAAAAATTCCTTTAGCTTTAAAGATCCCATTCCATCTCTCCTTAAATCATGTGTGGTTTATGAATTCTCTTGTGCGGGATGTAATTCTCGTTATATTGGCGAAACCACTCGCCATCTATCCACACGAATTAAGGAGCACACTACTTCCGACAAAAACTCACACATCTTTAAACACTTCCTCGCTTCACCTCAAAGCAAATCTAACTTCACACCATCATGCTTTCGTATCCTAGACACTGCTGACTCTCCTTTTTCATTAAAACTCAAAGAAGCCCTTTACATTAAGAAACTTAAACCGGATCTTAATAAACAGATACACCATCTTAACACCGTTTTTAACTTGTAAATATTTTCCGCCTTCTTAACATTGTAATTTAATATCCACATCACTTGACATGACATGAATATATAACCTTATGTAAATTAGAACTAGATCTCTTCCACTGTACTGAGGATGGCATAAGTATGCCGAAACATGTTTACAATTAAAAAATTTGTCGCTTATTTGAAATGTCTGACTAATATCTTCTATTGTTTTCATTACTGGCACATACAGTTCAATTGTTCTCTCTAAACCATCTATTCTTTCTATCCACCTAGTCCTACATACGTCCTTTAAAATAAAGTGATTTGAACGAGGCAAATACTTTTTGATATTTGCAATCAGGTAGTCTTGCCGTTTAGGGGATAAATTAAAAAAATCAGCAATAGCTTTGCAATTATCCATCATTTCCCTTACAATATAAACAGAGCATGAAGAAGCAATGCACAGATTCAACCGATGACTTGAACAGTGTATATAGATAGCCTTACTTAATTCAGACCTAATTAAAGCTGCTGTACCTTTGTTAATGCCTGCCATTGCACCAGCTCCATCATAGCCCTGTCCTCTACACAAACTAAGATCTAAACCAAAGCTTTTAATTGCTTTCAGAATTTCATCTTTGATAGCACTTCCAGTGCAACCACAAGACAAGTGAAAGAAACCTATAAATGCTTCCCTTATAACCCTATCAGCATCAACATATCTTAAGACAATTGATAGCTGTTCTTTGTTTGAGATATCTGCTGCCTCATCAGCCAATATACTATAAAACCTAGAGCCAGTATTAATATCATTAATGATATTTTCTCGAATAAACTTTGCACAGTCTTCAATTAGTTGATTCTGTGTTGTTTTAGAAAGATAAGTTTCATTTCTCTTCATGTTTTCTAAATGTCCTTTCAATTTCACATCACCAGCATCAACTCTAAAATCTACCAAGGCTCTGAAATTCCCCTGTTGCTTACCATCATGTTTGGAATCATCGCGGTGACCTCTTAAACCTTGGTTTGTTTGCCCACAATATATAACACACTTTAGAATTGGTGCAAGTTTTTCACGATTCTCTTGTATTCGCCTTGCTCTTTGCACTAACAACTGCTGATCAATATCTAAGCTCCTTTGCCTTTCCATGGGGACCTTGAAGATTTGCAAATCTTGAACACTGTGTTTATGCATTCTTGAATGTGTCTGATGAGCAGCAAACTTACTGACTGCACTTGTCCAAAGAATTAAAGGACTTTTAAAGAGCTTGTCTAGCTTTTCAGAGTTATTTCCAAAAAGAATGCAAGGCAAACAGAAAGCCCCATCGTACATCCGGCTGTAACGCAGCCATGGATATATTCTAAGCCATTCATGCCTGAAAGACCTCTGACTCATTTTCTTACCTTCCGCAGTTTTGGGAAAGCTATAAGAAGGATCCGGATTCCAACATTTAAGAATTAAGTCATACTTTTGATCGTTAGTCAGACGTCGAGCATTTGGAAAGGTGTATAAACCAACATCAAAAGGGCTACATTCGGTAGCCGGAATACCTCGTCTGCTGGCTCCATGAGTAGCTATTGACGTCGTATTAGACCTTTCACGACCGCTCCCGTTTGAAGATCTTGGCAGTTCTTCACCTCCAGATTCACGAGGGCCAGGATTCTTCTCGACGTCACCAGAGATGTCAACATTTAAAGCAGACGGACAGTAACTAGATGTCGTATTGGAATAATATAAACATCTTCTGCTAAAATATTTGATCCGGTATCTGACATAAGAACTTTGTGGACAAAGCGGTATATATTCGCAATTATTCCAGTTCACTTGAGCAACAAGTAGAAGAAAATAAAACCTAATTAACATAATTCTTACGGAAAACTGAAGAAGAGTACTGATCTGAAACGGAAACAACGGCCACTGTTCTGCAACGCTTAGCAACAGGAATGAATTCTTTACCAAACTTCCAAAGGAGTGCTCTGTCAAGTGGTTTACGACCGGTTTGCAGAAATTTTCAGCCAATGGCATTGCATCTTTACCGGTTTGTAAGCTCACACGGTGAACACTGACCGGTTCGTTACCTCTCGCAGGCCTCTGTTACAAGGTTTGCGAGATTGCGTGTGGTTTGCGGGCGAATATCCTTCAACGCGGACGTGTACCTTTCATTTCTAGCAAGAGAATGGGCCGACCAGGAAAAATTTTGAAATTTTGTCCAATAAAATTGACATTTTCATCCAGAAAAAAATTGCGATTATTAAATGTAAATAAAGTTTTATATGAAGACATAATTTTGTATGATTTAACTATTATATTTGGAAAAAAACCACAGGTTCGTACAAACCGGATAAACCTGTCTAAATCCGCCTCTGGAACGACAATAGAGAGCAAAGCGCTGACCACCATTGACAGTTGGCAAGCCTTTCTGAAATTTAACGTTCCAAAGTTGTCTCGTACGCCTGGTAATAGCGACAATAACATTGGATTATGGGACAGGTTTTCAGGATGGATGTCTTTTTGTCGTGATTTACTTTTTTAATATAATTACACAGGTGATTATCGAAACTCCTGCGAAATGATTGGTCCGAAAACACGTCATAATACTCGATATTCACCTGCAGGTGAACATAACAATGAAGACACAGAAGCAAATTGGCGGCGACTTATGAAAATATTACCCAGGAATTTTTAAAACACCTTCTTTATCATTTTCAAATAATCACCTGTGTAATTATACAAAAACAATTATTCGCGTCAGGCTCAGTGAATATTATTGAATAATCCCCTCCACGATTATATCAGTAATATTTACTTCACCTTCTGCGAATAATTGTTAAATACTGGATAACCCTATCAGCTACCTGAGCTTTTCTCCCTAGAGGTCCAGTAAGGGCCACCCCTCATGGGTCCAGTGTTACTACAGGAGGAAACTGGAGTACCCGGAGAAAACCTGTGATGTTTGGTAGAGTCAAACAGGACAACACTCTTCTCACACGTGGCTAAGGTAGTTTTAATCAAAGAACTGCATGGAGCCGGAATGTGCCCGAGTCACAGTGGGGAGAGACCCCACTGTACCACCAGCACCCCATCCTTACAAATCTACTATACTCAAAAACAGTGCTATGATGCAATATCCATTCAACTCTTGTTTGTCTCTAAAGCAAGACCGGAATGGCGAGTGGGTAATCTCTCTTTCAGGCCCCAAGATACGACAGCATGCTTCTTATTATTGTATTTAATTCCATTACTATTCGGCCGCTTTCCATTACTTCGCTCACAACGTTCATGATAAATGACTACATCATTAAACCAGCTCTTGAAATACTGTGTATCTACTTTTGAAGAGAAATTACTGATACCACGTCCCAAAATACCAGTGTTAGTCTAGAAGGACGCAGCAGTCCGTTCCAGGATAATCTGGCAGATCTAGTCTGTATTTATCGTGAAGACTTTTGGGAACAAATCGTCCTCCGACGTAATGATGTCTTCCTTTGAAATTCTTGGCACAGAGCTTGGGGGCTGTCAGAGATATGAGGAAGTCTGGCTGTAGACCATCCTGTGCACCTTTTTCAACATCCCAACCTATAAATGATGTAACGATTTGGGAGGATATTTGAGTGTGAAACAAGAGAAGGGAGGAAGGAAGGAGCAAATGAACAAAACAACAAACATAAGAGTGGATGAATGAACAAACAAATGAACAAACAAAAAGAGCTGGAAGAGGCCAGCTACCTGATGGAACATCAACTGAACATAGAGGAGACTTAACGTCTTTTAATGTTTGGATGACTGTGTTGAAAGGTTCTCGAATGCTGCCTTTGAAACTGAACCCAAAAATTGCATCCACAATGAAGTTATACTTGCCACTGACATCTGTTGCAGATGGAAGGTCTGTGATGAATGGTATATCCATTAGTGTACATTGAGTGACAAGGTTCTTGTACAACTGTTTGTCTGTTCTCTTGGGATAAAATATCTCTGGTGTGTAGCCCTAAAAATAGACAAGAATGTGTGTAAGATAGTGCCTTGGCTTAGCTACATGTAGGTGCCATCTATCATGGCAAAGATACTAGTCTTTTTGTAACTCCAAACTTCTAACTTGTAACTCCATTGTTGGCAACTGCTGTAATAGGTCTATGAACAGAACTTGAGTCCAGCAAATGGATGGGATTAATAGAACCAAGAAGACTACAGAGAATTACAGAGAATCATATTACATTACAGCATCCAATACATGTACAGTTATAAGGGATGTGTGGGGATGAATTGCTTTAATCCTTGGTAAATGGGAGATACTTCATCACTGTTGTGCACCCAGGGGTATGCAGAAGAAGATCATCTTCCACTATTTTGCCTGGGGGAATGACATTCCCCATGATCAATATTAAACTATCATGAGGCAATATGGTTTACTGATTACTTCCCTTCACAATTATAGATAAAGCATTTCTCTTTTATTTCTCTGTTGTTTTTGTTGGGCTTCCATTACATTAAGGCTATATACTGTGACCAAGGTGTTTAAGCAACACATAAACCTGAGGGCAAAGCTCGAAGGTTAACATATCACTTAAACACCAAGGTCATGGTATATAACTGAGTTATCACTGGTGAAGTTTCAAAAGAAGTATCTAACTTGCCTGACAAACGTGACAAACGTGACAAACGTAGAAGGTTCATGAATATTTTTATGAGGTTTATAATTTAGTTCTAAACCTCTTGAGAACAAAAGAAGCTGAGCCAACGATGGTATAACCCTGGATGTAACCCACATTTATCCCCAGATAAGAAATCCTGATTTAAAGAGCCCAGTCACCTGAAAGTCCAAGGAGGGATAAGTCTTTTCTTTAATGGTAGGTGTCAACCCTGGAACCCACAGGGGGGACTCTCAAGAAACCTAGTTAAACCTTAAGTAGCATAGTATCATGTTAATTTGTTGTACTAACGCTACGCGTTACAATTCCCTAAAATAAACAAAAACAACTTTGGGCTTGTCAACTAACACTGCTTTACCAATGTTTTATTCCCGGTAGATAAATCCCGGAGGGGGATTTGGTCCGATAGCTGATGACGGGTATGGTGTGTCGTACATGGTACCCAACGACAGGTACACCTTCTTTCACGTATCATCAAAGAAATCCTTGGAAAACACTGATCCGGAAAGGTTCGTCCAGAACATTTGCCAGATTCTCGCCGATATGAAGCAGCTTTTTATCAACGTTAGAAAGAATGAGAAGAAGACCAAGTGATTGATAACGGCAGTGAAGTAATTATGTTAGTCTAAAAGTATATATCGAGTACGCTTTCTCATTGTAAATGTTTCAAAAGGTGCAAATGCGTTCTTCAGCTGACTGCTCTGTAATCAGCACTTGTATTTAGATTACAGAAGCCGTCAGTCGCTTTTAACTACGTGACTACATCAGTGAACTCAGTTTTTATATCTGGAATTAAGACTCTCAGCCATTTGCTCGAAATAAATTTGAAATTCCCAAACTCGTTTCTATCTTTTGAAGATTGTTTTTGTGTGTATTTCCGAAGAAAACTCTTCAGAAATTGTAAAAAGTCGCGTGGTTGACTAAAACTGACATACAAAATTTCCCTCCATGAGCGTCTATCTTCGCTTCACATTTCATTGACCAGTTAGCATTCCAGATATGGAAATCCAGTTCACTGGGCTAAACTACTTTCCAAGGAAAGTCTCATGTCGTGCGAAGCAGGTCAATTCAGAAGTATTTATAACGAGTATATGATATCTATAGAATTGATATTAATATTATTTTTGCAAGTTTTCATAGACAACTTGTTTTCGACAAGTTTCGTTTGCTCGTGTATCCGGCAAAATTTAACAAGTTTTCTTTCTAACTAAATACCATAACCGGCCGATGTTTTCAAAAAGAAAAGAATAAAACATCAACCGAGAAACGTCATCTTGTTAGCTTGATATTCAATTTATATAAACAGACAATATAGAGACCAGCTGAAAGGTGCAATATCCCTGCATTCTGTAGGCCCATTTTGCGGTGTGACAAGTCAAAACCTGTATTGCTTTAGAGACTGGCATTCGAAAAACCTATTTCCCGAGAAACTCGCTTTATCCTACACAAAGCAAACAAAATTCACCACTTCAGTTTTCCAAGGCTCTTTCCATTCACCGAAATTAAATTTCCCAGGAAACTTACTAAGAAGATTTTGGTGTCATGCATTGCTCTTTTATTTTCGTCATCTATTTTGCTGTGACTGGTCTATCGATTTAGCTGTATTCATATGTAAACTCTATTTCTGTGAAGAAGCATGTTCGCAAAATATACTGTACCATATTTAACCACGTTTAAATGCTATTATTGCTCAATTTGACGTACCAATTTTTTTTGAATACTGAGTTTGAATTCTACCCAGCAGATGTTCTTAACATAGTGCAATTTTACCTTTATTTTAACAGTTCTTGTAACATTGCAGCTATTAAAACTACATCAACTAGACACTGTCGTTAACGTTTCAGTAAACGAAGGTTTGAGATTATATAGTTATTGTGTTAGGAAGATGAATTGTCACCACCTTCCTGAATCAATTCAAGTGCGGGCTGTTATAACGAGGTTCATTAAAATATCGCGATGAGTCGGTGGCAAGCAGATCATAGTTTGCCGACGCCAGAGGCAGATACAGTCAACTCTCCATAAAGCGGACGCATCTCTAAAGTGGACACAACTAGCTGGTACTGGCCGTACACAACATATTTCCCTGTACATTAACTCTCTATAAGGCGAAAATCTCTCCAAAGCGGACACAAATACCGGGTCCCGGCGGTACACATTTCCCTGTACATTAGATCTCTATAAAGCGAACACCTCCCTAAGGCGGACACAACTAGCGGGAACTGGCCTTACATAACATATTTCTCTGAATATTAATCCTCTATCAGACGGACACCTCTCCAAAACACGCAGCGACCACTTTTTGGAAGAATTTTGGTCCAATATATCTACGAAGTCGGACCCTTAAAATAAGAATTTGCTATCGTCTCGCTCATAACGTTACACATGTTTAACAAGAATTTGTGATCTTTTATTGGCTTGCCATTAAAATTCAATGCAAAGGTTTAATTGTGCGACCATTTAGACGTTTTATGACATCTACTTCTCTTCCTTTTTCATGTTGTTCCTGGTTTTGAAGAACTGCATTTGCTATTTTATCTTGTTCTTTCCTAACGCATTTCTCCCGCCAATTTGTTACCGAGTTCATGACTTTAAAGTGTGATTCATATCATGTAAGGAGACTGTAAACGTCTAATTTTGTTTTTAATAAAGGTTAATTTCCACGTATGACATCACTGATGTATGGTTCACGTCACATGAGCTTTCTATAAGACGGACACCTTTCTAAAGCGGAGACTTACAGCTGGTCCCCAGGACGTCCGCTTCAGAGAGGTGTCTGCCTTAAAAGATCTGGGAAGCCCTGAAAAATCTCGATTATTAAGATTAGCCGTAATAACTTGCCCATTCCTTACTTCGTGGAGATAGTAAATCCTACTTTCCAGACAATCGAGGCGATCACGATCGCTTGGATCGCCAGCAATTCAATCCAGATGATCGGGATGATGGTGAATGATTGCAACCAATCAGATGAAAACAACTGTCAGGCGATCAACACGATGGGGACTATTCAAATCCATCCCAGAATATCGCCATTTGCTTTTTGACATGCAGGCGACAATTTCACCAACTGAACTAAATTGAATACACTTCATGGAAGAAATGAAAACTATGAATGCCTTTATAACGTGTTGTCTCGTCATTATAAAGACAAGTTTATCCGACTCACTTGCTGGACAAATATCTGAAGAAAAATTCTCTGTCGTGTAGACAACGTTCTTGTCCAAGAGTATGATGTGGACAAAGTTCCTTTCTTTTCTGAAGTATCTGCCGAACCCAAATTCTGTTCTCGCTTTTTTCTCCTCTGTCTTCTCCGGCGTAGAACAGTAAGAATTAGCAAATGACACGCAAAAACCATGTTTAAGGCCAAGTGATTACCGCGCAAATTCATAATCAGAAGATGGAAAGGATCATGTCAAAATTGTACCGATTGCATCAAATATTCTGGTGCCAATCCGGACGACCGAAACGATTTGGGCCAATATATAGAAACCAGGAGTAAATGTCGAAGGATATGCAAGTACCACAATTTAATACTTTATGTTGCATAATTAGTTGGTGGAAAATAATGAACATCTTTCATATAAAATTGTTTGAAACTTCCTATTTTCAGTGAAACGGGATAAATATGGCCACATGCCCAGTGTCAAATTACTTTATCCAATAATTTCTACATATTCCTAATGTTACACCAAGTAATTTAACAATGTGACATACGCGACTGTTATTTGCATATCAAAAAAAACTTTAATAACTCAAAAACTAAGTGAGGAATAGGAGAAATTTAAGCCAATCTTTATAATTTAAAAAATTCTTTGAAATAACATATTTTCACTTCATAGACACCATGAATTATTGGCCGAACCAATGAGCGAGTGGGTCGTGCTTTCAAATGTAGAGTGTAATGCACATGAGCCGAACATAATTTGCTGCAGAACAACATTTCCCAGTCATTAGACGTAAGTAAACCGCTATTTCCAGGCTGTTATTTGCTGGAAGACGGCACAAAGACACAAAATTGGCCACACAGGTTGTTATAGCATCCGCCACCTTCCCCTGCCCCAACCCCTGGAAATACAGTTACGGTAGGAGTGCTCGAGTTTTATTTGCTGTATCTTTTGTGCTTGACCTGGTACTACTTCCGACTGGAATTAAAGTTGCATGTATTGACTTACCCTTGATGATAATGAGAAATATTTGCCGATGTCATATCTCAACATTTGTTCACTCACCTTTTATCTTTCTGACAGTAGTTCCATAATGCCAACAGTATAAATGGTATTATGAAATGTATGGAAAGAAACGCCTCGGTAGCCAAAAGATAGCGAATTTTATACAGCTCCGCACCTTTTGGGTTCTCATGCGTTTCTCTCCTGATGTTAGGACCACTTTTTTGGCACTTGTTTTTTCTAACACTTCTGGTTGTATTTTGCGTGTTCGGTTCTTCTAGCACCGCACACGTTGCTCTTATTTTAAGTCTGAGTGGATTAAGGTCACATCTTCATAAAAAGTCTAATGAAGTAGGTAAGTGAAAATGCTTAAGACGTTTTTTACGTTCAAAATCTCATTTTTCAGTCCTGTCTAAGCAGCCAAATTAAGATCTCATTCTTTTGGACTTATTTAGAGCGTATTTACTATGGCCCCTAGACATGGACACCATCTTCTTCGCATAAAACATAACTGGATGGCTGTTACCATAGCCTTTTAGAACGGATGGTATGCAGAACAACTGGTAACAGCACCCAGCTTGTCATTCAGTCCTCATGCTCAAGTCAAAACTGCACAATAATGCTGGTTTGATTGAAGTCCACACGCATTGCTGTAAATACCAACACTCCCTTCTTGCAAATCTAGATAGTGGCTTTTCAGCACAGGGAGTGACAACAGAACACTGCCCAATCATCCCGATTTCGTTGGGATTATCCCAATTAAGTCCCATATGCCGTCGGGATAGGAAAAATCCCAATTTAGACATCTGCTTCAGGACATAAATGAGGCTGGGGTCAATAAGTCAGTAACATCGAATTTCTCTAACTTCTTCTAGATGAATATGTCTCAGTCTGAGTAATTACGATACTTTGTCTTTCACTACTATAGCATTTTTTATAAAAAAACAAGCACAAAATGACTATTAATTTACCGAGCATTGTTGATAGAAATTGTCGTCTGGGATTGCTAGAAATGGTGTTTCAAGTCATCAAGATTTTGAAATTTTCTAAGAGAGCATGCTCTCTTACCTACCGAGTAAAGTTCCGATTTGACAAGAGCCTTAGGTTGGACAGTCTGCAGCAATGCATAATTAATGTAGTGAGTGCAGGTACAAAACTGGAGTGAAAAAGAAAAGAAAGAAAAAGGTGAAGCGGGATGGGAAGGAACCTTTCAAATAAATGTACGGCATCACGATAGGATGCTCTCCGTTGTCGGATGCTCCCCAAAAAGCTTTAACAATCCGAAACTTACCATTGCACTGAACCTACTTGATCAAAAAAACTAAATTTATTTTAAAAATTTAATTTAAAATTACGTTTAGTAACAGAAATGAGATGATAGACGAACATTCATCATGCTCTACCCTCAGAAAAACGATTCCTGAGACCCAGATGGGGATCGAACCCGCAACCTTCTGATGACCGATGAGACTCTCTTACCATTGAGCTACCAAGACTCAGATGGTGAGCTAAGGTGCAAGTTCGACATGTGTGCGACCTAAGCGGAAGCCAGACTGGGATCGAACCCTTAACCTTTTGCGTAACATATAGTGGCTTCCGTTTAGGTCGCACATATGTCAAACGTGCACCTTAGCTCACCATCTGAGTCTTGGTGGCTCAATAGTTAGAATGTCTCATTAGTCATCAGAAAGTTTGCCGGTTCGATCCCCGTCTGGAGCTCAGAAGTTATTTTTCTAAGGATACAGCTTGGCGATCGTTCATCTATCATCTCAAGATATTTCCAAGCTCTCACACTTCTAAAATATAAATTTCAGTAACAGAAGTCTTTTGCAAAAGGAATTCTGGCAATATTGAATTGTACTTAATGCCCTTCGTCCGTTTAACCACCCAGCACTTCTCTCTAAAAACTGAATTATTTCTGTCTTTACCTCCTTTGAATTTTTTTCTTTCTTTTGTCTTTTATTTGTATAAAAAGTATAATAACATGATTTGACTGGCATAACAACTCGTTTTTCCATTTTCTTTTAATAAAACAATTTACCAAAAACATTTACATATCCCAAGATGGAACAATGACGCACAATTAGTAATTCGCATGTATCACCTTCCCCTGCACCACCCCCAAGAAATACTGTTACAGAGATAAAGCAAAGGTGTCCCAAAGTAGGGGACGAGTGACTCCAGACCACCGCACAGCCCTTGAGGACCAGTTTTGCAATTCTTACGAATCAGACGAGAAATTGGTTGCCCGGTAACAAGTGAAGACCTCAGAAATCCTTGATAATTTTCTCTAATGTTTTGCAAGAGCTATTACCAATAGCAATGAAGTGTAGTAATAAAGATTATTGCCCAGCAAATAATTTTGAAGAAGCCCATATCTCAAATAAATATATCAGGATACTTGAAAGATACTTTAATGAGGAACTAACGTTTCGTTACTTTACAAGCAACATCATCAGAGTGTCTATTTACATGAAATTTTTCGGCTTAAATAACCTACACGATTACAGAAATAGAGGTGAGAGAAGGAGAGAATGCTGAATGAGGTGTCATGATAGGGATTAAGGTGGATAAGAAAAGAAAAGAAAAACAATTAAAATGACATGAGAGGAAGTGACCTTATATTTACGTTGAGAGAGTGATTTATTTTTGCAATCAACAAACTTTCTCGATACTCTCATTCGAGAAAGTTTGTTGATTGCAAAAATAAATCCCTCTCTCAACGTAAATATAAGATCACTTCCTCTCATGTCATTTTAATTGTTTTTCTTTTCTTTTCTTATCCACCTTAATCCCTATCATGACACCTCATTCAGCATTCTCTCCTTCTCTCACCTCTATTTCTGTAATCGTGTAGGTTATTTAAGCCGAAAAATTTCATGTAAATAGACACTCTGATGATGTTGCTTGTAAAGTAACGAAACGTTAGTTCCTCATTAAAGTATCTTTCAAGTACCCTGATATATTTATTTGAGATATGGGCTTCTTCAAAATTATTTGTGGGACAATAATCTTTATTACTAGACTTCGATTTCCGCCTGGTATCTCGTTTGCCGAAATCCTAAGCAATGATGTGACCTTTTGTAATCTATAGCAGAAGTACAAGCAGTTTTTTCCTTTTGAGGACACTGAACCAACACGGAAGTGAACAGAAGTGTTTTGCCCCATAACTGTTCTTTCCAGGTCTAGACCTATTTCCATAATCTGTTTTTGTACAGATCCAGCACTTGTGCAGACCTAGATATTTTACCTCGTTCCCAAATGAGTCTTTGATTTCCAAGCCACTCTTCTTAATCGGAGAATTTCATACAAGATGTTATCGGTTAGTCAACACCAACGTTTCTCTAAGTGCCGACGCCCCTGATAAGAAGAATTGTGTTTTCAATTTATATCACATTTCATTCTGGCAATGGTTAATTTGTCAGAGCACTGGTTTTGATGTGACCTGATGAGGTGTAATTAGTTGGTATTATCTAGTAAAATACTTCAATTTCATTTGGTATGAAATAACAACTTCCAGCTAAAAGAGAATCGGTTTCTTCACTTTCATAAGAGTAGTCTTGAGGTGGTTCGTATGAGTGACCAAAATATGTGCACGATTCATCATTGACATGAGAGTTATCTGCAATGTTCAGATCATGACCGCCACCAAAGGTTGGTCCATAACCACAGTAGGAGTAGATCGCATATTCATTATCATATAAAGGAGCTTTAAATGGAGGCAGGTTGTCCTTGTTTTGTAGAGAGAACATAAACGAGTTGTTCGAGAGTCTATAACCTTCACCTGAAATAAAATATAAAAACATTTGAGTGCGTTCATTTCATTGTTTTTGTTTTGTTGTTGTTGTTTTAATTTTTGCTCATTGGACATAAATGACATCCGAAATTTGTCATAATCCTTTTCTTAATTAAAATGTTAATAAAGTTAAAAATCATTCAACCTTATTTATAATAGTTTTTTTGTTTTTTTTCTTTTGTTTTTTGGGGGTTTTTTCTAGTGGAGGATCCATAAAGAATATTGGTAATATACTTTGATATTTTCTTTCTTCAAATCTTTTTCGGGTGATTGACAGAAACGACATCTTTCCGCGAACGTTCATTGAAGATCTCGATGTGACATCACAATCAGAGTAGATTTATCTTTACGCTAATTTTCATTGTGTGAGATCACCGAAAAGTGCTTCAGTCATCTCCATTATTTCGATTTTTACTTGGACGTTTGTGAACAGACCTCTCGTAAGTGCAACTGTTCCCTGGTTTTGAGGTTAGCTAAAATGAACAGTTGAAAATGGCGGACAAACAATGGATTTCAATCAAGCTTGCTTTGCTTTCCGTGAGGGGAAAAAAGGTAAGATGGAGACAAAAAACTATACTCCGTTATCATGTTCAATAGCAGCATGATGGAATAGATAAATTGAAATATATTTTAGGGGTGGTGCCAGAGTGAGGCAGGGGAACTAGACCCCTCGTAGGGGAAAATTGAACAATGCGTCGGGGAACGACATACGAGGGGGAAACTTTAAATATTCGTGTTTGTTTTCTCAAACTGGTAAAAGGAAAATCGAATTATCTGTCTTAAATGTGAATAATAAAATGGGGGGGGGGGGGGATTTTTACAGGAAAATCGGTGCAAATAATGTGAAAACGAACGAAAAAGCAAACTGACACTGATGTGGCTAGGTAAACCGGCCTAAAGCCATAATTATCCGGACCACCTTTATTGTTTTGTGGCTTTGCGAGTTTAGAATACTACGGACTATTCAAACGGGACTTCAGACTTCACTTTGTGCCTACGTTACTGTTATAACTACTACGTTCTAAACTCTAAAGTTTTATTCCGTGAAAGAAAGGACGAACGAACGCACCTAAATTTTAGCCCCTCTGTCGGGGACCTTAGCGTCTGCGTCGGAGAATTCCTGGCGCCACCTCAGATGTATTGTTCAAGTCCTTTAAGTTTTGCAATTTTAATTACTGCGCCGACAAAATCATTTTTCTCCAGTGACAAGCCGATAACTTGGTCATTAATGATGAAATTAATACAAGAAAGTAGGAATGTCTGAGACGTGAGATGAAATCTTTCTTAAAACGCTAAGCTCTTTTGTGGATGGAACAATGCAAGAACAAAATTTGCAGTTTAAACCGGCGTCAAGAACATGACGAAACTAACACTAAGAAACTTAGAACTTTTCCCTTTTGCCGAACTTAACTTTAGCTGGGAGCTAGTTCCACTTTGAACAATGGGACGGGAACAAAGAACGTGACCGTTCGGAAAGGATCTTTTACAACACTATATGAAAGGCTACCTGCATCTTTTGTGTTTTTAGATCGCTAATAAGAGTCGCCATTTCTCCCGTGAGAAGACCTAGGGTTTTAAATCATTTACCTGCCCAGTTCTGATCTGTGTATCCACCAAAAATATAATTCCCAACTCTCACTAAAGTCACTGTAGGTCCCTTGTTGTCACAGCATCTGTGAAAATCCACTGCTCTCCACCCATCTCTGGAAGCTCGATAACAAAGATTCCATTTACACTTATCATCCAACCAATCTTTCATTTGATTCAAAAACTGATATTTTCCTTTCAGAATCATTGAGGAACTGGATAAATCACTAAGTATAGGTAGACAAGCTAAAGAGAAGAATGGCAGGAAAGCGTTAATTGAGCACTACGTAGTCGCCGAGATTTTAAGGTCAGAAACAAAGTCACCAGAATAAAATTTGCCTGAGTACAATCACACTTTCCGATAGTTATTGTCACAAACGTCACTGTGATTAGTAAACTGTTCTCTTCAAAAGTTTAATGTTGGCATTTCCACTATAGATTATAGAAAATGAGAAAAATTTGAAAGGGGAAATTTCCAGTTCGAAGAGTGAAGTGAAAGACGCAATACTTGACAAAGATATTTATCTCATTTAAAAGTATAGCGAGAGATCATCTATACAAAACCATATTAGAGCATTTATATAGTACCAAATAAGACAAAAAATTTTAGTGGCTTTTTTTTTTGCCTTTAGATTTTGGAAAAGTACCGTACGCAAGTGAAACATTTATGATTGTGTCCTAGCCAGTAATTCTATGCCCCGCATATCGAACCATATCATCTTTCAGTGTAACAGCTACCAAGAGCAGACACATATGCTCGTCTCGCGGACCCACGTTTTTTTATAATTTTCATTTTCGATTCTTACCTATTTCTCCTAATTTATCGAGGATCTCTGTAGCATTCACGTCTTTTATGGCTTTGCTTTCATATTCGATTTTACTATCGTGGACAGGATTCATCTCCTTCGGACGTTCATTTTTCAGCTTTTCTATATTTTGTTCAATCATATTCTGGGACAAAACCACTTCCTCGTTGTTGCCATTATCTAGAAGACTTCTCGGTAGATCAACTGAGCTTTTCACCTTGTCAACGTAAGCTCTTATGACATCTCGTTGCTTCGAGAGATCATTATGCATTGTATTGTATATTTTATCCACCACGTTAATCATTAACCGTGCTTTCTCTTCCAACTTCTGTGCAACGGCTTTTAAGATTTCTTCCTTTTGCTCGAAGATTTGAGCCTTAACTTTCTTCGCGTTATTCTCAAGAAATTCTGTGACATTGTAGATTGCTTCTAATGCTTCTTTACCCTCAGTTAACTCCTTGTTAAGTACGGCGAAACCCGATCTCAACGCTTCTCTTTGTTTATCAGCCACGTCGCCAATTGAGAGGCACGAATGATTCTGTTTAACGTGGTTCAACACCATACAGTGTGTGCAAATGAGCTCCTTGCACGTCTCGCAGTAAAATTTCAGCGTCTTATTCTCGTGTTTCTCGCAGTAAAGTTTCGGTCTGATCTTCGCCTGATTTTCAGGTTCACTCAACTCGCTTATTGACAGTACACTGTGTTTCTTGTTAACCGGCCAACTTTCATGTGCTTCGAAACATTTTACACACATGAACATCTGGCATGTCAAACATCGATTAATAGCAGGTTCTTGGCACCTTGAACACTTGGAAGCCTTCGCTCGGCGTTGAATCGCAATCACATCTAGCATATTGCGAATAAAATGACTGCTCGCCATTCCTGAGACTTCCTCGCCAGGTTTTAGAATAAATACTGACAGGCATGTTGGACAGTTGAATTCTTTGATCACTTTATCAACTGCCTTCTTTCGGTGGCTTCTTACAAACTTCTCCAAACAGCTTTTACAAAATGAATGAAAACAAGGCAAGGTTCTCGGGTCATTCAGTGTTTCCAAACAGATCGAGCACGTGAGCATACTTTGTAGTTGGTCTACTGGAACAGCTTCGGTTGCAGCAGCAGCCATTGTAGGTAATGAACAAGTGGTTTCTCAGACGCTGGAATAAGAATTGAGTTGAATTGAAGACAAAAGAAGAGAAAAAAGGTGTTTAGACTTCAACGAAGTACCCTGACGCTCTGGTTAAGTTCACAGAAGTAATATGAGTCTTGGATTTCTTTGGAAGTGGTAATGCATCCTGCTATGACCGTTTTGTTATTTTCAAGCCGTGGCCAAACACCTCACAGAAGATCTTATAAAAACTCCTATTTCAATTGTAGCACACTCAAGCTAGCTGCAAGTCAATGTTTAACAAACAAAATATTCCTAGAATATATTAAACATCACGTTTCGGAGCGCGAAATAAAATCTCTCTCCTCAGAAATGTTGTGCCACCCACGTCACCCTCTTATGTGAACGACAATAGAGAGCAAAGCGCTGACCACCATTGACAGTTGGCAAGCCTTTCTGAAATTCAACGTTCCAAAGTTGTCTCGTATGCCTGGTAATAGCGACAATAACATTGGATTATGGGACAGGTTTTCAGGATGGATGTCTTTTTGTCGTGATTTACTTTTTTAATATAATTACACAGGTGATTATCGAAACTCCTGCGAAATGATTGGTCCGAAAACACGTCATAATACTCGATATTCACCTGCAGGTGAACATAACAATGAAGACACAGAAGCAAATTGGCGGCGACTTATGAAAATATTACCTAGGAATTTTTAAAACACCTTCTTTATCATTTTCAAATAATCACCTGTGTAATTATACTGAAACAATTATTCGCGTCAGGCTCAATGAATATTATTGAATAATCCCCTCCACGATTGTATCAGTAATATTTACTTCACCTTCTGTGAATAATTGTTAAATACTGGATAACCCTATCAGCTACCTGAGCTTTTCTCCCTAGAGGTCCAGTAAGGGCCACCCCTCATGGGTCCAGTGTTACTACAGGAGGAAACTGGAGTACCCGGAGAAAACCTGTGATGTTTGGTAGAGTCAAACTGGGCAACACTCTTCTCACACGTGGCTAAGGTAGTTTTAAACAAATAACTGCATGGAGCCGGAATGTGCCCGAGTCACAGTGGGGAGAGACCCCATTGTACCACCAGCACCCCATCCTTACAAATCTACTATACTCAAAAACTGTGCTATGATGCAATATCCATTCAACTCTTGTTTGTCTCTAAAGCAAGACCGGAATGGCGAGTGGGTAATCTCTCTTTCAGGCCCCAAGATACGACAGCATGCTTCTTATTATTGTATTTAATTCCATTACTATTCGGCCGCTTTCCATTACTTCGTTCACAACGTTCATGATAAATGACTACATCATTAAACCAGCTCTTGAAATACTGTGTATCTTCTTTTGAAGAGAAATTACTGATACCACGTCCCAAAATACCAGTGTTAGTCTAGAAGGACGCAGCAGTCCGTTCCAGGATAATCTGGCAGATCTAGTCCGTATTTATCGTGAAGACTTTTGGGAACAAATCGTCCTCCGACGTAATGATGTCTTCCTTTGAAATTCTTGGCACAGAGCTTGGGGGCTGTCAGAGATATGAGGAAGTCTGGCTGTAGACCATCCTGTGCACCATTTTCAACATCCCAACCTATAAATGATGTAACGATTTGGGAGGATATTTGAGTGTGAAACAAGAGAAAGGAGGAAGGAAGGAGCAAATGAACAAAACAACAAACATAAGAGTGGATGAATGAACAAACAAATGAACAAACAAAAAGAGCTGGAAGTGGGCCAGCTACCTGATGGAACATCAACTGAACATAGAGGAGACTTAACGTCTTTTAATGTTTGGATGACTGTGTTGAAAGGTTCTCGAATGCTGCCTTTGAAACTGAACCCAAAAATTGCATCCACAATGAAGTTATACTTGCCACTGACATCTGTTGCAGATGGAAGGTCTGTTATGAATGGTATATCCATTAGTGTACATTGAGTGACAAGGTTCTTGTACAACTGTTTGTCTGTTCTCTTGGGATAAAATATCTCTGGTGTGTAGCCCTAAAAATAGACAAGAATGTGTGTAAGATAGTGCCTTGGCTTAGCTACATGTAGGTGCCTTCTATCATGGCAAAGATACTAGTCTTTTTGTAACTCCAAACTTCTAACTTGTAACTCCATTGTTGGCAACTGCTGTAATAGGTCTATGAACAGAACTTGAGTCCAGCAAATGGATGGGATTAATAGAACCAAGAAGACTACAGAGAATTACAGAGAATCATATTACATTACAGCATCCAATACATGTGCAATTATAAGGGATGTGTGGGGATGAATTGCTTTAATCCTTGGTCAATGGGAGATACTTTATCACTGTTGTGCACCCAGGGGTATGCAGAAGAAGGCCATCTTCCACTATTTTGCTTGGAGGAATGACATTCCCCATGATCAATATGAAACTATCATGAGGCAATATGGTTTACTGATTACTTCCCTTTACCATTATAGATAAAGCATTTCTCTTTTATTTCCCTGTTGTTTTTGTTGGGCTTCCATTACATAACAGTTATATACTGTGACCAAGGTGTTTAAGCAACACATAAACCTGAGGGCAAAGCTCGAAGGTTAACATATCACTTAAACACCAAGGTCAAGGTATATAACTGAGTTATCACTGATGAAGTTTCAAAAGAAGTATTTAATTTGCTTGACAAAGATATAGAAATAATGAAATTTTGGTAGAAAGTTCATGAATATCTTTATGAGGTTTATAATTTAGTTCTAAACCTCTTGAGAACAAAAGAAGCTGAGCCAACGATGGTATAACCCTGGTTTTAACCCATATTTATCCCCAAATAAGAAGTTCTGATTTAAAGGGCTCTGTCACTTGAAAGTCCAGGGAGGGATATGTCTTTTCTTTAAGGGTAGGTGTCAACCCTTGAACCCACAGAGGGGACTCTCAACAAACCTAGTTAAACCTTAAGTAGCATAGCACTGACCAATCATCTGAAGAGAATTAATTACAGGCAGTGATCATGCATTGGGGCTAGGTTTAGGATTAGTGTTGGGGCTTCAGGATTACAACCAGACTTTCCTCTTTGCACATGGTAAATCATGATTCTTATACGTCATATTCCCTGTCCACCTTTTACAAGAATTGGGATATCCACAAGGCTACCACAAGGTTTGTGTCACTTACAACAGCTGCCCATTATATCCAATCTGCTGAATCAGACACAAAATTAACAATAAATTGTCCTTTAATCTTTACTCATGTTGCACTTACAAACATTTTTAGATGTCTAGCTGCAACCAAGCCGTCGCCTCCATTATTACCAGGCCCGCAACAAACCAAGACATCGTTCGTAGCTGATTTGTTCATTGGATAAGCCTTACATAAGGCAACAGCTACACTCAATCCAGCCAATTCCATGAGCTGATCTACGCTGAATGAGTACTTATTAAATAACTCCTGGTCGATGTTTTGGGCTTCTTCCTGCGTTAGGTACTTCATGGTTCTCTTGAAACAACCAAATCCAGTACTCTCTCTTAATGCAGAAAAAAACCTCGCAGGTTTAAAGTTAATACACCACTTGATAAACATTCAGGTCACCTCCAGATGAAGGAAAGGGACTCAAGGGCGAATGGGGATACAACGAGTAGCTTAGGACCTCTAGGGTCACGCTGTTGAGAAATAGCAAATTGATTAATTTAAGTGCAATTTGGATTAATTTTAATTTAATTCAAGCTTATCCACATATTCCAATATGGAAATCGAATGGCATGTATTTAAAGTAGACTTTGATTCAATAATCATTTTATTGCTTAATGTTTTCGAGGTGGCATAAAATGCCTAAACATTAAGTTAAAAAACGACGAAAGTGAAAAGAGAAAATGATTTACCACGAAGCAGAAAAGGAAGTACTAAGGTTAGGACTAGTTGAGTATCGGGATTGTTCAGGTTAAGAGCTTTAAATTAGGGTTAGAGTTTGGATGAGAGTTCCGCATATAACCTTCTTTATGGGAGCCGAGCCATAAGGAACCATAAGGATATCAAGGATATCAAGGATATCAGACAGTGATATAAAAATGGGATGCTGCGTGGGCAGTATAAAACAGCACAAAAATTTAAAAGGTTGGTAGACTGCCGAATTTATGATAAAGATTTCTAACGTTTCGAGCTATGGCCCTTCGTCACAACTCGTTTCACTCTCTCACGAAGGGCCATAGCTCAAAACGTTGAAATTCTTTATCATAAATTCGGCATTCTACCAACCTTTTAATCTTTTGTGCTATCAAGGATATCATATTAACACACAGGAGGGTCTTCGAGAACCAGGATGTAAACGACATACACAGGAAGTCAACAACACTTCAGCAAATGATCAACATACTGCACAATGTCCGCGGCTCAAGAACAATGGGTAAAGTTTTTATCATTATTTCGTGTCCTTTTCTTCGTCAACAATCACTTAATTGTTGGGTTGTGTTCTAGAGAAAGCTTCCCAAGGACTTCAGAGGAGAATTACGTTGGAAAAATGGATGGGTATGGAATGATATTTACGCCGAGGTCAGTAAGGTTTGAAGGTTGAAAGGTTTTCGTAACGATAGTTTCGTTAACGGAAGTTGAGTTTCCTTTTTAAGGTATGGTAACATGATGTCTTGACGTGGTCATCCAGAACTTTGGTTGACTGTATTAAAGTGAAAACTGCTCAGTCAATCAATGTAAGAGGGGATGTAAAATCAGATTACGTTTTGGATCAATTATGTAGTATCCGGCCGTGAAATTGCCCCTATCTTTGCTAGCTACATGCCTGAACCTAAAACTGAAAACCTAACCCTAACCCTAACCTTAGCCCTAGACCTAACCCTAATCCTAACCAGCTACCCCAGACTGCATTCTATGGCGGTCACGCCGGATATCTTCGTGTTGAAATGAGAATCACATAAAAGTTCTTGAAACTAGCATAGATCAAAATACCCCTGAGACAAAGCACCCCAAGCATAACACCCCCGAGTAAGGCATAACATCCAAATGTATATTAACAGAAGAAAGCAACTAACATGATAGCAAACAACCCTTTTTAAGTGAATTTGCTCATAATTAATTTCTACTATTACTGAAGGTTTCTGCAAACAAAATTGTCCTTTCTCCAAAGTTCAACAAAGATCAAAAACTTAAAACAATATCCTTCACACAGGTACTGTACCCTTAAACTGCTGTAGATGTTGATAGTTCTGACAGATATATTTAAATTGACAGTTACTTTAACTGTTGCAATACTTTTAATATTAAAATGGTCATCACAGGTGGCAATACAGGATACCAAGGGGATTAAGATGGCTAAACGTGGTTTTACTAGTTTTTTACACTACATACTACCGTTAGACATAACTCTATGATGCTTATGGCCTGTCACTCTAAATTTAGCAGAGGAGCAAGGATGATTGGAGTTCAAGGGTAAAGTTAAGGATTTACTTTGTTCCCATGGAAATAATGGTAATGAAATAAGACCTGAAAGATTGAGTTTTGTTTAGTTGTTTAGCCAAAACTCCAGTCATATCATTTGATACAAATTTGATAACATCTTAACCAGCACAAAAATGGTGGTTCATTGTGTATAACAGAGAATTAGATGGAATTTGTATGAAAGCATTCACCAAATGAATTGTCAGGTTAATTGAAATGTGACCACATTTCAGCAAATTTTAAGGACAAAATTTCTACCCAACTTTAGAAAACTGAATTTTGCAAGTTGCCAAAATTAAATTATTGTCATTGCCTTGGAAATAAGGAAAATCCTTAAAATTAAAGTTGCTTCAATCCCCATCATAGCCATCCTAATCTGCCAAATTTGGAGTTGTGAGCTTGAACCATTTCAGAGTAATGTCCAACAGAAACTTGGAGTGGGAAGAAATAGCAAAAGTGTGATCAGCCTCCTAATGTCTTCTCAACCTTCCGAACTGTTGGGCTTAGATTCCCAGACAGGCAACTATATCTGCACGTCGAATATAAATTATGACCTAAAATACAAAGCAATGGAAAATGCAAAAAGTAAAAATTATTTTTCATAATTAAAGCACTCAATGATTACCAAAACTAAGATCTAGCTAACCATTTTGTATCATATGCTGCTGTTAAACTGCAACATGTAAGTGCATATTGAGATGTCTGTTGATCCTTACCTAATGTATTTTTGCACTCCTCTGCTTATTTAACATGCTTGATTTTTGTGCACCAAACAAGCAGATGTTACATGTATATTAATGGTTATTTGCAATACTTATTTACAAAGTTGGAGGTGGATGGAAACTGACTCATTTTGATGTGAAACTGAATTTACATTATCTTATAAAGACTGAAGTAATGAAAAAGAATAGTTGAAAAGTCTGGTCTTGAAACCAATTTTCTTTTTTATTGCAAGACAGAATTATAAAATTCTTAATGTTTTGACAGCAGTAATTCATCTGGTAAAACTCATGAAAAGAACCAATTTATTTTTTAGTACTTAAATTTGTAATAAGTTAGTGGGAGACTTTTGTCATTACTAGGGAATTCTTTAAATAATTTCAAATGGTCTTATGAGGAAGGCATTCAGACAATGTAACTAAAAAGATCTGAATTTGGCCACTGGAATGTTAAGTCTGTCCTTCAAAGCTTGAATAATGTCCCATTCAGATTATAACTTCTTATTTTGTCAACAATCCACAGTTCAACAAGTAGAATTTGTCTAGTATATGATATCATTTGTTCAAAATATCAAAATTAAAATTTGCAATTGTGCTTGCTTCTCAGACTAGAAGGAGTTTCGATATTTTGACAGATTGCTGAAATTGCTGAAGTCAATAAGACATTAAAGAACTGTTTCAAGATATCTCTGAAAAATGGCGAAGCAGAGCAATTTCAATGTGCCCGTCAGGTATGGAACTCTGTACGACAGTAGAAAATGGGAAATGATCAGAACTCATTGAAAGTCAAACAATAAAGCAACTAGCCATTACTTGGTTGGCAAACATCCAGGTGGAATGGAAGATCAGTGAACAGCTGATTACTTATTGAAATTATCTATTTTGATTAATGTATTGTTTCTACCCATGCAACATTACGATTTTAAATGATAGATGAACGTTCGTCAAGCTCTATCCTCAGTAAAACGATTTCTGAGCCCGAGGTGGGGCTCAAACCTTCAACCTTCTGATGACCAGTGAGACATCCTAACCATTGAGCTACCAAGACTCAGATGGTGAGCTAAGGTGCAAGTTTGACATATGTGTGACCTAAGCCACAGTGGAACCCACTATATGTGAAATAATGTTATTGATGAGATACACATTTTGGAAATGTAGGAGCTTGGAGACATCTTCAGTGTGAGATTAGATGAATGTTTATCAATCCATGCAAGCTCAATGGTTGCACAACAGTTAGAGCGTCTCACCAGTCATCAGATAAATGTTTGATAATGTTTGATAAATCGTTTTTCTGAGGATAGAGCTTGACGAATATACATCTCTCATTCAAGATATCTCCGAACTCCCACATTTCCAAAACATATATCTTATGGTTTTAAGTTCATGAAAAATTAGAGAATTATAATTTTGAGATTAATCCAAGGGTCTGATTTGTTACAAGTCGTGGGTGGATGGAGTTGGTGTGACCATTGCGATCTTTGTTACACCAAGTAGCCTACAATTTCATTATCTAATTCTTTCCAGACATTAAAACATCATTGAAATTCCTGATTTACAACCTTAAGTGTTTACTAGAAGTAAACTTTAAGTGAAATACTGGAAATTGGTCTTCAGTCAATTTACTTTGGCTCACACCAGACAATTTTAAGTCGCTAAAGCAAGACCACTGGACAAGCGAGGGATTAGCTCGTCTTAACTCTTTGTGCCAAGATAGGTCTTCCATTTTTTTTTCCACTCTGGGTAACCCCAGAAAATTTTACTCACCAAGTGGAGACTGCTGGGCAGGAAAGAGTTGGGCTCATCTCAGTATTGTATAATGCGATGTACATTGGAATTGTGGGAGCTTGGAAATATCTTGGATGATAGATGAACGTTCGTCAAGCTCTAACCCCAGCAAAAACGATTTCCGAGCCCCAGACCGAGAGGTTAGAGCTTGACGCACATTCATCTATCATCCTCAATCTTGTATAGTTTAATCCAATGATGGGATAAATCTCAACCCTCTGTGGTTACTATGGTCTCGATGACAAAGGTGGCGACCAAAAATTGTAGTTTGGCGATCAATTATTTATGTTCAGTCATCATACTCCTTGAAAAACAGGTTAATATCGAGCCTTGTAAAGGCTTATAGTGGTTCAGTAAACGGTCAATTTAAATCAGAATTCTGTTTGCATTTCTCAGGGTGCCCAAGGCGTCCAAATGTGGGTCAACAACTTGAGGCATGCGAAGAAATTTTGGGAAGATAAAGAACGTGTAGGACAAAGGAGCGGAAACATTAGGAAGGTGAAAATTAATGTTTAGCACACAAATCATAATCATTGTCATAACACGAACCAGCGAGAATAATTCAAACTGGGCATGTTTTATGTCAATAGCAAAATCATGAAAACAAGCGTGTCACGTGATTTGTAATCGCACGCTTACGTAAGGTAATTCGATGTGACAACTAAGCTTCATGCTATCTACGCGAGAATTATTTTCAGTCGAAGTCTCAAGTCAGTGGTATAAAAGCTCGGCATTTACTTTGTCATCATATGAACATGTCATCAACGTTTCGCTCATGGAGGAAAATTACATCATTTTTAGTTTTTATTGAAAAGAACTAGCAACGGTATTTTTTTACAAAACAAGTAAACAATGGATGATTGATGAACGTTTGTCCAGTACCACTTTAGAAATATAATTTCTGATCTCCCAGACGTCGACATCGAACTCGCAACCTTCTGATGACCGGTGAGACGTTCGAATGGTTGAGCTACCGAGACTCAGATTGCGACTCGCTGCGTGCTCGTGACACAATGCATAAACCTTATGATGGAAAAATGGCATTAGAAACGTTTTTCCATGATGTTTTCTTTAATTTTGCTGCTTGTAGGACAATGTAAAGGCAAATTGCTTCTGAAATTCGTAGGACATATTTTTGAATTCATGCCAGTGTTTTATTTCGTTGGTGTAGATTACTCTCGAAAAGGAGGATGAAGCTTCTGAAAGGTATAAGTCATGTTTCCAACTTAATGTCATTGTAAAGTGGTTGCGTCTAAGCGCTCGTTATTAAAATCTTTTTCCGAAAACCCATAAATAGTGCTGTCGAAAACGAAAAGGAGAGGTTAAAAACTGTCTTTAGAACTAATGAAGGCAAAATGTTACTCTTTTCAGTGAACATCTTTTTAGTTTGTGCAGCTCAGAGAGTATCAATTTTGAAACTTACTTTGTCAGTAAACTAGTGAACTGCTTCGTTTTTGAAACCGTTTAAGCGAGCGCCGCTTGACGCCAGAATTTGTTCTTGGAGTGAATGGGGAGCTCTGATTGGTTTACTGACACCAGAATTTGTTCTTGGTACGAATGGGAAGCTCTAATTGGTTTACGAACTACTGTATAATGGAGAAGTTACCGTTCAATATTGAAAATAAAGCTTGTTATTCACAATTGTCATTGCTTAGTTCTCTTCTTATTTTATAAAAGAAATAGGAACTGTTTGTTGTGTTTATATAACCTGATGTAAACACTCGGAGAGGTTGGAAGAACTCTTCATGGACGACGTAAACCGATCTTTGGTCTCGAGCGTACACAACATCTTTCGAGTTCTCCAACCCTTCTCCTCGTGAATGCATCAGGCTGTATAAACACGGCAAAACAGTCTTTATTTCTTAAACATTTTATGTACTGTTGTGTTTTTGGGTCTATTTGTTGTGGTACTTTATTTACGTTGAAATCTTCTTCCCCTTAAGTCCTCGTGATAGACAGACCTATTGTAACCCATTCGGTCCTGGAAACTAGTGACGTAATTACTACATATACCATTATTGATTTTTTTTAGTTTGGACCTCAGCAGGCCGAGGGTGTTCTTCACTTTGTGGAATGGGGAAATGGTTGGCCTTCTGGTAGAAAACACATCGACCTTCACGGATGTTTACCCTCGACTATTTTCCTCGGCCAAACGTCAAGGAACCTGCTGTATGTGTAAACTGAGACACATGATTTCAGGGCTCTGGGCTGTTGATACCTCAGGAAGAAGTAAGGATAATATTGGATTGCCCGAGATATGTGTGGAAATGTGGGAGCTTGGAGATATCTTGAGATGATAGATGAACGTTCGTCAAGCTCTGTCCTCAGAAATCGTTTCCAGGCTCAGAAGACGATCCCCGTCTGCGGCTCTGAAATCGTTTTTCTGAAGATGGAGCTTGAGGAACGTTATTTATCGTTCATTGGATTGCCTCTTTGGCGATAATTTTTACCTTAGAGACATGTTGTTATCCGAACGGTTTTTGAAATGTCTTGAGCAATGGGTGCCAGTGTAGGTAGTCGAGGATAACAAGATGCGATAACTTTGGGTGAAGCAATATTGGTAGTTGCTTCAGGTAGTTGCCTCGCCCAAAGTTATCGCATCTTTTTGAAATGTCGAATCTTTTCTTATTACTAAGAGCCCATGTTCATGATACGATAGTCTTATTCAGTTGCTCATTTTGGGTTATGTAATGTTGGCTCAAAGACTTAATTCCTGCTTTTGATTTGCTCGCTATTTGATGTTGCAATTTGTCCGGAACACGCCAGTGAGTTAATCGGATACATCAGAATGAACAATAGCAAATGGATTTCCATGTTTGGATACTGTGAGCCAAACACGCGGGATGTTGCGAGACTTGAGAGAAGCCCTAAACACCATGATGAAGTAAGCAATTCTCCCGAAAATCATCAACTGCCAATCAGAGTCAAGCGTAAGAAGATTGAACCCTGGTCAACAAAGTGAAGCTACTTCATCGTGGTGAAATGGAGGCAAAACAAGCGTGTTTTTTGAAAAAAGCGATTTGAATGTCAAACAACGTACCAAGTGTTTGAATCACAGTATTCAAACACTCAGAAACCGCCACGGGTTTCTTTTATAAAGTAGTAAGACTGAACGTGCAAAACAAACTTCAGTATACTTTTGGCGGGAAATTTTCCGTGTTTGGATACTCTTATCTAAACACGGGTATTAACCAATCAGAGCTCGAGAACGAGCTACGTAATTTTATAATGCAACATACCACGTCATTAGCCAGTAGTTATGTCGCCTGACAAATCTCGCAAGCTACGTGTCAATTGGTCAAGAATAACAATCACGTCGAACTATGATCAAGTCCGACTTTGGCCAAAGGATGCAAGATCACACGAAAACTGGAATCGAACGTAAAGTTTTTGTCGGGTGGAGTTGCTACTCGTTTTTAGTACAAATGGCGATCATCGCAAGTCTAGCAAAGCGAGCTAGATAAATCTCGTGATTTAATGCATCCGAGCTTTTTAGGATCAATGAGCACTCACCGTTGTCTTTTCATTCCAGAGCGTCTTGCTGGTAAGGACGAAATTTTAATGGACCTGAGTCGGCGCGGAGATTTATTGTTTGTTTTAGAACATCATCAGAAGGTAATGCATCAACTGCATTACAAACAGTATAATGTGGAGAGGGTTGACCCTTTCCAGTTTGAGACATCTCTCCTTGACGAGTGAAATTGTCTGGGGTTAGCCAGAGTAAAATCAATAAGTCGAGCACTTACCATAGACATTTAAACAGTTAGAAGTAATGTAACATCTTCTTCGATTGAAATGTCGTAGTGCAAGGTAAAAGGTTAAGATTTATGTGTACAACCGCTGTGCTACTATTATTCCCTAGTTTGCCTGAAATCGTGCCAAAAATGCCAGAAATTTCTGTTTCACAAGATTGCCCGTTTGAATTGTAATGCCTCGCCAGTCTAATTTTTAAGATGCAAGTTCGAGATATGGGATGATTAGGAGAAAATGGCTAAATGACGTACTGCCTTTTATCAGCCGTCGAAATATAGGTTCCTTATATGTCTCAAGTAAATTATTGAGCTGCGATTCAGCTGTGCAATGGATTTCTTGCAGATCAAGCTGTTTAAAATTTGGGGTATAGTTAGTTCCCAGATGATTTCCACCATTCATCATAAACGACATAATAGTTTCTAGGGAAACGATCTCAAAAATAGGATTAGGTACACTTCAACTCAAAAAGTTAAAAAATAAGGAAGAATCAATATTTTTTTAAGTCACTGCAAAAGGTAAAAACGTCGCATCGCGCTCGGTTTGTAGGTGTGACTTGTAATGAAGCAGTCTTCTTCATTGGCTACTGAGCGTGCTTGGTACGGCATGCGTGTAGTAGGATTTTCGTGTTTTTGTTAGGAAAATTTGGTAACTGCACGAATTTTAACTGCTGAATTCTTTCCTGCAGCTTCTGATTGTTCACTTCAGCGATAGTTCTTACGAGATTCTGCCAGCTCCTTCTGCAACAACAGCTGGAGAGGTGAGACATAGAAGTTCTGGTTCTTCGTTCATCATCTTTTTTTTTCTCTGATAAACCTCATGAATGCAATTACACCTTTCGGGGTCTTTTATGCTGTATCTCTGTTTCAAAATCTACGTCAGCTACAACTTGTTCATGTTTTTAGGTCTTAAAACTCGATCCGATCTCCACGAAGCTGGGTCATCTCAGATGCTTTAACCCTGGACTGTTTTTGCGTGTTGAAAGTGGAGAAGGTAGTTTACTAATCCAGAACCAGTCGACAACTTTAGGAAATAAAGGAAGAAACAAACTCCGAACAATAATGCCATCTTGATAATTCAAGATATGAGTTAAAATCAAGAGAATTACAATGAAATTGTGATAAATACGAAATATCACAATTTCATTGTAATTCTCCTGATTTTAACTCATATCTTGAGTTGTCAAGATGGCATTATTGTTCGGAGTTTGTTTCTTCCTTTAGTTTACTTATACCTATCATTTCTCCCAGAAGATTAGTTACATAAAAAACCAACCTTGAATAAAATCGATCTGTTGCTGAAAACTGAAGCGAAAACGGATAATGGGGCATTGTCGTTTGAGTAAAAATGGTTCTCTTCGGAGTTTATTTTGTGATGTTGTGGCAATATGTGTCCGAAGAATGGTAAACTCTTGCGATATCTTAGCACTGTAGCGAACTCGGAACTTTTTCCTCGATTAATTACAGACCATACGTCGTGATCCGACCTGACATCCATCCGGGATCTCCCAACTTATAGACAAAAGTTGTAAGCGTCCCCCCAAGACTTCTTTGAAGACTTTGTTCTCAGTAATTTCATATATTTTTTAGAGTTACTCTTTCAGAGCAATGAACGACCATTCAAGTACCCGCATGGTAAGATGAAGACATTTTAATGTACATTCAATTTTATGGAAATATTACTTGCCGAAGAATAGACATAAGTTAGTGTGAATTTTGTTTATCACGGCGGTCATGACGTCATGTGTAATGTCATTGGTAAGCATCGTTCGGATTTTGAGCTCAATCCTCTTTTGATGATTTGGTCAAATATTTTGCAATGTATTTAAATTACATCCATAGATTATTTGTTTAAATGAAGAAATGAAGTTGAGTTTGTGTCATTGGAAAGAGTTCCAAAAGTAATAATGGCCTGTGCTTCTTTGCCACGACTCACCTCGCTCTTGAAATACTAAAATTTGTTTGATATGTAATTGAGACAGTCTGACATGTCAAGTAATGGAGTTAGCATAGGTTATTGAGACTTCAATACATATTTTAATTAGCCACTTACACTCAGTTCTTGATTATGTATATTGAAGGTGTACTTGCTCTTGAACGATGATAGAAATACCGATTGAGTCAAATTTAAATTTGTCTAATTGAGTTTTCCAGCAATTTTGAATTTTACAGCAATTCGTGAATGGGGTCAGTTCCTTCGAGAATTTTCTTTCTTTTTTTTCTTCTATTATTATTCTTATTTACGTATTCTTATGTTCACTCATGTCAGGTAAGCTTATTGCAAGAAGCAAGTCCGTCAGAGTTAATAGCAAGAAAAAAACAAAAGAGGAAATTATAGCAGCGTTGAGAAGCGACGCAGTAAGTATCAAGGTCTTTGAACAGTCATGGGTTGAAGATTTTGTGGCTTAACTTAGTTGTGTTAGAAGTGAGATACTTCCTCTCAGTCGGAAGGCGGGTCTAGACTTCAAATTTGTTATGAAAAAAATCATTAACGATAAACGTAAGTGTTTTTATCTGGTGAAAGTGAAGTTCAATGAGTTCAATCCACCAAAAGATAGCTTCTTGGTTCGTAGTATACTAAAAGTTTGTTGCCGTGTTCGATATGAGAAAAATAAACCAACACTGTGAGTTTCCATTCAAGTCAAAGATCCGAGCGGCCCTTTTTTTTTTAATTTTAATGTGTCCTAGTTACTGAACTCTATTTATAGTGTGAAGCCTTAGGTTTATTTCCTATCGTGATACTAGGAATTAAAATGTATGTCCTCTTACATCGCTCGAATAGTTTGTTCTCTGGGCTTTCTCTTTATGACGGAGATTTCACCATAAAAAGTAATATATTTCAATTACTTATTAACCGAGCGTGAGGTCTGTACGGGAAAGTATTTGCCTGAGGTTTCCGTACAGACCGAGCGATGAAGGAGTGAGATCTCTGATAAAAAACCGAAGACATATCCTCTCCCGTACAGGCTGAACAAACGAGGTTAATAAGAAATTTATTATATGGCTTTTGGTTCCTTTCTTCACCGCTTTTAGCGAACGTTGTATTTCGCAAGGTAGCGGATCAGGTTTACTTGTTTGTCTTTGTATGAGACTTCGAGTTTTCAGGATCTCATACTTCGAGTTCTTCGTATCTGTTACATCGTGGTTTTCTTTACACATATTTATCTAGTTTTCTTCTTAAAATCGTGGTTTAGAAGATTTAATTAAGTCTTCAGCAGTTTGTTTTGGTTAAACTTTTGTAAAACATACCTCAACCTGGTTTGTTTGCTGTCAAATCAACTCCGAAATTTTCCCGCCCAAACATGCCTGTCTATACGAAAACTTATTGCACGGCTAGACTGCCAATCAGCGTGCGTCATTTAGCGTACAGACCAGATAACCAGCTCAGCCATATAATAACGCCGACTACTGTGCAATGCAATAGACATTTCTCATTTTTTTCCAACCTTTCGTCACTTCCAGTTGATCGACTTTTATCGACGACAGAAGGCAAATGATGTCTTGAAAAGAACGCTTGCTGATCAAATCCAAAAATCCAGTAACATGAGAGATGGACTTTTCTTCAAAGAGGATCATTTTGCACTGGATAATGACGTCACGCGTCGTAAGTCCGCTGAGCCGAAAGACATCTCGCCACATTCGCAAGGTGATCCTAAAAATTATTGGGAAGCCGGGAAGGTGACAGGGATCACTTTCGCTCCATATGTGACTACGGATTCTAAACATGACTTGGAATGCAGCTCGAGAAATCGTTCAGAAAAACCGTGTCGCACAGTAAGCGAGCTCCAACGGCCTCTCACACGTGAATTAAATGAGTCTGACGATGTTAATGCGTTGTGTCAAACTTGGGATGGTACCAATATTAGGCCATCAGTTCATCAGTCAAGTGAGTCCCAGCTCACAGGGTGTGAGGTGCAGTCTGTTGAAGTTGGTGACCCTTCAAGGGTTGATTCCTCCAGAGCAATTAGCCGTCCTCTTGATCAAAGAGTTGATGTTACACAATATGGCAACGATGCCGAAACCTCAAAGTCTTCCAGCCATTCGGGTAGTTCTTCCCAAGCGCAACTGAACGTTCTTGACTCAGGAAATAAGGAAGAATGCGATGAGGCATCTGAGGAATGGGCAAATTCCTCCGGAACAAAAAATAAAGCCAATAAGGTGGAAACTGCAGCCTCTTTCTCAAAAACACCTGACCATGCTTTGAAAGAGCCTGATCGCCTTTCAGAAATGCCTGAATGCATGTCGACCCGGGTGGTTAATGCCGAAGATGGCAGCGGCCTCAGCGAGAGGAACGAACTGTTAAATGAGAAAAAAAAATCAGAGGTTACCGCGAACAAAGAAGAGAATGGTGTGAAACATGCTTGCTACCCTGGAAATGGAAGACCGACTACCGCAATCGGCTCAACTGTACTTACCAACACCGACTCTGAAAAATCCGACATCAGAGGTACACGTAACAATGGGGTTGGAAAACACGGTGTTAACATAGGAAGGTTACTTCAGAATGAAACAGATGCCCGGGATTATAACCCGGATTGTAATGAGAACTTTGATCCCGGAAGTTTTAAAACAGTAAGTGCGGGCTGTGGGAACACTCCCGAGCGCTCGTTGTCTGAGCCGTGCCGATTTGTTAAACACAGAGTCAAGAAAAAGTTATGTGAAATGTTTCGTTCCGTTTCCGAACCAAACCTACATCATGCGTTTCTCAGCGATAAACTTGAAAAGTCTGTTGCGACTTCAGAGCCGGATTTAAACGACGAAAATCAGTGTATCGACGTTCATGACGTGTACGATCCCAAAGAAAGCTCGGACGATTTTGAAGAGGAGGTTTTCTCAACCGCCGATCACTCGCCAACATGCGTTCAAAATCACAGGACTTCGTTGGACCCGGCTTGGAAGGTCGCTAAGAATGTCGAGAACGCAGTAAAGCGAGTTCTCGCCGCGCAAAATAATTCTCGAAAAACGGATGAATTAATAGCAAATGAGCTGTGTCCTTCGCTGATGGTGATAATTGAAAACGGTCTGAAGAAAAATCCGTCCTTCTGGTCACTTATCGGGAAAGGTATCAATCCTTGGGAAATATGTAAGATCGTCAGTGCTGCGACTAATGTGGGACACAGTGTGACACCTCTGATTGAACGAGCTTGTCGGGGAAATGACGTCAATATTAAGTTCCGTTACTTTGTCCGCGCGTGCATACGAGAAAATTGCCTCAGCAAGTGGTTTGAGCTGCTGCACGAAAAGGAAGTTATGGGAAAAATTTCAGAGAATTACGAGAAAAGGGCTTTGTTACTGGAAATGGCAAACTCAGCGGCG
The DNA here is from genome assembly GCA_030142905.1 of Heliopora coerulea. Classification (NCBI taxonomy): domain Eukaryota; kingdom Metazoa; phylum Cnidaria; class Anthozoa; order Scleralcyonacea; family Helioporidae; genus Heliopora; species Heliopora coerulea. Next base: position 584,550 of record JASJOG010000192.1, on the reverse strand, counting down.
ATGGAGCATCTGAAGCTTTATTTAGATAAACTGAATGGTTTGAAGCTGCAAAATGAAACTTTGGCGAAGGTGAAAAGTCTGGATGAGGATTTTTTGATTAGTTTTGAGTAAAGGGGTACGTGTGGTGAGGTGGAATGATTCGTTGTTGCAAGGAAGGCGTCCTGGAGGATGTTAAATTGGAACTAGGTTACAGTCCGGAATGAGGAACAACATTGGTTAGCCTTCTTGTACACGGATTGAGTATCTTCCGATGTAGTGAAACCTGCTTGAACTCAGAGAATTTAGAGTCTTCTTGGACTCGAGCTCTCTTCTGAGCTTGTTGGGGGTTTTCCTAAATCCAGGATAAACATTCCACTTGTTTTAAGTAATATTTATAAACCGAGCAGGAATGCTCCATTGACTTTAAAACACGACGCGATAGTCGGTGTTTCGGAATTAAAAGGCAAAGTTTAAGTCCCAGTAAAGATTGACTAAAAGTGCCAGTGACTTCATTCTTTATTAAATGAACTTCCCCCTAAGTTAAAAAAATGTCGTTAACTTATTATCTATGTATTATATCTTCTTGTGGCACTATATTTAATAGCTTTCTCATCGGCAACCATTGCGTACCGTTTGTTTTGAGTTCAGGCCTCGCGAGCTTTGCTCCCATTCTGGACGCCATCATTATTATAGGATTATTAGGATCGTAGAGGAATTTCATCAGCCATGTTTAATCTGGTTCTTGAACTTGTGTCAAATGCCGTTTGGTTCCTATTGTACATTAGAAACCTGACGATCTACAATGTCAACTTCAACGACGACTTCCCTTAAACAAAAGCATTTTTCGTGCAAAACAAAGAGAATGAATAATTTTTATTCTCCAGAACGTTGTCCACACCGTCGTCGTTATGTATACTACAGTACCTAGACCGTTTTCACGTCTTAAGGAAGACGTCAGCTCTCGGAATGAAAAAAGCTGTTACTTCAGATTGAATTCAACTCGAGCCTGCCTTCGCTTTAAAAGGATTGAAGTGTTTTAGTAGTCATAAAACAACCCACAAGTATGAATAATGGTGACCAAGAAGCCGTGGTTTCTTTAAATGCAGAAATTTTAAAGCACGTCGTAGATCGTAAAATCCCTGTTCCCGTTGAACAGCAATGGCTGCAGTCAATGTTGTTAAGAATTAAGAGATTGCTTTAAAGTATTAAACAAAGATGATCGAAGCCAATGTGGTTCAGAACTGTTAAACTGCCGTAAAAAACTTGATACGCTTTTAAATTTGTACAGTTATTTAAACTACAACAACAACTACAGTGTACAGATAGTTGCTTTCGAGCATTATTCTATAAATAAAAACATTGTTTCAATGCTTCTTTTACTGATGATTCTAAAGCTGTGCACAAAGAAGTGTAAATTAAAGGCACCCTTTCATCCCATGCTAATTGCAAAATGTTCCTGTTGTTGGTGTTTTTGTGGTACTGCGTTTGAAGACCACTACAGCTGTTATAATATTGTTTCAGTTGGTTAAATATGTCGAGAACTTTTGAAAAGATTGTTGTTGGGTTGAAATTAATCCCAACTTTCCCAGCCATAAATCTTATGTGATGTGTGATTACCACGACGTAATTCTGTCGTTCAACTCCGTAAACTTCAGTATTTTGTACTATCCTCATATCGTCAGCTGAGGTGCAACTCCATGACAGATTTAGGTCATATAAACTACTGACAAACGCCCGAGAAAAATGTCTATCAAGGTAGACCTCTTACTCGATCCCATTCCTTAGCTTGACCTTTTTTATGGCGATCTTCAGTTCTAGCTAGGTTGCCTTAGCCAACGTAATAGCTATTCAAACCAAAATTCCACTGCAGTTTGTAATTACGGAAATGTTTTTTCAGCGTTCGTTAATTTTAGGTAATCCTAACTTTTTCTCGACATGTTTACGTTTAATTGTTTCGCCTTACTGTACCACTTATTGGAAAAGCTTTTATCCCTTTTTGGATTATTGAAACAGCTTCGCCAGCTTTTGTCCGAAGAGTATGTTCGTAAAAACTGACAAACAAAAGTGAGTCAGTCGCCTCGTTGAATCATTTCTACTCTCAAAGTCTCCGTGCATGCACCTTTTTTCCATTTACACGTGGGACATAGAGAGCTTCACTTGGCCAACGGAAAACTCCGTCCAAAGATATTGCGCGAACTATGACACTTTCGTGTTCGATTCTTATCTTGTTCTTGGTCCAAGGTGCCGTCTTCTCGATGCCATTCTATGACAGAGAGACGCGGAAGAACTCCAAGAGAGGTGAGTGAATATTACCATGGTCTTAATAAGTCCATCTACTTAAAATATAGCAGAATTAAGTTGGACAATATACTGCACTAATTCGCAGTATATGAAGGAATTTTTACCCCGAAAGTTTAAGGTTTCTAACTTTTAGTTTGCAAAAGGATATTTATATCGTAACATCGGAAAAGTGTGAAGTACGTTGTACTGTTGCTCCTTGGTTCGATTTATTCAAATGTATAATCTACATTGCTTTTTGTAGGTGGATCTGATGTTCTATTTGAAGGCGATATGTTAATGACAGCAGAGGAAGTGAGCAAAGCAGTCCGCGGAAAAGATCTGGACTTGGGGACTTTACAAAGAGGAGCAACAAGAAGTCGACAGTGGCCCAATGAAGTTGTGCCTTACGTCTTGAGCAAAAGCGTCAGTACGTATGGAGAACTGTTTGCTATTGTTTTAGCGTTCCACCATTTGTAGGCGCTGATCCACGATCTTTACAAGGGGGGTTGGCTAAGGATCAAAACGCTTAACCGAATTAAATTCAATTCGTTTCAATTCAATTCGTTTCAATTCAATTTAGCCAGAAGATAGTGATGTTTAAAAGTTATAAACAAATTTACTGATGTTTAAACGTGTTTGACCGTTGATGCCATACGATGTGATAGTATGACATGATACAATGATCGCGAAGTTGTTAAATATAACTGCATACACAACAAATGGGGGTGGCTAGCCACCCTATCCACCCCTCCTAGATTAGCCCCTGATTTGAGGCACAGCACAAATCTCAAAGAACGTGGACCACACCTCTGTCAAGGGACCAATATGGCGACAGTTGACCGATTGTTGGACCACTGACGCTGAACTTTTGTATTGTAATTTAAAGCCATCTTCATGGCTGTTGGTGGTTGAGTTAACTGTCCTTGTGTTAATGGCCACCAGTACAATAAAACGATGGTTAACGTAACTACCAACAGTCCCAATGACGTTATTAAGAAAGGACGATGACCAACTACGATAGCCCGATAGGTGACCACACTGGCCAAAAGGCCAGTTAATGGAACCAACGGCAACGCGGGTCACTTTTGTGACTCTTTGTAAACGGGAGATCTGTTCTAAGTAATAAGTGTACCAGTCGAACATACAGACAAAGTGCCTTTATTTATACTGGATAACCCTATCATCTACCCAAGCTGTTGTCCCTAGAGGTCCAGTAAGGGCCACCCCTCATGGGTCCAGTGTCGCAACAGGAGGAAACCGGAGTACTCGGAGAAAACCTGCGATGTTTGGTGGAGTCGAACTGGACAACACACTTCCCACATGTGACCAAGGTAGTTTTAATCAGATAACTGCATGTAGCCGGAATCGAACCCTAGTCACAGTGGTGAGAGACACTAACACTGTGCCACCAGCATCCTCTCAATGGCTAAATTTCTTACATAACACAATCAGTGTTAGTGATTCTTCCGTTACGAAGCAACAGACCACGCCATATTTCAACGCAATATAACTCCATTACACTGCTAGACATTTTTATCTAATGCTGAATATATATCAATGTTAATGCACTCAGTAGCCATCATGTTGTCATCAGAGATCGCTGAAATTTTCTTCACATATCTGATAACGGGTCTAATACTGAGCATGCGCTTTTGCTCGTGTCCTTAGCCAGGCCGTGAATAGATTTGAAACCATCAGCAAAGACCAATCAACCTGTCAAGATTTATTTATCACGAGTCGATCCTGAGTGAGCAAGTGTCATGTTTTTTTTTTGTTCTTCATTTCAGAAAATTCAATTCTCAATGCTCTTGGCCTGAAAGGGCCTACAGAAAAAGCAATTCGTAGTGCTATGAAGAAGTGGCAAGACAAAACCTGCATTCGGTTTGTTCCTCGTACAAACCAAAGAGACTATGTGGAATTTATCGATGACGGCTTTGGAAAGTGAGTTACGCCATGATTATTTGGGGCTTTTTGTTTCATTCTTTCCCTACATGACTATGCAGTCTTCTTTTACTGTCTACCTAAGCCCGACTATTTTACTCTGGATAACTCTAGTCGATTTTACTTGTCACAGGCAAAGGTTTTGCGTAAAAAATAATAACTATCTTTATTACATGGCTGAGCTCGGTTATCGATACCTACGCGAAATGACGCATTTGATTGGTTGCTGAACGGCCCGACATTTTACGATATTAGACCGACCGGTCCAATACGCTTTCTATTCCGGACTGGTAAGTCTTGGCGGAAAAAATCTTTGAGCTTATTTTAATGAAATTTGAAGAGAATAAAGCATCTACAATGAAAAATCTCGAATGATAAAATGTACTGGAACACTGTTACTGCTTTTGTTTAAAGCTAATTATATAAAAGTACGATAAATGGATGTTTGACTAGTGGAAACAAGAAGCCCAACCAACGAGTAGCAAGTTAAAGTGAACAGCAACATCCTACGAGAAAAAATCCAGTTAAAATAGGAAAAAATCCATCTTAAAGCCATATAATAAGTTCCTCATTAACCTCGTTTGCTCGGTCGGTACTGGAAAGTATTTGCTTCGGCTCTCTCACACAAACCTCACTGCTTTGCCGGGAGAACCTGCCATAAACTGCTTTAGCGACAAGTCAGTGGCTACAGTTAGTTAAATTTGGACCATGAATGTGACTCCATCCACTTCCTGTCAACAGGAAAATGATTACTTTTTTTATTTCTATAACCACGAATCACCATCACTAGTAGTGCTTTATGCTAGATTGAAAAAAAAAAATGCCCTTCCTCTTCAAATTTTTATTTAACGGTCTGTTTACAGATGTTACTCTTCAGTTGGTCGAATTGGTGGAAAACAAGTGATATCTTTGGGATTTGGATGCTTTACCCACGGTGTTGCTGTTCACGAAATTGGCCATGCTTTAGGTAAACTTGAGCGTCTCTGTATATGTATGTATGTGTATCTGTATATGTATATGCACGTGTTATGCACTTTTTCTTTTCTTTTCTATTACCAAGGTTTCTACCACGAGCAAAGTCGACCTGACCGTGATGACTACGTTGATATAATTTGGGGTAATATCAAATCTGGTAGGTGTACAATACTAAATAAAAAGAATTTTTCTATCATATTATCGTGTGAAGTGTTCTAAGATATATGTAACTACTTCTTTCGTAAATAAAATGATGGTTTTCTCTACTTGTTACTATGTTTTATTGCTATATTATAATAGTAGTTCCTGCTGTCACTGTTACTGTTGTTGTTGCGGCTGCTGTAGCGGTTACCGTTAGGGTTACTGCTAGTGTTGCTGTTGCAGTATGCTGTTTTTACTCAATGGTATAAAAATAGAATACTGCGTAGACAGTGATATATTTATCACTTATTTGGGAAAAAGTTTAAAGGTTGATAACTGCCGGAACTGATTGCAAAGAATCCCAACGTTTTGAGCAAAGACCCTTCGTCAGAGAAAAAAACTCGCTCTGAACACGTCGTCATTGCCGCTGTTACTGTACGATGGTGCTGTTTCCGAAGCTGCTATAATAATAATAACCTTTCATATTTGCACAGGTTAATTTGTTTAGTAAATAAAAATTACTGCTATCAATCAAAGACCTGTATCCTACAAAGTAAAAGTTTGTATACAAGAATAAAAATTAAAAATTTTACCGAATTAAAATTACAACTGAGAAGTAGCTAAAAGTCGAAGTTTGTATTCTTGCTGGATGCTTTAAATTTTAAAAGTGATATTTCAGTTTGTAAGTCATCCGGTAAGTTATTAAAAATCTTTGCTCCTTGGAACGCGAAGGTTTTACGTCCAGTTTCTGCGAGTATTGATATTTTGGCTGTTCCTCGTGAAATAATCTTCAAATGCTTTTGGTGCTATAACGTTTAAGCATTCAAAAACTTCTTGGGCGCATGATCTGTTTCGAATATGGTTTATCCTGGGGTGCTTGACACTGCTGTGGTTGTTGTTGTTGTTGTTGTTGTTGTTGTTCTGGTTGTTGTTGTTCTAGTTGTTGTTGCTATTGTTCTTGCTGTTGTTGCTATTGTTGTTGTTGTTGTTGCTGTTGTTGCTGTTGATGTTGTCGTTACTGTTGTTGATGTTGTCGTTGTTATTGTTGCTGTTGTTGCTATTGTTGTTGTTGCTGTTGTTGTTGCTATTGCTGCTGCTATTGCTGCTGTTTTTGTTGTTGTTGTGGCTAATGTTGTCATTGTTGCTGCTGATGTTGTCATTGTTGTTACTGTTGCTGTTGTTGTTGTTTCTGTTGTTGTTGTAGTTGTTGTTGTTATTGTTATTATTGTTGTTGTTGTTATTACTGTTGTTGTTGTTGTTGTTGCTGTTGTTGCTGTTGTAGTTTTTGCTGTTGTTGTTGTTGTTGCTGTTGTTGTAGTTGCTGTTGTTGTTGTTGTTGTTGTTGCTGTTGTTGTTGTTGTTATTGCTGTGGTTCTTTTTGTTATTGTGGTTGTTGTTGCTGTTGTCGTTATTGTTGTAGTGGTTTGTGGTAGTGTTGTTTTGTTGGGTTTTGTGCTGTTGCCATCGCTCTATCTTGATTACGAAGCCCAACGACCAACTTAACTTCAGGAGTTATACACACAGACTCTTGTTTTTATTATTTCAATCATATTTCTATATATACATGAATCATTACCATAAAAGGATTTGATGACGAAAAGTCATCAAGACTTTTCGTCTACTTATTCCTTCTCGACTTCTGTTTTCTCTAGACAAGACGTTCAACTTTAACAAGTACGGCCGGTCGACCATTGATTCTTTGGGGGTTCCTTACGACTATGGATCCATCGTGCACTACGGCAAACGGGATTTTGCCAAATGGCCGTGGCTCGAAACAATCAAACCCAAAAAATCCGGCATTTCAATTGGCCAGCGTTCACATTTGAGGGACCTCGACGCCAAACAAGCAAACTTGCTTTACAAATGTTAACAAGTGAATTTCCAGTAGGTAGGTTCCGTTTCGTTTTTTGTGTTAAACGCTTTTTCAAACTGGTACCCTTATCAAACTTTCCGTTGAGTCCCAAAACAAAAAGAGTCAAAATTGGAAGAAACGTGATTTTAATGCGACAATCATGGTGATCAACGATAAAAAATATATTTTTGCGAAATCGCCCTACAGACAAGAGCGAAACAAATTCATCCTCTTGGAACTTTAAAGAATTCGTAAAGATGAATGACCGCGACTATGGCAACGTATTTAAACAATAGAATATTATAGCAAATACAAAAACCGTTAGCAAATACTCGTCTAATATTGGTTTTAATTTTTAATGACAACATGGTATAAGAGTGGCTACTGAACCTTAAGAAAACACAAGCGGTCAAGTGTTTGCGGTGATTACAGGATAACTGGGGTAGTTCGGGGCGTTTCGTGGACTGTTTCGTTATTTGGGGTTGTGGCAATGTTGGGGATATTCGAGGAGATTTTCGAGGATGATTTGGAACTGACCGGTGTTTGCTTTGTATTAAGGGTTGCTTGGGGTGATTGTGTGTTTTGGGGTGTTCAGGAGCATTCGGGAGTATTTAGATGATTAGAGGTTGGTCGTGGCTCTTTGGAGCGTTTTGGAGAGTTTCAGAGAGTGTTTGGAGTTGACATGGGTGTTTAATGGGAGTGTTATATAGGGTAACCATGACCAGCCGACAACTTGAAAAAGTATAAAATAAAACATATTCCGAAGAATAAAGTCATCTTGAGAATTCAAGATATGAGTCAATGCAAGATAAAACTATTGTTGAAACTGTGATATTTCGACTTTATTCCAAAGTCATCTTCAGACAGAATGATAATTACAAAAACATGCCAGAGTCTATATGCAGGAGGTGTGATGACATCATCGAGACAGAATTAGGAAACACTACCGGTAATCCCTAATTTACATGCTGAGATGTTGAGATGCTAAGTGCTAATTAGAAGTTCTCACCACCATTAATAAAGCGGTTGAGCGTGAATAGAACAATTGGGCTAACTGATAACAAGTGTGCATAATATCTAATTAAAAAGGTTGAGTTCTTTGCTAGCTTTGAGCCCAGAATTAAGCTCAGGTTTATTAAACTTAATGTGGAGTGCTTCAATTATTAGAAGTTTATTGGTGTTAGTAGACTTACTGGTATAAAGAACTTTATAGTTATTAAAGATTAAGTTTTTAATGGAGGTAGATGTGTTAGAAGAAAAGGGAAGGTCATTTAGTCGGTCGTACTGATCGTATAAGTCATTAATGAAGTGAGCGTGTTCACATTCGAGAAAGTGTTGGGCAACTGCACTGGTGTTATGTTGAGTAGAATGTTCGGAAAGGCGTTTGTGAAGACAACGGTCGGTTTTACCTATATATGTTTTGTTGCAGCCAGGACAAGTAATTTGATAGACGACATTATTGCGAGACATTTCCGGAATCTTATCTTTGTTAGAAATAAAATAGGAGACTTTTTTCGTGTCATAAATAACGATAAATTTAACGGGTTGATTGAGATGACGCCGAATTTTCGAAATGCATGATTTAATTAGATTTTCACTTTGTTTACCAAGGAAAGGAATACGTATCCAAATTTTGGGTAAATTGTCATCATCGCAAGACCTATTCGTTTTAATTGTAGAAGCGTTGTATTTGCGTTTTAGTTTATTAATAAGAAAATATTTTACGCTGTTGGGATAACCATTCCACGACATACAAGATTTTATAAAACTGATTTGGTTGTTAAAAAGCTTTCTTGAACTACAAATTTTAAGAGCGCGGTTAAAAAGAGACTTTATCCATGCAGTTTTGCGTGAAAAAGGTTCAAAACTTGTGAAGTGCGTATATTGACCAGTGTGAGTATCTTTACGATAAACGTCAGTGCCATCAGCCGAAATTTTAATGTCTAAAAAGTGGATATTACCATCGGGAAAAGTATCAACTGTAAATTTTAGGTTTTTATCAAATTTGTTAATTTTCGTTAACACCGAAGAGATGTTGGAAGGTTTAATCAAAAGCAGAGTATCGTCAACATATCGTTTATAAAATTTTATGATACCGCTATTAATGAGATTTGAAACTATAATCCGCTCAAATTCAGTTAGTATGATGTTAGCCAAGACAGGTCCTAGTGACGATCCCATAGATACACCGTCAATCTGTTCATATAATTGGTCGTTAAAAGAAAAGGTAGTTTTACTGCAGCAATCCAAAATCAGCTTTTTCAAAGTGCGTTTCGTTAAAGTGGTACTTAATAAATTTTCATTATAAATTCGGTCTAAGATAATATTAACTGTGCGAGATAGTGGAACATTAGTAAATAGTGATTCGACGTCAAAGGAAACAAATTGATAGCCTTCTAGTAATAGTTGTTTCGGAATGTTTTGGATGTGTGTAACAGCGTTGAAAGAGTCTGAAAGTGTAAACTCATTTACGGTTAGCGGGTTTAATAGTGAAGAAAGAAATTTTCCGACATTGTAAGATGACTTTATTCTTCGGAATATGTTTTATTTTATACTTATATAGGGTGTTTCGGGGTTATCTGAAGCTGATCGAGGTAGGGAGTGTTTGGGGGTTATATCGAGTTAATCTGACGTGTTCGGGGATCTTGTAGTTGTGCAACGTTTTGGGAACATGTGTGTGAGATATTAAGACAGGGTTCCCTTTATAATCGGACGAACCTAAGAAAACGAGTTCATTTTTTGGTGAGCAGTTAATGTGTATGGATATGCCTGACCAGTGTGAAACGTGGAAAGATTCTACAAAGTAAGAAACCTTTTTGTTGTGAAACAATCAACCTTCATGCTAATGCCTCTAACAATCAAAAAACGTCAGCTTCCTCTGACTAAACAGCGTCAAATCGCCGTGGTCTATTTAACTCGGTTCGTTTTTCGATCTCGTGCGAATCGCAGCCTTGGTCCGTTTACCAGTTTCATTTGAAACCAACATGACGCTTTTCAAAGATCGTTCTGAGCATAAGCTTATAGTTATGATATTGTGTTTGCTGTTCGGTCGAGTGATGATTTACTTGAGATAGCTTAAGACTTTTATATGTAGTTTGAAAACATTGACTCTCGGTTTTCATCTGGCATAGTGTTCCCTGCCCTGCCTGAAAGACTGAAACATTTCGCAGTTGTGAAAACTCGTAGAACTTTTAAAATAATCAAATAGATTCGATTAATTTTTGCCGTTGCTCCGTCATTCTTTCGAATTGACATCGTGTTAACATCGTGCTAACATACTCTAATATTCAAAAGGATTGTTGATGCGCAACTAATGTATTCATTCACCTTCCCTCTCCATTGCGTGATTTCAAAACACATGCAGTTTGACCAAGTATTATGACCACGAGAGTTTGAGTAAAGGCCGTCCGAAAGAGTGTGGTGAATAAGTTCTTGATGCCCAAAGGAAATAACGTGGATCTGCAGTGGAATCTGTTTATGTTTGAACTCGTTTACGTTGTGTGAGAACGACTAGAACATTGAACACAATCTGTTTGATGCGGTATTGTATTATTGTTTCCAATTAATAATTAGAGCAACACTTTGTCATATAATTGCCAGATTAACCTGAAAGAATACGACTGTATATTTCCGTTGACAATCGTACGTCTCTCACTGTTACGAGATATAAAATCATTCATTATCTCCAGAAGTGTCATGTTGAAGGCTTGTAAACTATCATGAATGTCAAAGAATGTCAGATATTTGAAATTGAATTCAACTTGTTCACCAGATTAGGTGTGCTGCATTTTGGAAGACAGATATGATTTCGGCTTTCTTACAAATATATTCTAACCACCAGAACTGATTGAACTTTCGACTGGGAGAAAAGAAAGAGGAATTACGGATTTGCTCATTTGTCTTGCGGTTTGACATACTTTATTAGAAGAGCTCGGCCACTTCAAAGTCAAAGTTAAACGTTTGGGCTTCTCTTCATTCACCCAGAACTCACCAGCCGAAGAAAAGTTGAAGAATAACACTTGGTTTTAAAAACGCAGAGATGCTGTTTGAAATCTTAGTGCTGTTAGTAACCACGTTCGTGATTCTTTGCTGCTTTTTAAAGCCTTGCCGATCCTCTAGTTTCCCACCAGGTCCCCCCACATTCCCCCTGATAGGCAACCTACATCAACTTGGTTACAATATCCACCGGAATTTAAACTCCCTGAAGGATATCTATGGACCTGTCTTCAGTATCTATTTAGGTCGCTCGCCTGTCGTTGTTATCAACAGTATTTCTGCTGCACGCGAGGCTTTAGTTCACAACCGCGATACCTTCGCAGGAAGACCGTACCCTAACGAACTGCCGTACGGATGTCAGTTGGTTGGATGCCGGGGGAAGAATGTCGGGTTTGGAGATATTACGCCGGTGTGGAAGCTACAAAGGAGAATTGCCGAATCAGCATTAAAAGATTTTTATGGAAAATCTATGGAGAACCACGTGATGCAAGAAGTCACGAAACTTCTCGCGAGATTGGGCAGACGTGTTGGAAAACCGTTGGATCCTGGGGCCGAGTTTGATTTGGCTGTGCTCAATATTATCTGTTCGCTGTTATTCGGAATCCACTACGATGAGAGCGATAGGGAATTTAACCGTATTGTTTATTTCAATGCACGCTTCACCGAAGGTCTAAAGCCCGGTCAACTGGTGGACGTTTTTCCGTGGTTATCAAACTTTCCTCTTAAGAGTGTTCAGAACCTGAAAGAGGCCGTGGCGATACGGGATGAGATCTTACACACGAAGTTTGCCGAACACAAGGCGACATTTGATGCAGATAATATACGAGATTTCACTGATGCGATTTTAAAAGCAAAAGTAGACGCTGAGAAGGAGAAAGGTTTCGTCAACTCTTTACTCACTGAGGAGCACATGAAGTTTATACTCGCTGATTGTTTTATAGCCGGGTTTAAGACCACGGCAACTACTCTCCGGTGGGTTTTCGTGTACCTTCTTAACAACCAGGACGTTCAATCCCGTATTCACGAAGAACTTGCCTCTTACAATGCACCGCCGTTATTAAAACATCGATCGGCACTTCCATACCTCCGAGCCACTTTGACCGAAGCTTTTCGGCGAGGTAGCCCAGTACCAATTCCTATTCCCCATCGTGTTACCGCTGACACAAAACTGTGCGGGTACGACATTCCAAAAGACACAACTGTGTTTATCAATCTGTGGGGAATAAACCACGATCCTGATTGGTGGGATGAACCTTTCAAGTTCAAACCGGAGAGATTCTTGGATGAACGCGGTGAGTTTGTGCCGCCATCTTCTATGAGTTACCTGCCGTTCTCAACCGGGCGAAGGGTTTGTTTAGGTGAGAGTCTCTCGAATGCAGTCCTGTACTTGTTTGTCAGCAGTCTGTTGCATAACTTTACGTTTGAGGTACCGGAGGACTGTGAGCCGCCGGATACGGAAGAAGTTGCGACTGCGGTCTTGGAGCCGAAGCCCTTTAAACTTGTACTAAGGAAAAAGTTAATTCAATAAAAAGAAAAATGTCTGTTGCAGGCCTAAGTGTGTGTCTTATTTCTACACTGGTATACCCATCAGCTACCTAAGCTGTTCCCCCTTGTGGTCCAGTTAGGGCCACCCCCCGTAGGTCCAGTGTTACAACAGGAGGAAACCGGAGTACCGGGAAAAGTCAAACCAGACAACACTCTTCTCACATGTGATCAAGCTAACTTTAATCAGACAACTGCATGGAGCCACAATCAAAACTTGGTCTCAGAGGTTAGCGACACGTGCACGACAACTGTTATGACCCCAAGTAATGTTTAAAGTTTGGTTTCTGTTGAAAGACTAAGTTGCATTTTCAAATTGTTAAAAAAACTCGACTATTGCACCATTTTTAAACTTATTTATCTTAGTTTGGAAATCAGATGAGTTCCTTCTTCCCTTGTATGGTATTCCAGCAAATGTCGGTTACAAACTGCATGAGTAAGGTTCGTCGCCTAGATTTCAGTATTGGGAGGTCATAGTTCTGACGACTGAACCACTACTAAACTCCTATCCATGCACGATATAATTGCGTACGTATCTGAAATTTCAATGCTGAATAGTCGACGAAAGTGTAGCCCAAAGTCTACTATCGTTTCATAGTAATTAAGAGCGAATAATCTTGTTTTAGTGGAAACTAATTCAGTTTTGCTATTTATTTAAATTTGTCACGAAAAGCTAGGTGTAAGAATTGTTTTTGGCCCAAAAACAAGGTCCTTTTTGTATTGCTCGCCGCTGTTCGATATCTGTCGAGAAGTATTGCCAATGAGATTGTATCATTTGCATTAGTCTGCTGGTAAGTTTAGGGGGAAAACGATAAACTCACCGGAATCTTCGTTACGAATTGCTACACCAGTATAGCGTTTTGTTAAGTTGATATTTCCGAAGGAGGAATATCTCGAGTGTCTGGATATTTTTTAAGACGCAACCGGCACCTATTGCGAAAAATGCAACCTTGGGCCATCCGGCTGGAAATCGAACCTGCGACCTCGCGAATTCTTGGCTCTGCCAACTGAGCTACGGAGGCCGTTGCCGAAAGCATGGTCACGAGTTAAGTATTTATAATTGTGGTAATGCCAATAATATCTAGACACTCGAGATTTCCCTCTTTCAGAATTATCTACTTGACAGTTAGCGGTCGAGTGTAAATGCCATAATGTTCTATTCAGTGTAGCGTTTTGTTGGTCAGCACTCATCCACTATGCCTGTCGGCCAGTTTAACGTACATACGTCATTACGTTTGAACACGATTTACTGCCCACCTGCTGAAGTGTCGCGTAGACAGACATGCACGTCATGAAGTTACGTGAGCCAGATCTTTGAAGTAGCGAAAATGAGTCTTGAACTGATAGCCTTAGACCCCGTTCACACAATACCGGTATGAAATGAAACCGTAACGAAATTATTGCGGTTAGGCCTTGCGTTCACCGGTACCGGTATGAAAAAGCATGAAACCATAATGCTAACCGTAACGATTTGAAACCATAATGTGAAACCGTAATCGTGTGAACAGGTTCGTACCGTGATATTTTGATACCGGTGCAGTTTCGTACCGGTATCTTGTGAACGGGGTCTTGGCGTAGGACTTCGAGATCATTGTTTTAAGAACTGTTTACTTGTTAAATACATCTTTTAAACCTGTAATTGAACCACGCTACATTAGCTAGCGAATCCCCTGCGGGAATTGTTCAGGGCAAATGCCAGGACGAATGATAGTTCCCAACAGTGGTCCTTAGCACTGGAAGATAAAATTTCCGTCTTCGTACGGAGATGTAAGTAGGGATGACATCAAAGTGGGACTTGGAAGCTACATGACTTCAATTGCGGACGCTTAGACTCTCAATGAAAAGTTAGTGTATTCGGCGGGAAATCAGAGATTGCGATAGGATATTCCATCTGGCAAGCCATACTGTGGGGCTGGGAAAGGACTTAAATGACGACATATCTGTTGCCAAGTATATCCATAGACCTATTTAAGCCTCGACCAGGCAGCGTTCGTACGGGCCATAGAAAACATTGGAATTTCATTGTACATGAATTTCATTTTCCAGGCCTGGAAAATCATGGGATTTTGTTTGGAGTCATGGAAAGTCTTGGAAAGTTGGAATCATGGGTTGTAACTATTTGTACTGAACTCGAGTAAATGCAGTTGTCTCAAATTAACATCTGGTTCTTTGCTCGCCCGCATGCAGAAGCACAAATTGAAAATAATTCTTAAGTACTGTGAAAGATTCGGTCATGGAAAATCCTAAAAGTTCATGGAAAAAGTCATGGAATGTTATGGAATTTCGGATGGATAAAAGAGTACGAAGCCTGACCAAGGATCTTAGCACTTGTGTAAGATCTCCGGTACCATCACTGCATGTAACGTCCTCCCGCTCTATCCCACCTGTTACCGCCTAACCGCACAAGACGCTGTGAATTTTAATTGTGAAACAAGCGAGAACATCGGCGTCTCTTATCTGGTGAACCAATTTTTGTCAAAACCAACTGGAATTATTCCAGTGCTTACTAAAGGAGAAAGAAAGGTAAAAGAGCAGCTTGATTCGCTTACTTGTCTAAAAGTATGTCGCTTCTTTTGTACTGCTGTGTTTTGATGTAATGTCGGAAACAGATTGACTCAAGGGGCAGGAATCGCTTCGAACTTGAGTTTCAATGTGTTTCTTGCCTTAAAATTCTGCATTTGCATTTTGAGTTGGACTACGAGTGCTGCATAAGAGGTTAGTGACAAAACAAGTTAGTCCAGTTTAATGTGAAGTTTTTTCAAACTGGAAACCTAGATGAGATTTCGCTCCAATTACTTCTAAGGACTTGGCAAAAATTTAACATGTCGATTGAGTATCAGTAGACTGTGTGGCGTTTGCGGAAAAAACTTATTGAAAAACACAAACAATGCGAAAAAACTAAGATGAAACTTGAACAAAATGTATTCATTTCTAATGTCATATGGGGACACCCCTTTCTCTAGAGAGCGAATGGCCACACACTAATCAAACTAGTTTCCAGACACAAGTCAAAAATTCAAAACCAGTGCCCAGTACATTCTTTCAAACTGTTTCTAATCATTTCAAACATAATCTTTATGAAATTTTGAAAGAATCCTTGCGTCAGTAACGCTTCAACTCGCAAAAAAGGTTCATTTGAACACATGTAAAACGATAACCGGGAAATTAAATATAAAGCTAAGATGGTCGCCATGGAGGACAATTTTGCACGTCAGTTTCAGTCCCATAAGCGGTCTTGCACTTCAGTTCTAGTCTCCCACGCAAATGCACGCCATTTTTTTTCATTTCCTTGGTTAAAATTTGCGAGAAATCACATGTTAAAGCTGACAGAAGCTGATTATATAAACAAATATATTTCAACAAAATCAAAGTGAGTTACATGGTTTAATTGTCATGAAAGTAGATTACAAATATGATAAAAAATCTTATTAAACAGTCTCGAAAAATCACTCGAGCAAATTGCACGATAAGCGATCTCTTTTTGCAGCGTTTTTACAATTTTCGGACACTTTAAGTCACTTGTAGGCTACACATCGTTTTTGAATTCTATTAAATACTCTGTCATGGAATATTCGTCTGGTATAGTTTCATCATTACCTTTTCTTTTTGATGATGAAAATGTTTTCAATGCCGAACCGAACAAAATCTGAGTAAAAAGTCGTTTAAGTGACTGGAAATGACGTGTAAGGCCACCCAAAGGTCAGGGTTCATCTAGTGGATACAGTCATCTGATTGGCCCAGAGAAATCGCCACCATCTTGAATTTGTTGGAAGCGTAGCGACAAAAGCGTTCAGGGTTCTGACCGTTTTCATCGGTCGCCATTTTGCCTCGTTTGTGGGTCATGGTATCCCAGGATAATGACCTGCCATAATGCTTCAATGTAAAGTAATGTTCCAGGAAGACAACGTTATTCCATATTGTTGCAGAATGGGTGGAGCTCTGTCGGCATGGAAGGAAGACCTAATCTCCGGCTGCGATTACGTCATGGATGAAAAAATCGTGAAGATGCCTGAGGTTCTTCAAGACGAGCGCTTCTTACAATGGTCTCTCTACGAGAGATGGCGACAAAAGAGGAAAGGCACTGCCAAATTCGTGCGCATGCAATGCCCACTGGCCAGCGTCCAACACTTCACTAAAGCTGGTCAAGAGGTAAGCGGGCGCGCGCGGGCAATCGACTTTGCCATTTTCGCACATCACAAAGACAACCCGAAAGACGAGAACACGGTGGCAGAGGTTTGCGTCGAGTTAAAACTCGCCAAGAAAAGATCCGAGAGTTCTACCCGCTTCCGAGAATGCTGTCTGAAGGATATTTTCCGACTTGGGTATCTCCGCCACCAGCAGAAGACACAGAAGGCTTATTTTGTAATGTTTGGTACAGAGAACCAGCTGTTTCAAGTTACGGAGGCTTTGAAAGCTTTAAAAGGAAAAGAGAACAAGATGAAGTGGAAGGATTTGGAGGAAACGGGAGCACTGGAAGAACTTAAGAGAAGCTTGAATTGCACTTGTGAAGCGTGTGAACGCGTGGAAATGTCGTGTTTGAGGAGTGTGGTCCCGAAACTAAAGTTGGTCCACGAAAGGGTTGTGATGCATAAAGCGTATTGGTGTAAAATTTGGGAAGTAGATGCTCCTGTTAAGCGATAAATAAGAAGTGAACATAGAAGACTAAGGTGTCCGCGACATTCTCGTAACTTTCATGATAACTGTGGAATATTTGTTTTGATGCCTGTTTTGTGAAACGGATTTTCAGCATGATGTGCATCTGAGATTCTTAAGCGTTTAGCTCAGTTTTTGGTAATTTTAGAATTCTGTTTAGGTAAGCTGCACATTGCAAGACAGTTTACACAAGTTTGGCTGAATTTTAATTTCTGTCAAAAATAAATCCGTTCACTTTAAAACTAGTCATGTTCTTGTGAGTCTTGGTGTTCATCATATATAGGGTTTTCTAACAGGAAGGATATAACTTTCCGATCATGCACTTACTGCTATTCAAAACGGAATTGTGGGATGACTTTGCTCGCTAGTATTTATAATATTCAACGTACGCTAGCCGTTTTGGATGAACTTCCCTTCAGTAACTTTGGCTCTGGCAATAGATGGTTTTCATGCAGGCCATATTGGTTTATCTTCACAATAGATTTTAATTAGATTCTTTTGTCAAGTACACTAATATGGCCACTATGCCTTTGTTGTTTGAATCCATGTGGATCGCGTAAAAGCTATAATATATCAATTCTTAAACTTTCTCCGTTAATGAACATAGAAGTGGTTCCGTTTGTCAAACTCGCTGCACAGCCAAACCACCATGAATTGGACAGAATTGAGAAACTCCTTCCGGTAATTTTAAGAGGTAGCTCCTAAGTCAAGTTCTTGATCCCAGAGAGTTTTTTATTTCATAAAACGCCACACAAAAAAGGGAAACAAATACAAAATCCTTACAACGCAGGATGATGTTGAAAAAGTTGCAGCAAGACTTCGGCTATTTGTATGTTCTTAAATCTGTAGTCTCGAATATGTCTTGATGTTCCGTATTTCTTACTGTCTTAGTTGAGGAGTTTAGTGTGGAAGTTTGGGGAAAATGTTTGGTAATGAAAACTGGTATATATGATGACGATTGAATTCGTGATCACGTTCTATTTTTTAATGGAGTGGTTTTATTTTAATTTTGTGATATTAGACTTGATAAAATACAAGCTGTGAGTCTATTTGACCGACTTCGAAAGTGAACCTCTTGCCATTAAGACCTGAAGAGTTTCGAACAATAGATTCAATTTTTCACACAAAAGCAATTGTTCATGATGGACATTTAGATGTTGTTGCTTTGCCGCGATTAATCTTTTCATGCATGATTTGTTATTGTTTTGTCCTTTTCTCTCTGTGGTCTTTTGCTTTGTTCATTCATTCATCACTTCTGCTGTCAAAACTTGTTGTTGTACGATGAAGGTATGCATGGTTGAGTTAATTCAAAGAGAACACTCGAATGTACCATTAAAAACATGGACACGAAGTCTCCAAGAGTAAACTCATAAAGAGCTACAAATGCTTTTAATTGAATATGGCACTGCATTGCTGCACTGTTTTATCGAACGGGATAAAGCTGACCCAAGAAGCTTGAGTTCTGTCTTACGGAGCTCCACAGTGAGGTACAAAGGATGCTTAATACATTCACGAAACCCGACTCAATAATGTCTGCAGTCTCTTCCAGGCTTTTACATAGGTAGGCAACGAAGGTAGATAAATTTCTTGTATGTTACAATGGTTGGTTTACGTACGTGTTAGTCGTAGGGTTTCCAAACTAGAACTTTTCATAGTCGTTCGTCTGGTTACTGACGGGTTTTTCTTATTCCGTTATTCAGCCTTCCAACCCTTATTAGTATAATTTTATTCTTTACATTAAAGCACACTGGTGTTAAAGGTGGACTATAGACTCTTTTCGTTTGAGATCAAAACGATCCATCACCAAGACAACTCTAGCAGTGCCTCATAAGTCATCACAGTCGTTCATGGCTAATGATTATGGCTCGTGGTGACGGAATATTGACTTTTTTTCACGCTTGTCTGATTGGTGAAGGTATTTGAAAAAGCTAAAATACAAGGTGTTATTCGGTTAGGCATTCTTCTCGGTATGTTCTGGGTATGTTTCGGACCGGGCGCTCTAAAATACGTGTTTTAAGGTGGATTTCCACTTGATCCAAATGTCGCACGTGCCATCTACATTGTTAAAGTTGAATAGATTTCTGCTTCTTTCCGTTCGAGAGGTCCTAAAGTCTGATTTCCACTAGGCGGAATTTTCCCGGCGGACAAGACTTTTTCCTTGTTTTTTTCTAATTAGTTCCACTTGAGAGCCATGGAACAAAGAGAAAATTTCATCCACGCGGAGAATTCAGCCTAGTGGAAATCAAGCCTAAAAGAAAAAGGAAAAGTCGCAAGCGCGTTATTTTGAGCCAATTGGAATTCAACCTTTAAGCTCGTTTTATACTTGCCAAGGCGAATTTTGTCGCACGAATCGATTTTTCTTTGTACAAATTGAATAGATCCCTCATTAGTTCCAGCCAAAGGCTCATAAGACAAAAGATAAAGTCGCTTCGCACAAAGAAATCCGTCTAGTGCGAAACGGTCTTTAGGGCGCGCTGGTTCTGGAATATGAAAAAGCAAATGAAGGGTTTTTGTGTAATTTTGGCAAATTGACGATATATTTTTCGGGATGATATTTTGTAATTTCTTGAAGATCTTTGATCAATTTGAAATGAGCGTGCACTTGTCATTGAAAGAGAAATATTTCATTGGTTAACGACGAACTGAATATTTACCCTTTCCTGTCCAAGAGGTCTCCCCTTGACCAGTAAAAATCGTCCCGTGTTAGCCAAAGTAAAATACCAAAGTCCGGTAAGGACCGAAAAAGGTTAATGTACCGCTCGTGAGCGGACACCTCCCGTAAGCAGACACCATTACAAGGTCTGCAGAGTGTCCACTTACAGGAGGTACGACTGTATTTTCTAAAGGATTTTAAGGCCGGCGGAACTGGTCCAGTTCGTCTGGAAAGAGCCTGATCAACTTCCATTGTGACAAGCACTTAAGACCCTGACAAACATATTCAACATTTGCTTCAACATTCGTTCGATTGTGTTCAAGTATGTTGAATGATTGTGCTGGGGTCTATTCAACCTCTCTTCGACAAATGTTGAAAAATCCATGCCATGTTGTTTATAATAACCATCACTACAACGCACGAGCACGTTCAATTTTGTTAAACTGTCTGTCGAATGATACGGCAAACTCGTTCGACATACCGAAAACAACTGAAATGTTGAAGAAATGCTTTGAACTCGCTAAAACTCCGTTCAATAAGTTTAAACACTGCTCAACATTGTTGAAAACCCATGCTAAACACGTTCAACATTGAATTTCAAGGAAATCGAATGAATGTTGAAGAAAATGTTCCAGACGTTTGCCGAGGCCTTTCGACTTCTTACGGAATGGGTCTTATGAGAAATCCGGTGAAAACACTGGTCTTACGGGGATGTTTTAGGATATCTGAACAAGTGGAGTAAAAATAACAAGAAACTACAAAAATTTACATTCAGTCATTTTATTTCAAACATTAGTTTGTGCTGTGTAGGCGCCAGCGTTATTCATGTTGACGCGAGCGTTTCCCTTACGGTGCAGTTCCTAGCGTCGCAGAGCCAAATGGATACACGTGGTCTTAGCCAGACCACTTAAATCCAGTTTTAACTAAGCCTAGATTGGATCAAGACTATTCAATATGCAAACTACTCTGGTATAGTCTAATTGCAACCTTATTATCACGATAACTGTGAACTTGACGTATCATGGCTTAACTACGAAGTGCATTTGTGTCTCTGGTTGCAAAAAATTTCTACTTAAACTCCAACAGAAACAATTTAAATAACAAAAAGCGCAAGCAACATTCCAGCGAGAAGAACAACACTTTGCCTAGCCTCACTAGCTGCAATATTGCGTGATTTCTCAAATTCTTCTACCGTCCAAGTAAAACTTTTACAGGTGGTCAGACCTTTCGGAGGTGGGTTTTGCTTTGATTGTACTTCATTGATAACTACAGCCATTCCTTCTAATTGATGAGGCTCGATGTGACAGTGAAGAAACCAGTAACCAGGGTTGTTGGCGATGAAGTCAATCACAACGTAACCACCAGATGGAACAATCACAGTGTCCTTGCGAATTGTCTTATTGGTGATCTTAATGTCAGGTGGTGCTTTGCCTGCTCTCCAGGTGGGGGCCCGTTTACAGGGTTTCTCACATGTCAGGTCAGGCGTTGCTGCAATTAGACGACCAGTTGTAGTATCATATTTTCCGTAACCCACTTTAACGACGTGAAAGCTATGTCCGTGAAGGTGAATAGGATGAGAAAACTTGTAACCATCTGTTGTGTTAAGTGACGAGAATACAAACCTGATTGGT
The DNA here is from genome assembly GCA_030142905.1 of Heliopora coerulea. Classification (NCBI taxonomy): domain Eukaryota; kingdom Metazoa; phylum Cnidaria; class Anthozoa; order Scleralcyonacea; family Helioporidae; genus Heliopora; species Heliopora coerulea. The sequence goes on along the minus strand of JASJOG010000192.1, from coordinate 562,907 downwards.
TTGTCATAAAACATCTCAGTGATGTCAACAATTTGTGTACACTGGCAGCTCTTACCACTGCATGTATTTTCCGTGTTAGTGCACTTTTCGCCTTGAATTTTATCTTGGGCTCCCTCTTCTGTCTGTAGAGAAATGTTCGGCAGCAGAAAATTTCGACCGTTTACTGTGCTTGTAAATTCTATGCTATCAAAACCGAAATTAAAAAACCAAGTTGAATCGTCGTTGATCGTGGTCGAATTCGGAAGCTGTTCAGCTGGCGTCGGTTCCAGCAACTGGAAACTGTCAACGTTCCTACATTGGTAACCAGATTGGTTGAGAAAATCTTGGAATGGGCAATTAACCACAATGCACAATTTGTTTGTGCAGTTTTGGGGATCTTTATCGACGTATTGTTGTTCAATTACAGTCTTGTTGATAGATGTCTTGCCGTATGTTAATACAGCAATGGCGTCGTTACTTTCGAGTCCATTGTCTCGTTTCAAAGTTTCGCAGTTAACCTCCAAAGTCTCGGCCCTCATTAGAAAATCGTCGGTTTCTTTCTCGTTTGTCTCTACGAGAAAATCATACCGTTCTCCACTATTAATGATAATGTAGTCCGTCTCAATAGGTTCGATAAAAAATCCATCCGTCGCAATCACACGAAGTTTATGGCGGTAAATTGAAAAGCGATACGCGTAATTCGCTTGGGCACCAATCAAACGAAACCGATACGTATTTCCTCTCTCCACGTCAAAAGATCTTAATTTAGAGCTCGCGAAGCTGATGTTCTTGTGTTTTCCAAGCCCATTAATCACTCCTGACCAGTATGGGATTGGACCAACCTCAGCGCCATCGACGGAACAAGTGGGAGAATATCGCTTGTTTTCGCGCGTTGGGACCTGGTCGACCGCGGTGTCCTCGAAGTAGCCTAGGGAAGAGTGAATCTGCACGAAGAGATCCAGAGATGATTCTCTCTGCCAATCAAGCAAAGTGATTGTGTGTTTAGCAGGTTCATCGGTAAATCTCCTTAAACCATCAGGAATTTGGTTTTCTCTGACTATAAGAGCACCAAACAAACCATCTGTTCGTTGGGGACCGCTGTGTGAGTGATACCAAAAAGTTCCAGATGGTTTTGCCTTGAATATATAACGAAAGCTTGTACCACCTTCAATCGGACACTGGGTAATGTAACTAACCCCGTCCATCCATGGCGTGTTGTCCTGATGCATTCCGTGCCAGTGAATGGAAATTCCTTCAGTGAATAAATTATTTGTTACATCAACAACAACTGTAGCGTTTTCGTTTACGATCAAAGTTGGTCCTGGAATTTGCTTATTCACGGCAATAAATGATCGATAGCTTCTCCCGTCAACGGTATTTGTTTCTGTGCAGGATTCTTTGTTGTTGCATGGCAGCGAAATAGCATCTGGTCGGGTAGGGACAAGATATCCAGTATTATTTAGGTAAAATATTCTTCCCCTGGTACCCATTGGAGCATCTTTTTCATAAGCTGTGAACGTCTGGAAATACGAATAATGGAGAGACGATTTATAAATGAACTCATTCCAGCAGTAATCACAGGTCATAAAGTCCGTTCGATTACACAGTCAAAGTAGCACAAGCTGTTACAAGTCGACAGGAACCTTATGGAAGCTATTACAATATGGCATATCACATTTATATATACATGTACATATACATATACATATGCATATACACATACATATACATATACATATACATCTATATTTACATATCCATATACATTTACATCTACGTCTACATCTACATCTACATACACATATACATATATACATATACATATATACATATACATATGCATATACATATACCTATATATATATATACATATACATATATATACATATACATATATACATATACATATATACATATACATATATACTTATACATATATACGTATACATATATACATATACATATATATTTTGTTTGCTTGGGTGGCTCTCATGCGTTACAACATGTTAATAGGGACCTTAAGATCTACGACGTCGACTTCAATGACGACGTACTTTTAACAAAAGAATTTTTCATGCAAAACAAAGACAATGAATAATTTTTATTTTCCACTGCATTCTCAACACCGTCCTCGTTCTCCATGCAACGTCACTCGGACCATCTTCACGTCTTCATTACGACGTCAGCTCGCGGAGTGAAAAAAGTTGTTACTTAGGATTGCATTCAAAAAACCATATAACGAATTCCTTATGAATCTCGTTTGCTCAGCCCGTACTGGAAAGTATTTGCCTTCGGTTTTTTCGTACAGACCTCGCTGCTTCGCCGCTCTGTCTGTACGAAAACCTCAGGCAAATACTTTCAGACCTCGCACTCAGTCAATTCCGAGAATTACTGACCTTCTACACGACAAATCATGCTATTACTAATTATTAATGTGCACAAAAATTATCTTTTTTCAGCACTGTGAAATTGCATTGCTCTTAACCAATCTGTGTTGAGAAATTTTTTCCATTCAGATAACGTGTCTAAGCAGTGGTTACCTACGATATCCACTTATCCTTCCCTTCGGGATGCTAAATCTTTTATCGGACTTGTAACCGTAATTCCTTCATTTACCGTGAATAAAGCAACTGAGAAAGCTCGTCGTGACGCATTGCCCCCCACCGATCTTCAATAGTTAGTCAAGAATTTCAATAATCATCAGAGTATAGGAAAAAGTAAGAGGTAACGAAAAAATGAGCTAAATCACCCGTACCTGCAAATGCTCAATGACCAGTTTGAAATAACAGACAGTTTCGTTGTTACATTCGCATGCAGGTTTGTTTTTATCATCGTCATCACAGATATACGACTGTCCATTGCAACGAAGGGACGCATAAACTAGTAATACACACAGCCAGTGATAAGCAGACATCGCTTGAAATCTCTTTGCGAAACTAAAAAATGAAAAGCGACCGATTAGAGTTGTTTCTCACAAAGTCACTTATTAGGAGTGTGTGTTTCAGGTGTGAGTGCAAATTTTTCATTGGGATTGGGGGTTGTCCCAGCGATTATTGAGATAGTGTTGGTTGTGTGCATGGAAACAAAATTTATGTATAAATCTACGGTTATCATAGGAGTATCAGGTAGCAAGTGGAAAGAGTAATGCGTTAGGTCGAGGTAGATGGCTGATTGTCATGGGCCTGAGTGACCTCAATCAGTCCATGCAGTTGTTCAAGACTTCACGAAACCTTTTTGACAGAGTTACCACATCGTCGCCATTTAGGCTCCGTCCGCACGTATGCGTTTTTGTCGAAAAACTCATGCTTTTTCATCCGTTTCAGCCTTCTGTCCGTGAACGATGAGTGGTCCACGGAAAACAGATATTCGAAAAAGCCTTTGAAAATGAAGACTTTTGAAAACGCTTCGTTTTCGTGTGGACAAACGAAAACGGCAAACTTTTCAAAACGATATTGGATCCAGTTCTCGAACATGAAGACCACCATCGAGATTAGTGATTTTGATTGGCCAGACATGATTTAATTAACACTCCCATCGTTGTCAGCGTAGTCTAGTGGACAGACGAATACGACATAACGCTAGTGTGGACGCAATAATTTGGACGCCTTTTCAGTTAAATGAAAACGCATAAAATTGAAAACGTACACGTGTGAACGCAGCCTTGGAATATTATGGAATTCGCGAAACCTTATTCAATTGGTTTATCTCATTCCCATAAGGACGACAACAATCTGTGATTTGTTGTGTGATATCTGACTGGGGTGTTACAAGGGACAATTTTAAGTCCATTACTCTTTCTATTGTGCATAAACGACTTGCCTGATGAATTGTTACACTCCTTGCAGATGATGCCTTATTGCATGGACAAGTGTAAAATGATACGGATAGCAACAAGATCGAAGGGGATTTATGTCGATTAGAGCAGTGGCCGTCCAAATGGTAAAAAGAGTTTAATCCGTCAAAATTCAAAGGCATATGCCTTTTTCCAACGAAAGATCCGTTTCGAAAAGCGTATGTACCTATAATCAATATCAGTAAGAAGAGTTGCTTCAATCAAATATTTGATGAAACGCTTGTAACTGCATATAATTTTCTTTGGTTTCCCTTGAAATGCATGGTGATTTTGTGAATATTCTTGTTAATACGTCGCCGACAATTTCCACCACTTAATGCTTGCGTAACACAGCAGTAGTAACTGTACCAGCTCAAGTAGGAATACTGTAGTCGCAAATATATGTCGACAACATCTTCATTGAACATCAAATACACCTGATGGTTGGCTGATCAATGTTTTTTTGCCAAATTAACGGAATGAAAGGAATAAAGTTTGGATTCCTTTAGTGGAATGTATTCAAGGATTAACAGTTTGCAATTGATTGATAAAAACTCGTACGTAACGAAGCACTAAGGTAAGCCCACGATCTAAGCGTAAGAACCTTGAGGACACATGGAATTCGGGTGTATCCAACTCCAACGCTCCACTGGTTTCTCTTTACAGCTTTCATTCCCTCTTCCGAAGTTGTTCGTATATACCGATCGATAAATTTGCCTATCCTTCGTCCAGCAGGTATCTTCACAGAATTCGCGATTCTAGGTTGGTGGCTTTAACTCCTCTTGTCGTATCACGAGGATCTCTTATATTCTTCCTTTCCTATTTACATATTCTAAGCATCCATCCATCAGCGTTCAAGAGGATTATCACTATTCTAACTTAATAAATTAAATTATCTCCCTTCTAACTTACATAAATAAATTCTACTTCATCACAGTTACATGTGTTTTACTCGGATGAAACTTTGCAAGATTTTATTCACTGGATGTTTATTTTCATTGTCTGTTGATGGTCTTCAATTTACGTAGAGCTTACATTAAATAACACATGATTTTGAACTCAATTTAGATAGAGACACAGTTCAGTAAATGACTGTAATTTGCGTTACTAAACAAATGAGAGCCTATCACGAGCTTCTTCACATGTCTCATGCAAAGCTATACTTTATTTTCTTAATACGCACGCTTTCAAGCTGTTCTCTCAGAAAAATTGTCTGAGTCGCTGACGAAAATCGAACCCGTAACCTTCTGATCGCCGCTGAGACGCTCTAACCATTGAGCTACAAAGACTCAGATGGTGAGCGAAGATTAAATTTGTGTGCTGCTTTGTATAGACGGTAGAGATATGTACTGCCAGTCTCCCAGTCTCGATATGTCGTCTATTTTTATGTTAATCAATGATGTGTTTGTGGTAGCGTGGTAATTTTTTTCTTGTTAAGCAAGCTCTCTAACAGTTATCTCAGAAAAATTTTCTCAGTTCCTGACGGGAATCGAACCCGTAACTTTCTGATCGCTGGTGAGACGCTCTAACCATTGATCTACAAAGACTCAGATGGTGAGGAAAGGTTAAATTTGTGTACTGCTTCGTACAGATGGTAGACATATGTACTGCCAGTCTGCTAGTCTCGATATGTCGTCTGTTTTTATGTTAATCAATGATGTGTTTGTCGTAGCTATCAGAAAAACGTTCTGAGTCCCTAATGGGAATCGAACCCGTAACCTTCTCATCGCCGGTGAGACGCTCTAACCATTGAGCTACAAAGACTCAGATGGTGAGGAAAGGTTAAATTTGTGAACTAGTTCGTATAGATGGTAGACATATGTACTGCCAGTCTGCTAGTCTCGATATGACGTCTATTTACGAACCAGTACACAAATTTAACCTTCGCTCACCATCTCAGTCTTTGTAGATCAATAGTTATCTCACCGGCGATCAGAAAGTTAAGGGTTCGATTCCCATCAGGGACTCAGAGAGTTTTTCTGAGAAAACAGCTTGAGAGGGTGCGTATAAAGAACATAATTACCAAGCTACCACACACACATCATTGATTATACATTATTTGTTTACCAGGTCATGTAGGCCACTTCTTGCAACTTATTTATCCAATTTGTAGCGAAACTGCATTGATGAAATAAATACAAACGCTTTTTCTTATACCGTAAGTGACATGAATTTAATTGGAAAGAAATTTGACGCACACCTGTTAACCATACGCGGCAAATAGCTAGAGTAGGATTTGAGCTGTTGTGACGATGTTTCCTAACTTCTTTATGTTACCCTATCTTTATTCTGACATAGGATTGCGATAGTGCTGTCAAATGAGGTGTTGTTAGCTCAGTAGAGTCACGTTTTAGGCAAGGTGCGGGATCTCTATTGGTATCACCAAAACAAAATCCAGAAACTAAGGTTTACGAATGTTCACCTGTAGCAAGAAGTTCTTCTGACTCTAGGTTCTCTTCTTGGTGACTAGCTTCGTTTTCTCTGCTCGTCTGCTCACTTTTCTACTCCTCTCCGTTTGCTCCTCCTCGTTGGGAAAGGAGAGTCTCCTTTTTATACTTTTGGTAGGTAATTTTAGTTGACATTGATTGACAGTAGAACTTGACCAATCAGTTACATTCTGACCAAGTCTCGCTCTGCCAGATGAACGCGTTGTTGGGAATGCGACATAATCAACAAGGATGTTTGAAAAAGATTTTCGATACTAAAGGAATATAGTTCTTTGCGAAATTAAGATTGTAAAGTCAAAATGTAACGGTCCTTATCCTAGTTATATTATTCCACAGTTTCATATTGTATTTCGAGCTCAAATCTAGTGAGAATAGTAATTACATCATACCTGGTATTCAGTAAAGTAACTAATCAATATATGCAAGACTAATACACACCAGAGCAAGGATTAAACAACATCAACTTGTACTTTGACCGTAAATTTGACAATACAAACAAAAATCTTTTAAACCAGGTCGGTAACAATGTTCATGAAATTTTCAAGAGGATTGGTTATGGTGCTGTGATCACAAAAATAAGATGATAACTCCACATGTCCAAAACCAGACAAAACTCAAACAAACATCACAACTTTCATGACATGATCCTGTGGCTTAGGAACTGTTGTCACAACAGATCACGTTGACGTAAATTCCATTTCAGTTCACAACAACACAAATTGCAGACCACCAAAGCTAACGAAACGTGTGTTTCATAACACTACACATCCTTCTCGACAATCTTAACAAGAATCGTTAAGGAATTTCATCCAATTTGCAGTTGGATCAAACAAACAACAAATTTCCCGTTAACCCAGACATCAAATTACAGTAAAGTTGCAGCCGAGTAACTCTGAGGTTCTTCATCATAATCTTTTGTAGCAAAGTGATCTTACAAGCAGGTATCGTATAGTTGATTCTAGGAAGACGACGCTTTCCATGGGGTTTCAATAAAATTAATAACATACTTTTAAACAATCTTGCACGCACGGCTCTTTGCTTACCTTAAATAATAACTTTTACCCTGAGTCACAAAATCGGTACTTTGTGCACGTTGTTGGTGACTTTTTAGTCTATCGAACTGAAAGAGACGGAGCAGTGAACCAACAACGAATGAAGTCTCTACTGTACACATGAATCCTGCCACCTCATGCATGAAACCTTTGTGTAGTGTTTCCAAAGAAAATCCATAATTACCATGTGCGATTTCTTTCAGGGAAACAAGCGAGTATTGAATGGCCAGAAAGGCCAACCACACTTTTTTGGCATTTTTATCAAATAAACATTTTTTATTAACATTCTTGAGTTGTCACATCATTTGCGAGCAGTGAAATGATGTTTAAGTTGTTTCATAGATATTGATCTGTGTGTTTCGCTTGTACGAAAGGAGGTTTTAAGTTTGGTGACAACTGACGGACATGGCAACCAAAGGGTTTGTTTGCTTCTGAACTATTAATTCGCAGCGCTACATACCCCACGAACGAAACATAATTTATTCACGAAAGATCTTTACTCCGACTTAACTTTAGACGTTTGCTACGCCACGTCCTTTCTGTAAGGTTACTAGCCCACTTGTATGGACTAGCCAACATTTGCGAAGAAATACGTATGACTTATCGCATTTTATGAGTGACATCGATGCACTTATACAGAGAAATCCTATGCGGTCATATCAACCATATACAACGACGTTACCGAAGAAGTATAGTGTTTATTTTAAACAAGACTGGAATGCGAAATCCTGCTGACTTACACTGAACTCTTCTTGTTACTCCAATAAACATTCCTACATACGACCGAGGCAACGTGCATCCCTGTCAGGCTGTGTAGATAAGCTTTAAAAGACTCTTTCAGGATTTTCATGCAATTTGAATTTGGATCAAATAAACACACACTTCTTCGTAAACTCGATGGCAAAATTACGGAGCATTAGCCTCGAAACTCTGGGGTTACGGACTCGAATATTCTGTGGTAAAGTTATTTTCCAGTTGGCTTTAATAGGTTTGTTGTCTGGCGATTACGCTCCCGTCTGGGTTTCGATGAGATCAAATAATCTGAAAGAGAATCCTGAGTGAGTCTGACTTACCTCAAACAACGTTTCACCCTGAATTATGTCACAAGATCGAACTTCACCGTTAGAGTTGCTTCTTGTCTTTGATGTCGATTGGATGGGGACGAAAGACAAACCACACTAATAAATTCGTCCGATCAATACTCGGGAATGCTGCAAACGCATGCAGTACGAGAGGCTTTGGTGTAGAGTTTCATAGAAAATGCGCGGCTGTACCAGGAAAATTTATTCCGGGAAAAGAAGGCGACTTGACTAATCTTTCTAGACATATGGTTCGAAAATAAACAACGGCAGTTATTTATAAAACAGCAGTTTTTGATTACTTCGATATCTTTTAGCCACTGGTTACAAGGACAAATTTCAGGTCTGACAAGCAGGAATTGTACATTATTCCATTTTTGTTGATTATTCCACGTCATCCAACGACACCAAAGACGTCATCATGGGACAAAAATATGGAATAATCTTCCCTATGAATTTAGAGAAAAAAGTTATTATTATAACTTTATAGTTGGATTAAAAAAACTTTATGAGATGTAGTTTATATAGTTACTGCGCTTCTTTATTTAAAATACATTTTAAATTATTCGATATTTAATTTTATAATTCAATGTGTAATTTAAAAGGCTTATATGTAATATATTCTATATTTATCTATTAATTTAATCAAATTTATTGTATTTATATTTTATATGTGCAGAGCTCCATTTAAACCAGCTTATGCTGAATTGGACATCCTGGCTAAAATAAATGTTTTCATTCATCCATTCAGTACAAACGTTCTGCCATTTAACCGGAGATGATCCTTAGGATTAATGACCCCTTAAACTTGATTGCCCGATTACTTTTAGCTCTGACCAAGGCTCAAACCTTTACTTCGGGATTGTCATTGACCCAGAATTGACACTGTCTGAGTAAAGTCCAGTTCATTACGCATTTTGTTTAACTTCATCACAGGACGTAGACACGGCAATGTAGTAATAACGACAATAGAGAACTGTAAGTCAACAAGTAGTTGGGCCAGAAGGACAACTGGGAACTATTGAAGGATTATGATCAAGTTGATACATGGTAAAAAAGAAACAAAACAACGTTCTATGACCGAAATTATATTAACACAGTACAACTCTACGTTGTATGCGAATTTCACGAATACTTATTGATCCTTTGTAATCACTAAAGTACTCAAACTCAACTATTACATTCCATAAGAACAAATATTATCGAAGGCCTACGTGGTTCCGCTGAAGAGGTAAAGATTCCAGACAAATGCGTAGAAAAGACGCTATTTGAAACAAACCCAACTGAGACAGACAGACAGACAGACAGACAGGTTTTATGTATACACGTATAGTATAAAGATGGGCGACTCGATAAATCGTTTTAACTCGTTTATTCGCACGGCATCAACTCACACACACATAGACACAATTCTATATGCACCTGTGCTATATCCTATTACAAACACATGTGCTATATCCTATTACCCATCGGTTACGTAAACAGCTGTCCACCGCTATTGTTTAACTTGCACTTATATTACATTATCCCCCTCCTTAATTGAGAGCGTCCTCGATCTCTAAATCCTCCAAATTATAATCTGCGTATCTTTCAGGCTGTCGACGACAACGGGTAGACCGCCGTAGTATGGTGGGCTGTGGGTCTATGGGCAATTCCTCCTCGGGTGTGTCTCGATGACGTACTTCTGGTTCGTTGATCAGCAAACTTGTCCCTGGGTTCTCCTCTTCCGAATGGCTGACGGGCGAATGGTCTTCAACTGTCTGTTTGCCCTTAGCTAACTTTAAACGGTTGCGGTGTACCACCTTGGCCTGACCGGTTCCAAATTCCGGTTTGATGTGGTAGTTCGTATTTCCAAGCTGGCTGAGTACCACGTAAGGCCCAGCCCAGTGTAGGTGAAACTTTCGACATAATCCTTTGGGAACAGCTTGGTCATTGAGCCACACTCGATCACCCTTCTTAAACGGTTTGCTTTGGTTGACACTATTGCGGTCGTCATAGCTCTGCTTCTGTCTCCTTTGTGCCTCGTTGATCTTAGCTGTAATACTGATCTGCACGTCTTTCAATGTCTTTTCCAACTCGTCGCAATAATTAGAAATAAACTGTTCCTGTACGTCCAATGGAGTGCTCATGAGAACTAACGGTGTTGTTGCCTCCCGACCATAAATTGCTTTGAATGGCGTAACTCCTGATGAGGAATGTACACTGTTTCGGTACGCAAACAAGGCTAGTGGTAAGTGAACGTCCCAGTCCGTATGGTCCTTGTTAACATAGGTTGTAAGGATTCCTTTCAAAGTGCGGTTCAGTCTCTCCACTTGTCCATCGGTTTGGGGATGGTAAGGCGAAGTCCTCAGCTTAGTTACCCCTAGAAGGCTGAAAACGTTTTTCATGAGATCGGCCTCGAAGTTCCTTCCTTGGTCCGTTAATAGTTTACTTGGCACTCCATGGCGGGTCACCACTTCGTCGACAAACGCTCTCGCAACAGTTTCTGCTCGTTGGTTGGCCATCGGTACCGCTTCCACCCATTTAGTAAAGTGATCGGACATGACCAAAATGTATTGGTTTCCGCGTGGGGTCATAGGGAGCGGACCCAAGATATCCATTGCCCATAGTTCCATTGGTTGGCCAACTGTTATGCTCTTCATAGGTGCCTTATGGGATGGTACAGGTGTTTTGCGTCGGTTGCAAGGTTTGCATTCGGTTATCCACAGCTGCACTTCTGATGCCATTCCCGGCCAATAATATCGTCGTTGTAGACGTTCCAAGCAGCGATTGATTCCCATGTGTCCCGAACTTGGATCATTGTGAGAAAGCCTCAAAAGGTCGGGTCGCATCTTTCTGGGAACAACCAAAACTAAACGATTCGATGTAGTATCCTTATCCACCCGGCGATATACGATGCCATCTATGATCTCCAACTGTGACCAAAGCTGCCTGTATCGTCGCAACTCCCCATTTTCTTTCCATTTTCCCGTCTCCTCCGGTACACCATTCGCTTGAGTTAAGTTCTCCAATATAGCGGAAATGCTTGGGTCAGTTCGTTGCGCTGTTAGGATATCCTCCCTTGTCCAGGAGGCGCACACCTCGGTAGCTCCTACTCCAACCGCCAGCGTTTCGTCAGGGCGTTGTTCCGGTATCCGGGATGGGGCCGCTTGTGGAAACCTCGACAGGGTGTCAGCATTACTATGTTGGCGGCCAGGGCGATGCTTTATCGCAAATTCGTACTCCTGTAAAGCTAATACCCACCTGGCTAGGCGACCCTTTGGTTCTTTCAATCCCTGCAGCCACAGCAAACTTCTGTGGTCTGTCACAACGTCAAAAGTTTTGCCAAGTAAATGTGGTCTCCAATAATTAACAGTCCACACTATAGCAAGACATTCTTTCTCCGTCGTTGAATAATTTCTTTCGGCTGATGTAAGAGTGCGGCTGGCATAGGCTATCACGTACTCATAATCTCCGTTCTTTTGGGACAACACTGCTCCGATACCTGAGTCACTAGCATCCGTATACACTGTGAACGGAACAGAGAAGTCCGGCAAAGATAATATCGGCGCTGAACACAGGCGGCTCTTGAGATCTTGAAATGCGCGGTTGGCTAAGGGACTCCAGCGAAATTCGCGTTGACCACCTTTGGTAAGCTGGTGAAGTGGTGCGGCTATGTCAGAAAAGTTCTTAATGAATCTCCTGTAGTACGACGCCATACCTATAAATGCGCGAACATCACTAAGACAAGACGGAGTTGGAAAGTCTCTCACAGCCTCGACCTTGGATGGATCAGGTTCGGTTCCTCGTGCTGATACAATATGGCCAAGAAATTTGACAGACTCTTGAACAAACTGGCATTTGGCGCGCTTTACTTTCAACCCTGCTGCCCGAATACGGCTGAGAACTTCTTCTAATATGCGCTCATGCCTTTCCCACGTATCAGAAAATATGATGATATCGTCGAGGAAAACAAGGCATCCTTCGATTCCTTTCAGCAGCCTTCCCATCATGCGCTGAAATGTGGCGGGGGCGTTAGTTAAGCCAAAGGGCATAACGGTAAATTCGTAGTGATCTACACCAACGGAAAACGCTGTCTTCTCCATGTCCTCTTCTCGCAGCGGTACCTGCCAATACCCCGAAGCAAGATCCAAGGTACTAAAGTACTGTGCCCCACCTAACTGGTCTAAGATCTCGTCAATACGTGGCATGGGGTGAGCGTCCTTTTTTGTTACCGAGTTCACCCGACGAAAGTCAACACAAAACCGATAATCACCATCCTTCTTCGGAGCTAGTATAATAGGTGAGGACCAGGGGCTATTACTAGGTCTGATAATGCCCCTCTCCAGCATATCATTGACTTGTTTTTTCACCACAGCATTCAGGTGGACTGGGATCCTATAAGGCCGTTGTTTTACTGGAGGACTGTCACCTGTATCAATACAATGCTCTGCCAGACTGGTGCAGCCCAAAGGATCATTTGTTCCGTTTACAAATATGTCAGAGTAACTGTCTAACAGGACACTCAGTTTATTCACAGTGGGTGTGACCGTCTCGAGGATTAAAGTTGTTTCCCCAGTAGGCCAAGACAGCTTAGAATTCCCTATGTCAACTAACATATTCCCTGCTTTTAGAAAATCAGCACCTAGAATGCAGGTGTTTCTCATTCCTACGACCACAAATAGATGAGACAAAGTTAAAGTTCCGAGTTGCACCTCAATTTCTTTCGTTCCCAAAACTTGTAACTCCTCTCCACCAATCCCTCTCGCCTTCAAAGAACATGACTTTAAAGGACCGCCGCTAAATTGTCGACTTATTAGCGATACAGTCGCACCTGTGTCTACCAAACATTTCCTCTCTTGTTTGCCCACACTTGCCTTGATGAAGACTCCCGTAGGCTGGATACAGTTAATAGACAAGGCCGTGTAATCGTGGGCAGACCCCCGGCCTATTAATGGGTCGGCCCTGGATAGTTTCCCTGTCGCGGTCGGCCAGTGACAGGAGCTTGGTATCGTAATTGACATTCTCGCGCAAAATGTCCCACTTGCCCACAAATAAAGCAATAATCTACCCTCCGGCGTTGTCGATAAGTTGCTTGGCGACCATTGGTATTAGGTTTCCGACATTCATTTGCAATATGACCCATCCTTCCACACTGATAACAAGGCCCACGTCTCCCCTGAAATGGATTTCGTGCCGACACGGCATTTACACTGGCGACAGACTGCGATAACTCACTGACCTTTCTAGTAAGGGTTTCCATATTCTCCACCAACTGCGAAACCATAGGCGAATTGGCGTTTAAAGGCTCTGAGCACATGCTTGCGCTGGTGTGATTAACTTGACCTTCGACTTGATTTGAAGAAATCTGACTCGCTAGATCTAGTTGCTGCGCAACAACGACAGTCTCTTCATATGAAAGAGTAGGCCGTTGTAGAAGCTCTTTCTTTAACTCTGCGTTTACACCTTCCACGAATTGTTGCTTAAGGAGAGTATTTCTGTCTCCGTCCTCAATATTGGGCATCGCGCGCCTTAGCAATGCCTCCAAATTGTAAGCAAACACTTGAATATCCTCTTCGGGTTTTCTCGCCCGACCACGAAACTCCATCATTGCAATGTGTTTACCGGTTGCATCTCCCCCAAAAGCGGCTGTGAGCTCTCCCGTCAGAGTTTTGTAGTTGTCTTTCTTCTCCGCTGCGAGACGCTCGAAAACAGCGAACGCTTTGCCACACAAAAGCGTTGGTAATCTTTTCAACATGTCGGCATCTTTCCAACCGTTTGCCGCCGCGCAAATCTCAAATTTTCGCAGCCAAAGAGCAATGTCTCCGTTCGAGAAGACGTCTGGGAGTGCTAGACTCGTACGATTTGTTGTTGCCATCCTGGTCACGGCACCAAAATATAGTATAAAGATGGGCGACTCGATAAATCGTTTTAACTCGTTTATTCGCACGGCATCAACTCACACACATAGACACAATTCTATATGCACCTGTGCTATATCCTATTACAAACACATGTGCTATATCCTATTACCCATCGGTTACGTAAACAGCTGTCCACCGCTATTGTTTAACTTGCACTTATATTACACACGATTAAATCATCAGTACACATTAAATAAACTAACATATCTTCTTTTTCGGCCATCACACGCTACCACAAAACCTCTTTGTCCTGGGGTTGATTAGATCTATCATTTTTGTCCGTTAAAAAACAAAACAAAACAGAACTCCTTGCGAGCATTTTGTACTGAACGTCTTTCTCCGTACTTAACTTTTACCGGAGCTTATTTAACAATTTTTTAATTTGATAATTCAAGTGCAAACGGAATCCACGACTAACAGGCTTAATGTACCGACAAATGTACTGGATGTACCGACAGACCTAGGATGGAAAGTGAGAGGGCAACTGCCCCCTGCCCCCCCACCCCCCGCACCTTTGCTATGTTAATGTTGTGGTCCGCTGTGCGAGTGATATCAAAAGGTACCAGCTGGTGTTGCCTCAAAGATATAACGAAAACTTGATTCAGGCTTGATGGGACAATGGGTAATGTAACCAACATCGTCCATCCAAGGGGTCTTCTTCTGGCGCATACCGTGCCAAAGGATAGAATTCTTTTCTGTTAGCAGGTCGTTGGTGACATCTACCACCACAGTAGCACCCTCTTTAACAATCAAAGTTCGTCCTGGAATTTGACTGTTTACTGCAATAAATGATCGATAACTCTTACCGTCTGCCGTGTTATCGAGAGTGCAATTAAGATTTTCTCTGTCACATGGATATCCTTTTCCTTCTGGTAAAATTGGTATTGCCTCGTTATATCTTATGTGGTATATACTTCCTATTGTCCTCGGCGGCATATTGAGTAAGCCACGACTCACAGTTCTAATAAAATAGAGATTATATGAGTTGTGGTGACCAGAGACGTCTTGACAAATATTTTAGATGTGCAGGTTTCCAGACTGCTGAATATTTCTCATTCATTATGGAAGTCAGCAAAGCAAGCAATAATGAACGGAGACCGCATAAATTTTCAAATAACGTGAAATTAGAACGAAGCTGGAAGTTATCTACAGCAGCAGTCGAAGACTTATTAAAAAATTATCCTATTAAAGAAAGTTTATTTGTTTATTTATTTGTTTAACTGTTTACCTGTTCACCTGTTTTCCTACTATGTATTTACGCGTTTATGTGTTTACGTGTTTAAGCGCTTATTTATATATCTATTTGCTTGTTAGTTATTTTCTTTATTTATTTATTCATTTAAGTGAGTTGTTTTAGATTCTATCTGATTGTAGCCAGGCTAAATTTAACTTTTTACTGCGCTTTTAAAACCTCAGATCTTAACTTGTCTTTAGTTCTTCCCAGGTAAGATCAATCTTCTATAATTCTTCTCTAACTAATGCCAGAAAATATCACTCGTCAAGGGGAGACATCCAACCGGAAAAGTGTTAAACTTTGGTACAATGCTGAGATCCGGGAGTGTCCTGTCAAGTCCACTTTCTGTCCGTAGCATTATAATCCGTTTTTAAAATCCACAACGAGTCAATTTTCAGAAGTAGTTACCCTTCATTATCTGGTCAATTAGCCCGGTCAACTGGTGGATGTTCTTCTGTGGTTAGCAAACTTTCCTCTTAAGAGTGTTCAGAACCTGAAAGAGGCCTTGGCGATACGGGATGAGATGTTACACACGAAGTTTGCCGAACACATGGCGACATTTGATGCAGATAATATACGCGATTTCACCGATGCGATTTTAAAAGCAAAAATAGACGCTGAGAAGGAGAAAGGTTTCGTCAACTCTTTACTCACTGAGGAGCACATGAAGTTTATACTCGCTGATTGTTTTATAGCCGGGTTTAAGACCACGGCAACTACTCTCCTCTGGGTATTCGTGTACCTTCTTAACAACCAGGACGTTCAATCCCGTATTCACGAAGAACTTGTCCCTTACAATGCACCGCCGGGATTAAAACATCGATCGGCACTTCCATACCTCCGAGCCACTTTGACCGAAGCTTTTCGGCGAGGTAGCCCAGTACCAATTCCTATTCCCCATCGTGTTATCGCTGACACAAAACTGTGCGGGTACGACATTCCAAAAGACACAACTGTGTTTATCAATCTGTGGGGAATAAACCACGATCCTGATTGGTGGGATGAACCTTTCAAGTTCAAACCGGAGAGATTCTTGGATGAACGTGGTGAATTTGTGCCGCTATCTTCTATGAGTTACCTGCCGTTCTCAACCGGGCGAAGGGTTTGTTTAGGTGAGAGTCTCTCGAATGCAGTCCTGTACTTGTTTGTCAGCAGTCTGTTGCATAAGTTTACTTTCGAGGTGCCGGAGGACTGTGAGCCGCCGGATACGGAAGGAGTTGACTGCGGTCTTGGAGCCGAAGTCCTTTAAGCTTGCACTAAGGAAAAAGTTAATTCAATAAAAAGAAAAATGTCTGTTGCGGGCCTAAGTGTGTGTCTTATTTTTACACTGGTATACCCATCAGCTACCTAAGTTGTTCCCCCTTGAGGTCCAGTTAGGGCCACCCCCCGTAGGTCCAGTGTTACTACAGGAGGAAACCGGAGTATCTGGAGTAAACCTACAATGTTTGGAAAAGTCAAACCAG
This sequence comes from Heliopora coerulea, assembly GCA_030142905.1. Lineage (NCBI taxonomy): Eukaryota > Metazoa > Cnidaria > Anthozoa > Scleralcyonacea > Helioporidae > Heliopora > Heliopora coerulea. The sequence goes on along the minus strand of JASJOG010000192.1, from coordinate 545,918 downwards.
ACAACACTCTTCTCACATTTGATCAAGGTAACTTTAATCAGACAACTGCATGGAGCCAGAATCAAAACTTGGTCACAGAGGTTGGCGACACGTGCACTACAACTGTGATGATCCCAACTCATGTTTAAAGTTTGGTTTTTGTTGAAAGACTTAGTTCCATTTACAGATTCTTAAAAAAACTCGACTCTCGCACCGTTTTTCAACTTATTTATCTTATTGACAAAAGAGAAAGAGTCTTTAGTACTGTGGTCTTTAGTAGTGTGGTCATTAGGAATAATAGGGTTGAGTAACGTGCATAAGTATTTAGATAGATTGTAGTTATAGGAGCCGATGGAAGAAACTATAGGTCTAAGAGGAGGTGATGTGCTGGGTTCTCTATGTTTGTGAAGTTTGGATAGACCATAGAACCGAGCTGGTTGTGAACCTTTTGGATAAATACTGGAATAAACGTTGTCTATGGAACCCTGATTTTTAAGTTTTCTAAGCAAGCGCTGCAACTTAGTTTCTCTAAGTATCGTGGGATCCTTATCTAACAGTTTAAATTTAGATTCATCGTTAATTGTTTCCAAACAAAAAGTTTTATATACTTTCGGTCCATTATTACTACACCATTGCCCTTGTCTGGTTTGAGCAATATTATGTCCTTATTGTTGCGAATGTTTTTCAAGATGCTGTATTTCTTTAAATCGGATGGCGAAGGACGATAGGAGGAGACGTAGCTTTGTGCGGGGTATGTATTAGTTCATTCTTTACGAGGATGTAGTCTTCTTCATGTTTGAGTTTATTTTTGATGGTGTAATGAATGCGTTCGAATGTTGATAGGTTATCTGCGTGGTTGAGTCTTGGAGGTTTGATGGAGAAGTAAAGGCCATTCTTTATTAAATCGAGTTCTTCCGGTTTAAGTTCTTGTGAGGATAAATTGGTGATGGTTTCTTTGTGAGTGAAAGGTAGCGTTTTGTTCTTAGTGAGGTTTTTAAGTTCCTTGCGGTGGTTGCATAGCAGCTTGTTTATCTTCTCATTGACGTTCTTTGTTAAAGCCTTGTTTAGGATTAGGACCTTATTTAGGATTAGGAATTATTGTTTAGGACATTAGTTTGAAAATCGGATAAACTCCTCATTCTCTTGTATGTATTCCAACAAATGTCGGTTACAGACTGCATAAGTAGGATTCGTCGCCTAGACTTCAGTGTTTGGAGGTTGTGACCTCTGTTCTTGGGAGATTATGACCTCCGTTGGGAGGTTATGACCTCGGTTGGGAGGTTATGACCTCGGTTCAGTTCTGACGACTGAACCACTACTAAACTCCTATCCATACTGGATATGATCGCGAACGTATCTGAAATTTCAATGCTGAATAGTCAACGAAGGTGAAGCCTGAAGTCAACTATCGTCTCATCGTAATTAAGAGCGAATAATCTTGTGTTAGTGCAATTTATTCAAATTTGTTACGAAAAGCTAAGTGTTAGAATTGTTTTTGGCCCAAAAAACAAGGTCCTTTTTGTATTGCTCGCCGCTGTTTGATATCTGTCGAGCATTATATGTCGAGAAGCATTGCCAATGAGATTGTATCATTTGCGTTAGACTGCTCGTAAGTTTAGGTGGGAAAAGATAAACTCACTGGAGTCTTCGTTACGAATTGTTATATTAGTGTCGCGTTTTATTAAGTTGATAATTCTGAAGGAGGAAAATCTGTCTAGAAAATCTGTCGTGTGTCTAGATATTTTTAAGATCCAACCGGCACCTATTCGAAAAATGTAACTTTGCGCCATCCGGCTGGGCATTGAACCCGTGACCTCGTGAATGCAATGCATTGCCAACTGGGCTACAAAGGCCGTTACCGAGAGCATGCCTACGAGTTAAGTATTTATAATTGTGGTAATGCCAATAATATCTGGACACTCGAGATTTCCCTCCTTCAGAATTATCTATTTGACAATCAGCGGTCGAGTGTAAATGTCATAATGTTCTATTCAGTGTAGCGTTTTGTTGGTCAGCACTCATCCACTATGCCTGTCGGCTAGTTTAACGTACATACGTGATTACGTTTGAAAACGATTTACTGCCCACCTGCTGAAGTATCTCGTACACAGACATGCACGTCATGAAGTTACGTGAGCCAGATCTTTGAAGTAGCGAAAATGAGTATTGAACTGATAGCCTTAGACCCCGTTCACACAATACCGGTACGAAATGAAACCGTAACGAAATTATTGCGGTTAGGCCTTGCGTTCACACGGTACCGGTATGAAAAAGCATGAAACCATAATGCTAACCGTAACGATTTGAAACCATAATGTGAAACCGTAATCGTGTGAACAGGTTCGTACCGTGATATTTTGATACCGGTGCAGTTTCGTACCGGTATCGTGTGAACGGGGTCTTGGCGTAGGACTTCGAGATCATTGTTTTAAGAACTGTTTACTTGTTAAATACATCTTTTAAACCTGTAATTGAACCACGCTACATTAGCTAGCGAATCCCCTGCGGGAATTGTTCAGGGCAAATGCCAGGACGAATGATAGTTCCCAACAGTGGTCCTTAGCATTGGAAGATAAAATTTCCGTCTTCGTACGGAGATGTAAGCAGGGATGACATCAAAGTGGTACTTGGAAGCTACATGACTTCAATTGCGGACGCTTAGAGCCTCAATGAAAAGTTGGTGTATTTGTCGGGAAATCAGATATTGCGATAGGATATTCCGTCTGGCAAGCCATACTGTGGGACTGGGAAAGGACTTAAATGACGACATATCTGTTGCCAAGTATATACATAGACCTATTTAAGCCTCGACCAGGCAGCGTTCGTACGGGCCATAGAAAACATTGGAAAGTCATGAAATTTTTGAATTTCATTTTCCAGGCCTGGAAAATCATGGGATTTTGTTTGGAGTCATGGAAAGTCTTGGAAAGTTGGAATCATGGGTTGTAACTATTTGTACTGAACTCGAGTAAATGCAGTTGTCTCAAATTAACATCTGGTTCTTTGCTCGCCCGCATGCAGAAGCGCAAATTGAAAATAACTCTTAAGTATTGTGAAAGATTCGGTCATGGAAAATCCTAAAAGTTCATGGAAAAAGTCATGGAATGTTATGGAATTTCGGATGGATAAAAGAGTACGAAGCCTGACCAAGGATCTTAGCCCTTGGGTAAAATCTCCGGTACCATCACTGCATGTAATAATCCAGCTCTATCCCACCTGTTACCGCCTAACCGCACAAGACGCTGTGAATTTTAATTGTGAAACAAGCGAGAACATCGGCGTCTCTTATCTGGTGAACCAATTTTTGTCAAAACCAACTGGAATTATTCCAGTGCTTATTAAAGGGTAAAGAAAGGTAAGAGAGCAGCTTGATTCGCTTACTTGTCTAAAAGTATGTCGCTTCTTTTGTACTGCTGTGTTTTGACGTAATGTCGGAAACAGATTGACTCAAGGGGCAGGAATCGCTTCGAACTTGAGTGTCAGTGTTTCTTGTCTTAAAATTCTGCATTTGCATTTTGAGTTGGACTACGAGTGCTGCATAAGAGGTTAGTGACAACACAAGTTAGTCCAGTTAATCTGAAGGTTTTTCAAACTGGAAACCTAGATGAGATTTCGCTCCAATTACTTCTAAGGACTTGGCAAAAATTTAACATGTCGATTGAGTATCAGCATACTGTGTGGCGTTTGCGGAAAAAACTTATTGAAAAACACAAACAATGCGAAAACACTAAGATGACACTTGAACAAAATGTATTCATTTCTAATGTCATATGGCGACACACCTTTCTCTAGAGTGCGAATTGCCACACACTAATCAAACTAGTTTCCAGACACAAGTCAAAAATTCAAAACCAGTGCCCAGTACATTCTTTCAAACTGTTTCTAATCATTTCAAACGTTATCTTTATGAAATTTTGAAAGAATCCTTGCGTCAGTAACACTTCAACTCGTCAAAAACGTTCATTTGAACACATGTAAAACAGTAACCGGGAAATTAAATATAAAACCAAGATGGTCGCCAGTGGAAGGCAATTTTGCAGTTTCAGTCCCCTGAGCGGTCTTGCACTTCAGTTCTAGTTTCCCACGCAAATGCACGCTTTTTTTTTTTTTTTTTTTCATTACTTTGTTTCAAATTCGTGAGAAATCACATGTTAAAACTGACAGAAGCTAATTATATAAACAAATATATTTCAACAAAGTCAAAGCGAGTTACATGGTTTAATTGTCATGAAAGTAGATTACAAATATGATAAAAAATCTTATTAAACAGTCTCGAAAAATCACTCGAGCAAATTGCATGATGAGCGATCTCTTTTTGCAGCTTTTTTACAATTTTCGGGCACTTTAAGACACTTGTAGGCTACACATTAGTTTTGAATTCTATTAAATACTCTGTCATGGAATATTCGTCTGGTATAGTTTCATCATTACCTTTTCTTTTTGATGATGAAAATCTTTTCAATGCCGAACCGAACAAAATCTGAGTAAAAAGTCGTTTAAGTGACTGGAAATGACGTGTAAGGCCACCCAAAGGTCAGGGTTCATCTAGTGGATACAGTCATCTGATTGGCCCAGAGAAATCGCCACCATCTTGAATTTGTTGGAAGCGTAGCGACAAAAGCGTTCAGGGTTCTGACCGTTTTCATCGGTCGCCATTTTGCCTCGTTTGTGGGTCATGGTATCCCAGGATAATGACCTGCCATAATGCTTCAATGTAAAGTAATGTTCCAGGAAGACAACGCTATTCCATATTGTTGCAGAATGGGTGGAGCTCTGTCGGCATGGAAGGAAGACCTAATCTCCGGCTGCGATTACGTCATGGATGAAAAAATCGTGAAGATGCCTGAGGTTCTTCAAGACGAGCGCTTCTTACAATGGTCTCTCTACGAGAGATGGCGACAAAAGAGGAAAGGCACTGCCAAATTCGTGCGCATGCAATGCCCACTGGCCAGCGTCCAACACTTCACTAAAGCTGGTCAAGAGGTAAGCGGGCGCGCGCGGGCAATCGACTTTGCCATTTTCGCACATCACAAAGACAACCCGAAAAACGAGAACACGGTGGCAGAGGTTTGCGTCGAGTTAAAACTCGCCAAGACTAAATCCGAGAGTTCTACCCGTTTCCGAGAATGCTGTCTGAAGGATATTTTCCGACTTGGGTATCTCCGCCACCAGCAGAAGACACAGAAGGCTTATTTTGTAATGTTTGGTACAGAGAACCAGCTGTTTCAAGTTACGGAGGCTTTGAAAGCTTTAAAAGGAAAAGAGAACAAGATGAAGTGGAAGGATTTGGAGGAAACGGGAGCACTGGAAGAACTTAAGAGAAGCTTGGATTGCACGTGTGAAGCGTGTGAACGCGTGGAAATGTCGTGTTTGAGGAGTGTGGTCCCGAAACTAAAGTTGGTCCACGAAAGGGTTGTGATGCATAAAGCGTATTGGTGTAAAATTTGGGAAGTAGATGCTCCTGTTAAGCGATAAACAAGAAGTGAACATAGAAGACTAAGGTGTCCGCGACATCCTCGTAACTTTCATGATAACTGTGGAATATTTGTTTTGATGCCTGTTTTGTGAAACGGATTTTCAGCATGATGTGCATCTGAGATTCTTAAGCGTTTAGCTCAGTTTTTGGTAATTTTAGAATTCTGTTTAGGTAAGCTGCACATTGCAAGACAGTTTACACAAGTTTGGCTGAATTTTAATTTCTGTCAAAAATAAAACCGTTCACTTTAAAACTAGTCATGTTCTTGTGAGTCTTGGTGTTCATCATATATAGGGTTTTCTAACAGGAAGGATATAACTTTTCGATCATGCAGACAGTTATTGCTATTCAAAACGGAATTGTGGGATGACTTTGCTCGCTAGTATTTATAATATTCAACGTACGCTAGCCGTTTTGGATGAACTTTCCGTCAGTAACTTTGGCTCTGGCAATAGATGGTTTTCATGCAGGCCATATTGGTTTATCTTCACAATAGATTTTAATTAGATTCTTTTGTCAAGTACACTAATATGGCCACTATGCCTTTGTTGTTTGAATCCATGTGGATCGCGTAAAAACCATAATATATCAATTCTTAAACTTTCTCAGTTAATGAACATAGAACTGGTTCCGTTTGTCAAACTCGCTGCACAGCTAAACCACCATGAATTGGACAGAATTGAGAAACTCCTTCCGGTAATTTTAGGAGGTAGCTCCTAAGTCAAGTTCTTGATCCCAGAGAGTTTTTTTTTTTCATAAAACGCCACACAAAAAAGGGAAACAAATACAAAATCCTTACAACGCAAGATGATGTTGAAAAAGTTGCAGCAAGACTTCGGCTATTTGTATGTTCTTAAATCTGTAGTCTCGGATATGTCTTGATGTTCCGTATTTCTTACTGTCTTAGTTGAGGAGTTTAGTGTGGAAGTTTGGGGAAAATGTTTGGTAATGAAAACTGGTATATATGATGACGATTGAATTCGTGATCACGTTCTATTTTTTAATGGAGTGGTTTTATTTTAATTTTGTGATATTAGACTTGATAAAATACAAGCTGTGAGTCTATTTGACCGACTTCGAAAGTGAACCTCTTACCATTAGGACATGAAGTGTTTCGAACAATAGATTCAATTTTTCACACAAAAGCAATTGTTCATGATGGACATTTAGATGTTGTTGCTTTGCCGCGATTAATCTTTTCATGCATGATTTGTTATTGTTTTGTCCTTTTCTCTCTGTGGTCTTTTGCTTTGTTCATTCATTCATCACTTCTGCTGTCAAAACTTGTTGTTGTACGATGAAGGTATGCATGATAGAGTTAATTCAAAGAGAACACTCGAATGTACCATTAAAAACATGGACACGAAGTCTCCAAGAGTAAACTCATAAAGAGCTACAAATGCTTTTAATTGAATATGGCACTGCATTGCTGCACTGTTTTATCGAACGGGATAAAGCTGACCCAAGAAGCTTGAGTTCTGTCTTACGGAACTCCACAGTGAGGTACAAAGGATGCTTAATACATTCACGAAACCCGACTCAATAATGTCTGCAGTCTCTTCCAGGCTTTTACATAGGTAGGCAACGAAGGTAGATAAATTTCTTGTATGTTACAGTGGTTGGTTTACGTACGTGTTAGTCGTAGGGTTTCCAAACTAGAACTTTTCATAGTCGTTCGTCTGGTTACTGACGGGTTTTTCTTATTCCGTTATTCAGCCTTCCAACCCTTATTAGTATAATTTTATTCTTTACATTAAAACACACTGGTGTTAAAGGTGGACTATAGACTCTTTTCGTTTGAGATCAAAACGATTCATCACCAAGACAACTCTAGCAGTGCCTCATAAGTCATCACAGTCGTTCATGGCTAATGATTATGGCTCGTGGTGACGGAATATTGACTTTTTTTCACGCTTGTCTGATTGGTGAAGGTATTTGAAAAAGCTAAAATACAAGGTGTTATTCGGTTAGGCATTCTTCTCGGTATGTTCTGGGTATGTTTCGGACCGGGCGCTCTAAAATACGTGTTTTAAGGTGGATTTCCACTTGATCCAAATGTCGCACGTGCCATCTACATTGTTAAAGTTGAATAGATTTCTGCTTCTTTCCGTTCGAGAGGTCCTAAAGTCTGATTTCCACTAGGCGGAATTTTCCCCGCGGACAAGACTTTTTCCTTGTTTTTTTCTAATTAGTTCCACTTGAGAGCCATGGAACAAAGAGAAAATTTCATCCACGCGGAGAATTCAGCCTAGTGGAAATCAAGCCTATAAGAAAAGGGAAAAGTCGCAAGCGCGTTATTTTGAGCCAATTGGAATTCAACCTTTAAGCTCGTTTTGCACTTGCCAAGGCGAATTTTGTCGCACGAATCGATTTTTCTTTGTACAAATTGAATAGATCCCTCATTAGTTCCAGCCAAAGGCTCATAAGACAAAAGATAAAGTCGCTTCGCACAAAGAAATCCGTCTAGTGCGAAACGGTCTTTAGGGCGCGCTGGTTCTGGAATATGAAAAAGCAAATGAAGGGTTTTTGTGTAATTTTGGCGAATTGACGATATATTTTTCGGGATGATATTTTGTAATTTCTTGAAGATCTTTGATCAATTTGAAATGAGCGTGCACTTGTCATTGAAAGAGAAATATTTCATTGGTTAACGACGAACTGAATATTTACCCTTTCCTGTCCAAGAGGTCTCCCCTTGACCAGTAAAAATCGTCCCGTGTTAGCCAAAGTAAAATACCAAAGTCCGGTAAGGACCGAAAAAGGTTAATGTACCGCTCGTGAGCGGACACCTCCCGTAAGCAGACACCATTACAAGGTCTGCAGAGTGTCCACTTACGGGAGCTTCGACTGTATTTTCTAAAGGATTTTAAGACCGGCGGAACTGGTCCAGTTCGTCTGGAAAGAGCCTGATCAACTTCCATTGTGACAAGCACGTAAAGCCTTGGCAAACATATTCAACATTTGCTTCAACATTCGTTCGATTGTGTTCAAGTATGTTGAATGATTGTGCTGGGGTCTATTCAACCTCTCTTCGACAAATGTTGAAAAATCCATGCCATGTTGTTTATAATAACCATCACTACAACGCACGAGCACGTTCAATTTTGTTAAACTGTCTGTCGAATGATACGGCAAACTCGTTCGACATACCGAAAACAACTGAAATGTTGAAGAAATGCTTTGAACTCGCTCAAACTCCGTTCAATAAGTTTAAACACTGCTCAACATTGTTGAAAACCCATGCTAAACACGTTCAACATTGAATTTCAAGGAAATCGAATGAATGTTGAAGAAAATGTTCCAGACGTTTGCCGAGGCCTTTCGACTTCTTACGGAATGGGTCTTATGAGAAATCCGGTGAAAACACTGGTCTTACGGGGATGTTTTAGGATATCTGAACAAGTGGAGTAAAAATAACAAGAAACTACAAAAATTTACATTCAGTCATTTTATTTTAAACATTAGTTTGTGCTGTGTAGGCGCCAGCGTTATTCATGTTGACGCGAGCGTTTCCCTTACGGTGCAGTTCCTAGCGTCGCAGAGCCAAATGGATACACGTGGTCTTAGCCAGACCACTTAAATCCAGTTTTAACTAAGCCTAGATTGGATCAAGACTATTCAATGTGCAAACTACTCTGGTATAATGTAATTGGAACTTTCCTATCACGATAACTGTGAACTTGACGGATCATGGCTTAACTACGAAGTGCATTTGTGTCTCTGGTTGCAAAAAATTTCTACTTAAACTCCAACAGAAACAATTTAAATAACAAAAAGCGCAAGCAACATTCCAGTGAGAAGAACAACACTTTGCCTAGCCTCTCTAGCTGCAATATTGCGTGATTTCTCAAATTCTTCTACCGTCCAACTAAAACTTTTACAGGTGGTCAGACCTTTCGGAGGTGGGTTTTGCTTTGATTGTACTTCATTGATAACTACAGCCATTCCTTCTAATTGATGAGGCTCGATGTGACAGTGAAGAAACCAGTAACCAGGGTTGTTGGCGATGAAGTCAATCACCACGTAACCACCAGACGGAACAATCACAGTGTCCTTGCGAATTGTCGTATTGGTGATCTTAATGTCAGGTGGTGCTTTGCCTGCTCTCCAGGTGGGGGCCCGTTTACAGGGTTTCTCACATGTCAGGTCAGGCGTTGCTGCAATTAGACGACCAGTTGTAGTATCATATTTTCCGTAACCCACTTTAACGACGTGAAAGCTATGTCCGTGAAGGTGAATAGGATGAGAAAACTTGTAACCATCTGTTGTGTTAAGTGACGAGAATACAAACCTGATTGGTTTGTCATAAAACATCTCAGTGATGTCAACAATTTGTGTACACTGGCAGCTCTTACCACTGCATGTATTTTCCGTGTTAGTGCACTTTTCGCCTTGAATTTTATCTTGAGCTCCCTCTTCTGTCTGTAGAGAAATGTTCGGTAGCAGAAAATTTCGACCGTTGACCGTGCTTGTAACTTCTTTGCTATCAAAACCGAAATTAAAAAACCAAGTTGAATCGTCGTTGATCGTGGTCGAATTCGGAAGCTGTTCAGCTGGCGTCGGTTCCAGCAACTGGAAACTGTCAACGTTCCTACATTGGTAACCAGATTTGTTGAGAAAATCTTGGAATGGGCAATTAACCACAATGCACGATTTGTTTGTGCAGTTTTTGGGATCTTTATCGACGTATTGTTGTTCAATTACAGTCTTGTTGATAGATGTCTTGCCGTATGTTAATACAGCAATGGCGTCGTTATTTTCGAGTCCATTGTCTCGTTTCAAAGTTTCACAGTTAACCTCCAAAGTCTCGGCCCTCATTAGAAAATCGTTCGTTCCCTCCTGGTTTGTCTCTACGAGAAAATCATACCGTTCTCCACTATTAATGATGATGTAATCGGTCTCAATAGGTTCGATAAAAAATCCATCCGTCGCAATCACACGAAGTTTATGGCGGTAAATTGAAAAGCGATACGCGTAATTCGCTTGAGCTCCTATCAAACGAAACCGATACGTATTTCCTCTCTCCACGTGAAAAGATTTTAATTTAGATCTCGCGAAGCTGATGTTCTTGTGTTTTCCAAGCCCATTAATCACTCCTGACCAATATGGGATTGGACCAACCTCAGCGCCATCGACGGAACAAGTGGGAGAATATCGCTTGTTTTCGCTCGTTGGGACCTGGTCGACCGCGGTGTCCTCGTAGTAGCCTAGGGAAGAGTGAATCTGCACGAAGAGATCCAGAGATGATTCTCTCTGCCAATCAAGCAAAGTGATTGTGTGTTTAGCAGGTTCATCGGTAAATCTCCTTAAACCATCAGGAATTTGGTTTTCTCTGACTATAAGAGCACCAAACAAACCATCTGTTCGTTGGGGACCGCTGTGTGAGTGATACCAAAAAGTTCCAGATGGTTTTGCCTTGAATATATAACGAAAGCTTGCACCACCTTCAATCGGACACTGGGTAATGTAACTAACCCCGTCCATCCATGGCGTGTTGTCCTGGTGCATTCCGTGCCAGTGAATGGAAATTCCTTCAGTGAATAAATTATTTGTTACATCAACAACAACTGTAGCGTTTTCGTTTACGATCAAAGTTGGTCCTGGAATTTGCTTATTCACGGCAATAAATGATCGATAGCTTCTCCCGTCAACGGTATTTGTTTCTGTGCAGGATTCTTTGTTGTTGCATGGCAGCGAAATAGCATCTGGTCGGGTAGGGACAAGATATCCAGTATTGTTTAGGTAAAATATTCTTCCCCTGGTACCCATTGGAGCATCTTTTTCATAAGCTGTGAACGTCTGGAAATACGAATAATGGAGAGACGATTTATAAATGAACTCATTCCAGCAGTAATCACAGTTCATAAAGTCCGTTCGATTACACAGTCAAAGTAGCACAAGCTGTTACAAGTCGACAGGAACCTTATGGAAGCTATCACAATAACCCATATCACATTTATATTCACATATACATACACATATACATATACATATACATATACACATACATATACATCTACATTTACATATACATATTCATATACATATTCACATGCACATACACATACACATACACATACATATACATATACATATACATATGTACACATACAGCTACATCTATATTTACACATACACATACACATATACATACATATACATATACGCATACACATACACATACACATATACATATACACATACATATATACATATATACATCTACATCTACATATAGATATACATATACATATACATGTACATATACAACTACATCTACATTTACATATACATATAAATACAAATACACATACACATACACATATACATATACATATACATATACATATACATATACATATACTGTTACATATACATATACTGTTACATATACATATACATATACATATATATGTTGTTTGCTTGGTTGGCTCTCATGCGTTACAACATGTTAATAGGGACCTTAAGATCTACGACGTCGACTTCAATGACGACGTACTTTTAACAAAAGAATTTTTCATTCAAAACAAAGAGAATGAATAATTTTTATTTTCCAGTGCATTCTCAACATCGTCCTCGTTCTCCATGCAACGTCACTCGGACCATCTTCACTTCCTCATTACGACGTCAGCTCGCGGAGTAAAAAAAGTTGTTACTTAGGATTGAATTAAAAAAACATATAAAGAATTCCTTTTGAATCTCGTTTGCTCAGCCCGTATTGGAAAGTATTTACCTTCGGTTTTTTCGTACAGACCTCGCTGCTTCGCCGCTCTGTCTGAACGTAAACCTCAATCAAATACTTTCAGACCTCGCACTCAGTCAATTCCGATAATTACTTACCTTGTACACGACAAATCATGCTATCGCTAATTATTAATGTGCACAAAAATAATCTGTTTTCAACACTGTGCTACTGTGAAATTGCATTGCTCTTAACCAATCTGTGTTGAGATATTTTTTCCATTCAGATAACGTGTCCAAGCAGTGGTTACCTACGATATTCACTTATCCTTCCCTTTGGGATACTAAATCCTTTATCGGACCTGTAACCGTAATTCCTTCATTGATCGTGAATTTGAATTCCAAGAACACCATATCTTGGAGTGAAATAAAGCAGCTGAGAAAGCTCGTCGTGACGCATTGCCCCCCAGCGATCTTCAATAGTTAGTCAAGAATTTCAATATTCCTCAGAGTATAGGAAAAAGTCAGAGGTAACGAAAAAATGAGCTAAATCACCCGTACCTGCAAATGCTCAATGACCAGTTTGAAATAACAGACAGTTTCGTTACATTCGCATGCAGGTTTGTTTTTATCATCGTCATCACAGATATACTGCTGTCCATTGCAACGAAGGGACGCATAAACTAGTGATACACACAGCCAGTGATAAGCAGACATCGCTTGAAATCTCTTTGCGAAACTAAAAAATGAAAAGCGACCGATTAGAGTTGTTTCTCACAAAGTCACTTATTAGGAGTGTGTGTTTCAGGTGTGAGTGCAACTTTTTCATTGGGATTGGGGGTTGTCCCAGCGATAGGAATATTATTGAGATAGTGTTAGTTGTGTGCATGGAAACAGAATTTATGTATAAATCTACGATTATCATAGGAGTATCAGGTAGCAAGTGGAAAGAGTAATGCGTTATATCGAGGCAGATGGCTGATTGTCATGGGCCTGAGTGACCTCAATCAGTCCATGCAGTTGTTCAAGACTTAACGAAACCTTTCTGACAGAGTTACCACATCGTCGCCATTTAGGCTTCGTCCGCACGTATGCGTTTTTGTCGAAAAACTCATACATTTTTATCCATTTTAGCCTTCCGTCCGTGAACGATGAGTGGGTAGAGTCGTTTCCACGGAAAGCAGACTTTCGGAAAAGTCTTTGAAAGTGAAGACTTTTGAAAACGCTTCGTTTTCGTGTGGACAAACGAAGACGTCAAACTTTTGAAAACGATGTTGGACCCAGTTCTCCAACATGAAGACCACTATCGAGATCAGTGATTTCGATTGGCCAGACATGATTTAATTAACACTCCCATCGTTGTCAGCGTAGTCTAGTGGACATACGAATACGACATAACGCTAGTGTGGACGCAATAATTTGGACGTCTTTTCAGTTAAATAAAAACGCATAAAATTGAAAACGTACACGTGTGGACGCAGCCTTGGAATATTATGGAATTCGCGTAACCTTACCCAATTGGTTTATCTCATTCCCATGTGGACGACAACACTCTGTGATTTGTTGTGTGATATCTGACTGGGGTGTAACAGGGGACAATTTTAAGTCCACTAGTCTTTCTATTGTGCATAAACGACTTGCCTGATGAATTGTTACACTCCTTGCAGATGATGCCTTATTGCATGGACAAGTATAAAATGATACGGATGGCAGCAAGATCGAAGGGGATTTACATCGATTAGAGCAGTGGCCGTACAAATGGTAAAAAGAGCTTAATCCGTCAAAATTCAAAGGCATATGCCTTTTTCCAACGAAAGATCCGCTTCGAAATGCGTGTGTACCTATAATCAATGTCAGTAAGAAGAGGTTGCTTCAATCAAATATTTGATGAAACGCTTGTAACTGCATATAATTTTCATTGGTTTCCCCTGCAATGCATGGTGATTTTGTGAATATTCCTGTTAATACGTCGCCGACAATTTCCACCACTTAATACTTGCGTAACACAGCAGTAGTAACTGCACCAGCTCAAGTAGGAATACTGTAGTCGCAAAGATATGTCGATAACATCTTCATTGAACATCAAATACGCCTGATGGTTGGCTGATCAATGTTTTATTGCCAAATTAACGGAATGAAAGGAATAAAGTTTGGATTCTTTTAGTGGAATGTATTCAAAGATGAACAGTTTGCAATTGATTGATAAAAACTCATACGTAACGAAGCACTAAGGTAAGCCCACGATCTAAGTGTAAGAACCTTGAGGACACATGGAATTCGGGTGTATCCAACTCCAACTCTCCACCGGTTTCTCTTTACAGCTTTCATTCCCTCCTTCGAAGTTGTTCGTATATGTCAATCGATAAATTTGCCTATCCTTCGTCCAGCAGGTATCTTCACAGGATTCGCAATTCTAGGTTGGTGGCTTTAACTAACTCCTCACGCCGTATCACGAGGATCTCTTATACTCATCCTTTCCTATTTACATATTCTAAGCATCTATCCATCAGTGTTCAAGAGGATTATCACTATTCTAACTTAATAAATTAAATTATCTCCCTTCTAGCTTACATAAATAAATTCTACTTCATCACAGTTACAGGTGTTTTACTCGGATGAAACTTTGCAAGATTTTATTCACTGGATGTTTATTTTCATTGTCTGTGGATTGTCTTCAATTTACGGAGAGCTTACATTAAATAACACACGATTTTGAACTTGATTTAGATAGAGACACAGTTCAGTAAATGACTGTCATTTGCGTAATTAAACAAATGAGAGCCTATCACGAGCTTCTGGACGCGTCTCATGCAAAGCTATACTTTATTTTCTTCATACGCACGCTCTCCAGCTGTTCTCTCTGAAAATCTTTCTGAGTCCCTGACGGGAATCGAACCCGTAACCTTCTGATCGCCGGTGAGACGCTCTAACCATTGAGCTACAAAGACTTAGACGGTGAGCGAAGATTAAATTTGTGTACTGCTTCGTATAGACGGTAGACATATGTACTGCCAGTCTCCTAGTCTCGATATGTCGTCTATTTTTATGTTAATCAATGATGTGTTTGTGGTAGCGTGGTAATTATGTCCTTAATACGCACGCTCTCAAGCTGTTCTCTCAGAAAAATTGTCTGAGTCGCTGACGAAAATCGAACCCGTAACCTTCTGATCGCCGGTGAGACGCTCTAACCATTGAGCTACAAAGACTGAGATGGTGAGCGAAGGTTAAATTTGTGTACTGCTTCGTATAGATGGTAGACATATGTACTGCCAGTCTGCTAGTCTCGATATGTCGTCTATTTTGATGTTGATCAATGATGTGTTTGTGGTAGCTTGGTAATCCCCTCGCCACAAATTATCCTTCGGCAAAACAGTTGTCCGCTTCAGTCTTTCTCACTTCAAGAGTGATTTGTGCATAATGACCTTTATCGTATTCGACCGGTAATGATTTCATCAGGATTTTAAAACCTCTCGGGAAAGTTTAAAGTCGTCTGTGAGTAAATTTACCGTTGAACCCTTTGTGTTGAGGTGCCACTGAATGCTTAGTTGAAAATACGCAAGAGTTGCAGGTTTATACGCCATTTTTCATTTTTAATGATGTTTTGCCTTGGAAAAAGTACCTCTTTTACTTCCCTCTTCTCGTTCTTCCTTCGACAAAACTTGCACAAGGTTTGCTTGTCCTATTTTGTTTTATGTTTTGTATTTTCCGATTTTTGGTCAGCAATAAAACTGCAGAATTCGTTCATGTTTTCTTTGTTTACTTCGTCGATTTCGTAGTTCGTTTCATCTTCGTCACCAAAGTCTTGTACTTCCGGATGAATACTTAGCATAAATCCATATCATAGCAGATCTTAAAGACATTTGTAACCAACTTTGAGATAACGTATAATTTATCAATTTTTTAAGTCAAAAAATTGTCAGAAAAATATTCAATCATGAGCTGTCCGTAATGCAGGTATCTTTTGATAACCTATGAGAATGCTCCACTTTTAAGACGGAAAGTCTGGTCATCTAATAAAACAATCTTTCTTTAAGGTAAAATGAGTGAGAAGTCTAATTGGAAAACGACACGAATTCCCATAAACCCGCAAATAATTCAGGGTATTGATCCTATCATTCGTTGTTTGATAATTTACTCGTAAGGATGGACATCTTACCATTTGCTAAGCCGTTGAACGTTATTCTCACCGAACTTTTTGTTTTAATAAAGCAGAATTGAAATTTTAAACGTAAATATGACTATAAGCAATTTAAATATAAAATAATTTCCAGTTTGGATTGTTGTTTATTTGCGGTCAAATTCTGCGTGGGTATTTTTTATTGCATGTCCTCTTCCAGTTATAGTCAGAAGGATTTGTGTTTTTGAGAATTCTGAAAAATTATCATCGTTAATTGAATTAACGAGAGATATATTGGAAAGGTGGGCGAGGGGTTATTGCGTGCACGTATTTCTAGTTATGTTCTTAATACGCCCGCTCTCCAGCTGTTATCTCAGAAAAATTTTCTCAGTTCCTGACGGGAATCGAACCCGTAACTTTCTGATCGCTGGTGAGACGCTCTAACCATTGATCTACAAAGACTCAGATGGTGAGGAAAGGTTAAATTTGTGTACTGCTTCGTACAGATGGTAGACATATGTACTGCCAGTCTGCTAGTCTCGATATGTCGTCTGTTTTTATGTTAATCAATGATGTGTTTGTCGTAGCTGTCAGAAAAACGTTCTGAGTCCCTAATGGGAATCGAACCCGTAACCTTCTCATCGCCGGTGAGACGCTCTAACCATTGAGCTACAAAGACTCAGATGGTGAGGAAAGGTTAAATTTGTGAACTAGTTCGTATAGATGGTAGACATATGTACTGCCAGTCTGCTAGTCTCGATATGACGTCTATTTACGAACCAGTACACAAATTTAACCTTCGCTCACCATCTCAGTCTTTGTAGATCAATAGTTATCTCACCGGCGATCAGAAAGTTAAGGGTTCGATTCCCATCAGGGACTCAGAGAGTTTTTCTGAGAAAACAGCTTGAGAGGGTGCGTATAAAGAACATAATTACCAAGCTACCACACACACATCATTGATTATACATTATTTGTTTACCAGGTCATGTAGGCCACTTCTTGCAACTTATTTATCCAATTTGTAGCGAAACTGCATTGATGAAATAAATACAAACGCTTTTTCTTATACCGTAAGTGACATGAATTTAATTGGAAAGAAATTTGACGCACACGTGTTAACCATACGCGGCAAATAGCTAGAGTAGGATTTGAGCTGTTGTGACGATATTTCCTAACTTCTTCATGTTACCCTATCTTTATTCTGACATAGGATTGCGATAGTGCTGTCAAATGAGGTGTTGTTAGCTCAGTAGAGTCACGTTTTAGGCAAGGTGCGGGATCTCTATTGGTATCACCAAAACAAAATCCAGAAACTAAGGTTTACGAATGTTCACCTGTACCAAGAAGTTCTTCTGACTCTAGGTTCTCTTCTTGGTGACTAGCTTCGTTTTCTCTGCTCGTCTGCTCACTTTTCTACTCCTCTTCGTTGGCTCCTCTCCGTTGGCTCCTCCTCGTTGGGAAAGGAGAGTCTCCTTTTTATACTTTTGGTAGGTAATTTTAGTTGACATTGATTGACAGTAGAACTTGACCAATCAGTTACATTCTGACCAAGTCTCGCTCTGCCAGATGAACGCGTTGTTGGGAATGCGACATAATCAACAAGGATGTTTGAAAAAGATTTTCGATACTAAAGGAATATAGTTCTTTGCAAAATTAAGATTGTAAAGTCAAAATGTAACGGTCCTTATCCTAGTTATATTATTCCACAGTTTCATATTGTATTTCGAGCTCAAATCTAGTGAGAATAGTAATTACATCATACCTGGTATTCAGTAAAGTAACTAATCAATATGTGCAAGACTAATACACACCAGAGCAAGGATTAAACAACATCAACTTGTACTTTGACCGTAAATTTGACAATGCAAACAAAAACCTTTTAAACCAGATCGGTAACAATGTTCATGAAATTTTCAAGAGGATTGGTTATGGTGCTGTGGTCACAAAAATAAGATGATAACTCCACATGTCCAAAACCAGACAAAACTCAAACAAACATCACAACTTTCATGACATGATCCTGTGGCTTAGGAACTGTTGTCACAACAGATCACGTTGACGTAAATTCCATTTCAGTTCACAACAACACAAATTGCAGACCACCAAAGCTAACGAAACGTGTGTTTCATAACACTGCACATCCTTCTCGACAATCTTAACAAGAATCGTTAAGGAATTTCATCCAATTTGCAGTTGGATCAAACAAACAACAAATTTCCCGTTAACCCAGACATCAAATTACAGTAAAGTTGCAGCCGAGTAACTCTGAGGTTCTTCATCATAATCTTTTGTAGCAAAGTGATCTTACAAGCAGGTATCGTATAGTTGATTCTAGGAAGACGACGCTTTCCATGGGGTTTCAATAAAATTAATAACATACTTTTAAACAATCTTGCACGCACGGCTCTTTGCTTACCTTAAATAATAACTTTTACCCTGAGTCACAAAATCGGTACTTTGTGCACGTTGTTGGTGACTTTTTAGTCTATCGAACTGAAAGAGACGGAGCAGTGAACCAACAACGAATGAAGTCTCTACTGTACACATGAATCCTGCCACCTCATGCATGAAACCTTTGTGTAGTGTTTCCAAAGAAAATCCATAATTACCATGTGCGATTTCTTTCAGGGAAACAAGCGAGTATTGAATGGCCAGAAAGGCCAACCACACTTTTTAGGCATTTTTATCAAATAAACATTTTTTATTAACATTCTTGAGTTGTCACATCATTTGCGAGCAGTGAAATGATGTTTAAGTTGTTTCATAGATATTGATCTGTGTGTTTCGCTTGTACGAAAGGAGGTTTTAAGTTTGGTGACAACTGACGGACATGGCAACCAAAGGGTTTGTTTGCTTCTGAACTATTAATTCGCAGCGCTACATACCCCACGAACGAAACATAATTTATTCACGAAAGATCTTTACTCCGACTTAACTTTAGACGATTGCTACGCCACGTCCTTTCTGTAAGGTTACTAGCCCACTTGTATGGACTAGCCAACATTTGCGAAGAAATACGTATGACTTATCGCATTTTATGAGTGACATCGATGCACTTATACAGAGAAATCCTATGCGGTCATATCAACCATATACAACGACGTTACCGAAGAAGTATAGTGTTTATTTTAAACAAGACTGGAATGCGAAATCCTGCTGACTTACACTGAACTCTTCTTGTTACTCCAATAAACATTCCTACATACGACCGAGGCAACGTGCATCCCTGTCAGGCTGTGTAGATAAGCTTTAAAAGACTCTTTCAGGATTTTCATGCAATTTGAATTTGGATCAAATAAACACACACTTCTTCGTAAACTCGATGGCAAAATTACGGAGCATTAGCCTCGAAACTCTGGGGTTACGGACTCGAATATTCTGTGGTAAAGTTATTTTCCAGTTGGCTTTAACAGGTTTGTTGTCTGGCAATTACGCTCCCGTCTGGGTTTCGATGAGATCAAATAATCTGAAAGAGAATCCTGAGTGAGTCTGACTTACCTCAAACAACGTTTCACCCTGAATTATGTCACAAGATCGAACTTCACCGTTAGAGTTGCTTCTTGTCTTTGATGTCGATTGGATGGGGACGAAAGACAAACCACACTAATAAATTCGTCCGATCAATACTCAGGAATGCTGCAAACGCATGCAGTACGAGAGGCTTTCGTGTAGAGTTTCATAGAAAATGCGCGGCTGTACCAGGAAAATTTATTCCGGGAAAAGAAGGCGACGTGACTAATCTTTCTAGACATACGGTTCGAAAATAAACAACGGCAATTATTTATAAAACAGCAGTTTTTGATTACTTCGATATCTTTTAGCCACTGGTTACAAGGACAAATTTCAGGTCTGACAAGCAGGAATTGTACATTATTCCATTTTTGTTGATTATTCCACGTCATCCAACGACACCAAAGACGTCATCATGGGACAAAAATATGGAATAATCTTCCCTATGAATTTAGAGAAAAAAGTTATTATTATAACTTTATAGTTGGATTAAAAAAACTTTATGAGATGTAGTTTATATAGTTACTGTGCTTCTTTATTTAAAATACATTTTAAATTATTCGATATTTAATTTTATAATTCAATGTGTAATTTAAAAGGCTTATATGTAATATATTCTATATTTATCTATTAATTTAATCAAATTTATTGTATTTATATTTTATATTTTATATGTTAGGGACGTCCTGGCTAAAATAAATGTTTTCATTCATCCATTCAGTACAAACGTTCTGCCATTTAACCGGAGATGACCCTTAGGATTAATGACCCCCTTAAACGTGATTGCCCGATTACTTTTAGCTCTGACCAAGGCTCAAACCTTTACTTCGGGATTGTCATTGACCCAGAATTGACACTGTCTGAGTAAAGTCCAGTTCATTACGCATTTTCTTTAACTTCATCACAGGACGTAGACACGGCAATGTAGTAATAACGACAATAGAGAACTGTAAGTCAACAAGCAGTTGGGCCAGAAGGACAACTGGGAACTATTGAAGGATTATGATCAAGTTGATACATGGTAAAAAAGAAACAAAACAACGTTCTATGACCGAAATTATATTAACACAGTACAACTCTACGTTGTATACGAATTTCACGAATACTTATTGATCCTTTGTAATCATTAAAGTACTCAAACTCAACTATTACATTCCATAAGAACAAATATTATCGAAGGCCTACGTGGTTCCGCTGAAGAGGTAAAGATTCCAGACAAATGCGTAGAAAAGACGCCATTTGGAACAAACCCAACTGAGACAGACAGACAGACAGACAGGCTTTATGTATACACGATTAAATCATCAGTACACATTAAATAAACTAACATATCTTCTTTTTCGGCCATCACACGCTACCACAAAACCTCTTTGTCCTGGGGTTGATTAGATCTATCATTTTTGTCCGTTAAAAAACAAAACAAAACAGAATTCCTTGCGAGCATTTTGTACTGAACGTCTTTCTCCGTACTTAACTTTTACCGGAGCTTATTTAACAATTTTTTAATTTGATAATTCAAGCGCAAACGGAATCCACGACTAACAGGCTTAATGTACCGACAAATGTACTGGATGTACCGACAGACCTAGGACGGAAAGTGAGAGGGCAACTGCCCCCTGCCCCCCCCCCCCCCACACACACACCTTTGCTATGTTAATGTTGTGGTCCGCTGTGCGAGTGATATCAAAAGGTACCAGCTGGTGTTGCCTCAAAGATATAACGAAAACTTGATTCAGGCTTGATGGGACAATGGGTAATGTAACCAACATCGTCCATCCAAGGGGTCTTCTTCTGGCGCATACCGTGCCAAAGGATAGAATTCTTTTCTGTTAGCAGGTCGTTGGTGACATCTACCACCACAGTAGCACCCTCTTTAACAATCAAAGTTCGTCCTGGAATTTGACTGTTTACTGCAATAAATGATCGATAACTCTTACCGTCTGCCGTGTTATCGAGAGTGCAATTAAGATTTTCTCTGTCACATGGATATCCTTTTCCTTCTGGTAAAGTTGGTATTGCCTCGTTATATCTTATGTGGTATATACTTCCTATTGTCCTCGGCGGCATATTGAGTAAGCCACGACTCACAGTTCTAATAAAATAGAGATTATGTGAGTTGTGGTGACCAGAGACGTCTTGACAAATATTTTAGATGTGCAGGTTTCCAGACTGCTGAATATTTCTCATTCATTATGGAAGTCAGCAAAGCAAGCAATAATGAACGGAGACCGCATAAATTTTCAAATAACGTGAAATTAGAACGAAGCTGGAAGTTATCTACAGCAGCAGTCGAAGACTTATTAAAAAATTATCCTATTAAAGAAAGTTTATTTGTTTATTTATTTTTTTAACTGTTTACCTGTTCACCTGTTTTCCTATTATGTGTTTACGCGTTTATGTGTTTACGTGTTTAAGCGCTTATTTATATATCTATTTGCTTGTTAGTTATTTTCTTTATTTATTTATTCATTTAAGTGAGTTGTTTTAGATTCTATCTGATTGTAGCCAGGCTAAATTTAACTTTTTACTGCGCTTTTAAAACCTCAGATCTTAACTTGTCTTTAATTCTTCCCAGGTAAGATCAATCTTTTATAATTCTTCTCTAACTAATGCCAGAAAATATCACTCGTCAAGGGGAGACATCCAACCGGAAAAGTGTTAAACTTTGGTACAATGCTGAGATCCGGGAGTGTCCTGTCTAGTCCACTTTCTGTCCGTAGCATTATAATCCGTTTTTAAAATCCACAACGAGTCCCTTTTCAGAAGTAGTTACCCTTCATTATCTGGTCAATTAGCCCGGTCAACTGGTCGACGTTCTTCTGTGGTTAGCAAACTTTCCTCTTAAGAGTGTTGAGAACCTGAAAGAGGCCGTGGCGATACGGGATGAGATCTTACACACGAAGTTTGCCGAACACATGGCTACATTTGACGCAGATAATATAAGCGATTTCACCGATGCGATTTTAAAAGCAAAAGTAGACGCTGAGAAGGAGAAAGGTTTCGTCAACTCTTTACTCACTGAGGAGCACATGAAGTTTATACTCGCTGATTGTTTTATAGCCGGGTTTAAGACCACGGCAACTACTCTCCGCTGTGTATTCGTGTACCTTCTTAACAACCAGGACGTTCAATCCCGTATTCACGCCGAACTTGTCCCTTACAATGCACCGCCGGGATTAAAACATCGATCGGCACTTCCATACCTCCGAGCCACTTTGACCGAAGCTTTTCGGCGAGGTAGCCCAGTACCAATTCCTATTCCCCATCGTGTTATCGCTGACACAAAACTGTGCGGGTACGACATTCCAAAAGACACAACTGTGTTTATCAATCTGTGGGGAATAAACCACGATCCTGATTGGTGGGATGAACCTTTCAAGTTCAAACCGGAGAGATTCTTGGATGAACGTGGTGAATTTGTGCCGCTATCTTCTATGAGTTACCTGCCGTTCTCAACCGGGCGAAGGGTTTGTTTAGGTGAGAGTCTCTCGAATGCAGTCCTGTACTTGTTTGTCAGCAGTCTGTTGCATAAGTTTACTTTCGAGGTGCCGGAGGACTGTGAGCCGCCAGATACGGAAGGAATTGACTGCGGTCTTGGAGCCGAAGTCCTTTAAGCTTGCACTAAGGAAAAAGTTAATTCAATAAAAAGAAAAATGTCTGTTGCGGGCCTAAGTGTGTGTCTTATTTTTACACTGGTATACCCATCAGCTACCTAAGTTGTTCCCCCTTGAGGTCCAGTTAGGGCCACCCCCCGTAGGTCCAGTGTTACTACAGGAGGAAACCGGAGTATCTGGAGTAAACCTACAATGTTTGGAAAAGTCAAACCAGACAACACTCTTCTCACATTTGATCAAGGTAACTTTAATCAGACAACTGCATGGAGCCAGAATCAAAACTTGGTCACAGAGGTTGGTGACACGTGCACTACAACTGTGATGATCCCAACTCATGTTTAAAGTTTGGTTTTTGTTGAAAGACTTAGTTCCATTTACAGATTCTTAAAAAAACTCGACTCTCGCACCGTTTTTCAACTTATTTATCTTATTGACAAAAGAGAAAGAGTCTTTAGTAGTGTGGTCATTAGGAATAATAGGGTTGAGTAACGTGCATAAGTATTTAGATAGGTTGTAGTTATAGGAGCCTATGGAAGAAACTATAGGTCTAAGAGGAGGTGATGTGCTTGGTTCTCTATGTTTGTGAAGTTTGGATAGACCATAGAACCGAGCTGGTTGTGAACCTTTTGGATAAATACTGGAATAAACGTTGTCTATGGAACCCTGATTTTTAAGTTTTCTAAGCAAGCGCTGCAACTTAGTTTCTCTAAGTATCGTGGGATCCTTATCTAACAGTTTAAATTTAGATTCATCGTTAATTGTTTCCAAACAAAAAGTTTTATATACTTTCGGTCCATTATTACTACACCATTGCCCTTGTCTGGTTTGAGCAATATTATGTCCTTATTGTTGCGAATGTTTTTCAAGATGCTGTATTTCTTTAAATCGGATGGCGAAGGACGATAGGAGGAGACGTAGCTTTGTGCGGTATGTATTAGTTCATTCTTTACGAGGATGTAGTCTTCTTCATGTTTGAGTTTATTTTTGATGGTGTAATGAATGCGTTCGAATGTTGATAGGATATCTGCGTGGTTGAGGATGGTTTGATGGAGAGGTAAAGGACATTCTTTAGTAAATCGAGTTCTTCCGGTTTAAGTTCTTGTGAGGATAAATTGGTGATGGTTTCTTTGTGAGTGAAAGGTAGCGTTTTGTTCTTAGTGAGGTTTTTAAGTTCCTTGCTGTGGTTGCATAGCAGCTTGTTCATCTTCTCATCGACGTTCTTTGTTAAAGCCTTGTTTAGGATTAGGACCTTATTTAGGATTAGGAATTATTGTTTAGGACATTAGTTTGGAAATCAGATAAATTCCTCCTTCTCTTGTATGTATTCCAACAAATGTCGGTTACAGACTGCATGAGTAGGATTCGTCGCCTAGATTTCAGTGTTGGGAGGTTATGACCTCTGTTCTTGGGAGGTTATGACCTCTGTTGGGAGGTTATGACCTCAGTTCAGTTCTGACGACTGAACCACTTCTAAACTCCTATCCATACACGATATGATCGCGAACGTATCTGAAATATCAATGCTGAATAGTCGACGAAGGTGAAGCCTGAAGTCAACTATCGTCCCATAGTAATTAAGAGCGAATAATCTTGTGTTAGTAGAAACGAATTCATTTTTGCGATTTATTCAAATTTGTTACGAAAAGCTAAGTGTAAGAATTGTTTTTGACCCAAAAAACAAGGTCCTTTTTGTATTGCTCGCCGCTGTTTGATATCTGTCGAGCATTATATGCCAAGAAGCATTGCCAATAAGATTGTATCATTTGCGTTAGACTGCTCGTAAGTTTAGGTGGGAAAAGATAAACTCACTGGAGTCGTCGTTACGAATTGCTATATTAGTGTCGCGTTTTATTAAGTTGATAATTCTGAAGGAGGAAAATCTGTCTAGAAAATCTGTCGTGTGTCTAGATATTTTTAAGATCCAACCGGCACCTATTCGAAAAATGTAACTTTGCGCCATCCGGCTGGGCATTGAACCCGTGACCTCGTGAATGCAATGCATTGCCAACTGGGCTACAAAGGCCGTTACCGAGAGCATGCCTACGAGTTAAGTATTTATAATTGTGGTAATGCCAATAATATCTGGACACTCGAGATTTCCCTCCTTCAGAATTATCTATTTGACAATCAGCGGTCGAGTGTAAATGTCATAATGTTCTATTCAGTGTAGCGTTTTGTTGGTCAGCACTCATCCACTATGCCTGTCGGCTAGTTTAACGTACATACGTGATTACGTTTGAAAACGATTTACTGCCCACCTGCTGAAGTATCTCGTACACAGACATGCACGTCATGAAGTTACGTGAGCCAGATCTTTGAAGTAGCGAAAATGAGTATTGAACTGATAGCCTTAGACCCCGTTCACACAATACCGCTACGAAATGAAACCGTAACGAAATTATTGCGGTTAGGCCTTGCGTTCACACGGTACCGGTATGAAAAAGCATGAAACCATAATGCTAACCGTAACGATTTGAAACCATAATGTGAAACCGTAATCGTGTGAACAGATTCGTACCGTGATATTTTGATACCGGTGCAGTTTCGTACCGGTATCGTGTGAACGGGGTCTTGGCGTAGGACTTCGAGATCATTGTTTTAAGAACTGTTTACTTGTTAAATACATCTTTTAAACCTGTAATTGAACCACGCTACATTAGCTAGCGAATCCCCTGCGGGAATTGTTCAGGGCAAATGCCAGGACGAATGATAGTTCCCAACAGTGGTCCTTAGCACTGGAAGATAAAATTTCCGTCTTCGTACGGAGATGTAAGCAGGGATGACATCAAAGTGGGACTTGGAAGCTACATGACTTCAATTGCGGACGCTTAGACTCTCAATGAAAAGTTAGTGTATTCGGCGGGAAATCAGAGATTGCGATAGGATATTCCATCTGGCAAGCCATACTGTGGGACTGGGAAAGGACTTAAATGACGACATATCTGTTGCCAAGTATATCCATAGTTTCAATGAGTTTCTTGCCTTAAAATTCTGTATTTGCATTTTGAGTTGGACTACGAGTGCTGCATAAGAGGTTAGTGACAAAACAAGTTAGTCCAGTTTAATGTGAAGTTTTTTCAAACTGGAAACCTAGATGAGATTTCGCTCCAATTACTTCTAAGGACTTGGCAAAAATTTAACATGTCGATTGAGTATCAGTAGACTGTGTGGCGTTTGCGGAAAAAACTTATTGAAAAACACAAACAATGCGAAAAAACTAAGATGAAACTTGAACAAAATGTATTCATTTCTAATGTCATATGGGGACACCCCTTTCTCTAGAGAGCGAATGGCCACACACTAATCAAACTAGTTTCCAGACACAAGTCAAAAATTCAAAACCAGTGCCCAGTACATTCTTTCAAACTGTTTTTAATCATTTCAAACATAATCTTTATGAAATTTTGAAAGAATCCTTGCGTCAGTAACGCTTCAACTCGCAAAAAAGGTTCATTTGAACACATGTAAAACGATAACCGGGAAACTAAATATAAAGCTAAGATGGTCGCCATGGAGGACAATTTTGCACGTCAGTTTCAGTCCCATAAGCGGTCTTGCACTTCAGTTCTAGTCTCCCACGCAAATGCACGCTTTTTTTTTTCATTTCCTTGGTTAAAATTTGCGAGAAATCACATGTTAAAGCTGACAGAAGCTGATTATATAAACAAATATATTTCAACAAAATCAAAGTGAGTTACATGGTTTAATTGTCATGAAAGTAGATTACAAATATGATAAGAAATCTTATTAAACAGTCTCGAAAAATCACTCGAGCAAATTGCAGGATAAGCGATCTCTTTTTGCAGCGTTTTTACAATTTTCGGACACTTTAAGTCACTTGTAGGCTACACATCGTTTTTGAATTCTATTAAATACCCTGTCATGGAATATTCGTCTGGTATAGTTTCATCATTACCTTTTCTTTTTGATGATGAAAATGTTTTCAATGCCGAACCGAACAAAATCTGAGTAAAAAGTCGTTTAAGTGACTGGAAATGACGTGTAAGGCCACCCAAAGGTCAGGGTTCATCTAGTGGATACAGTCATCTGATTGGCCCAGAGAAATCGCCACCATCTTGAATTTGTTGGAAGCGTAGCGACAAAAGCGTTCAGGGTTCTGACCGTTTTCATCGGTCGCCATTTTGCCTCGTTTGTGGGTCATGGTATCCCAGGATAATGACCTGCCATAATGCTTCAATGTAAAGTAATGTTCCAGGAAGACAACGTTATTCCATATTGTTGCAGAATGGGTGGAGCTCTGTCGGCATGGAAGGAAGACCTAATCTCCGGCTGCGATTACGTCATGGATGAAAAAATCGTGAAGATGCCTGAGGTTCTTCAAGACGAGCGCTTCTTACAATGGTCTCTCTACGAGAGATGGCGACAAAAGAGGAAAGGTACTGCCAAATTCGTGCGCATGCAATGCCCACTGGCCAGCGTCCAATAGTTCACTAAAGCTGGTCAAGAGGTAAGCGGGCGCACGCGGGCAATCGACTTTGCCATTTTCGCACATCACAAAGACAACCCGAAAGACGAGAACACGGTGGCAGAGGTTTGCGTCGAGTTAAAACTCGCCAAGAAAAGATCCGAGAGTTCTACCCGCTTCCGAGAATGCTGTCTGAAGGATATTTTCCGACTTGGGTATCTCCGCCACCAGCAGAAGACACAGAAGGCTTATTTTGTAATGTTTGGTACAGAGAACCAGCTGTTTCAAGTTACGGAGGCTTTGAAAGCTTTAAAAGGAAAAGAGAACAAGATGAAGTGGAAGGATTTGGAGGAAACTGGAGCACTGAAGGAACTTAAGAGAAGCTTGGATTGCACTTGTGAAATGTGTGAACGCGTGGAAATGTCGTGTTTGAGGAGTGTGGTCCCGAAACTAAAGTTGGTCCACGAAAGGGTTGTGATGCATAAAGCGTATTGGTGTAAAATTTGGGAAGTAGATGCTCCTGTTAAGCGATAAATAAGAAGTGAACATAGAAAACTAAGGTGTCCGCGACATTCTCGTAACTTTCATGATAACTGTGGAATATTTGTTTTGATGCCTGTTTTGTGAAACGGATTTTCAGCATGATGTGCATCTGAGATTCTTAAGCGTTTAGCTCAGTTTTTGGTAATTTTAGAATTCTGTTTATGTAAGCTGCACATTGCAAGACAGTTTACACAAATTTGGCTGAATTTTAATTTCTGTCAAAAATAAAACCGTTCACTTTAAAACTAGTCACGTTCTTGTGAGTCTTGTTGTTCATCATAGATAGGGTTTTCTAACAGGAAGGATATAACTTTCCGATCATACACTTATTGCTATTCAAAACGGAATTGTGGGATGACTTTGCTCGCTAGTATTTATAATATTCAATGTACGTTAGCCGTTTTGGATGAACTTCCCTTCAGTAACTTTGGCTCTGGCAATAGATGGTTTTCATGCAGGCCATATTGGTTTATCTTTGCAATAGATTTTAATTAGATTCTTTTGTCAAGTACACTAATATAGCCACTATGCCTTTATTGTTTGAATCGATGTGGATCGCGTAAAAACTATAATATATCAATTCTTAAACTTTCTCAGTTAATGAACATAGAAGTGGTTCCGTTTGTCAAACTCGCTGCACAGCCAAACCACCATGAATTGGACAGAATTGAGAAACTCCTTCCAGTAATTTTAAGAGGTAGCTCCTGAGTCAAGTTCTTGATCCCAGAGAGTTTTTTATTTCATAAAACGCCATACAAAAAAGGGAAACAAATACAAAATCCTTACAACGCAGGATGATGTTGAAAAAGTTGCAGCAAGACTTCGGCTATTTGTATGTTCTTAAATCTGTAGTCTCGAATATGTCTTGATGTTCCGTATTTCTTACTGTCTTAGTTGAGGAGTTTAGTGTGGAAGTTTGGGGAAAATATTTGGTAATGAAAACTGGTATATATGATGACGATTGAATTCGTGATCACGTTCTATTTTTTAATGGAGTGGTTTTATTTTAATTTTGTGATATTAGACTTGATAAAATACAAGCTGTGAGTCTATTTGACCGACTTCGAAAGGGAACCTCTTACCATTAAGACCTGAAGTGTTTCGAACAATAGATTCAATTTTTCACACAAAAGCAATTGTTCATGACGGACATTTAGATGTTGTTGCTTTGCCGCGATTAATCTTTTCATGCATGATTTGTTATTGTTTTGTCCTTTTCCCTCTGTGGTCTTTTGCTTTGTTCATTCATTCATCACTTCTGCTGTCAAAACTTGTTGTTGTACGATGAAGGTATGCATGATCGAGTTAATTCAAAGAGAACACTCAAATGTACCATTAAAAACATGGACACGAAGTCTCCAAGAGTAAACTCATAAAGAGCTACAAATGCTTTTAATGGAATATGGCACAGCATTGCTGCACTGTTTTATCGAACGGGATAAAGCTGACCCAAGAAGCTTGAGTTCTGTCTTACGGAGCTCCACAGTGAGGTACAAAGGATGGTTAATACATTCACGAAACCCGACTCAATAATGTCTGCAGTCTCTTCCAGGCTTTTACATAGGTAGGCAACGAAGGTAGATCAAATTCTTGTATGTTACAATGGTTGGTTTAGGTATGTGTTAGTCGTAGGGTTTCCAAACTAGAACTTTTCATAGTCGTTCGTCTGGTTACTGACGGGTTTTTCTTATTCCGTTATTCAGCCTTCCAACCCTTATTAGTATAATTTTATTCTTTACATTAAAACACACTGGTGTTAAAGGTGGACTATAGACTCTTTTCGTTTGAGATCAAAACGATCCATCACCAAGACAACTCTAGCAGTGCCTCATAAGTCATCACAGTCGTTCATGGCTAATGATTATGGCTCGTGGTGACGGAATATTGACTTTTTTTCACGCTTGTCTGATTGGTGAAGGTATTTGAAAAAGCTAAAATACAAGGTGTTATTCGGTTAGGCATTCTTCTCGGTATGTTCTGGGTATGTTTCGGACCGGGCGCTCTAAAATACGTGTTTTAAGGTGGATTTCCACTTGATCCAAATGTCGCACGTGCCATCTACATTGTTAAAGTTGAATAGATTTCTGCTTCTTTCCGTTCGAGAGGTCCTAAAGTCTGATTTCCACTAGGCGGAATTTTCCCCGCGGACAAGACTTTTTCCTTGTTTTTTTCTAATTAGTTCCACTTGAAAGCCATGGAACAAAGAGAAAATTTCATCCACGCCGAGAACTCAGCCTAGTGGAAATCAAGCCTATAAGAAAAAGGAAAAGCCGCAAGCGCGTTATTTTGAGCAAATTGGAATTCAACCTTTAAGCTCGTTTTACACTTGCTAAGGCGAATTTTGTCGCACGAATCGATTTTTCTTTGTACAAATTGAATAGATCCCTCATTAGTTCCAGCCAAAGGCTCATAAGACAAAAGATAAAGTCGCTTCGCACAAAGAAATCCGTCTAGTGAGAAACGGTCTTTAGGGCGCACTGGTTCTGGAATATGAAAAAGCAAATGAAGGGTTTTTGTGTAATTTTGGCAAATTGACGATATATTTTTCGGGATGATATTTTGTAATTTC
>JASJOG010000192.1:297500-510000 GCA_030142905.1 Heliopora coerulea | reverse complement strand
TATTTTGTATATACCTATACATATACACTACATCTACATCTACATCTACATCTACATTTACATATGCATATGCATATACAGTCGAACCTGTATATAATGGCCCTGTATTAAGCGGCCACCCTCTATTAAGCGGCCAGTTTTCAAAGTCACGATTTTTTTTTCTATAGAAATACTATATTTGTCACCTGTATTAAGCGGCCACCTGTATTAAGCGGCCGCGGCCACAGTTTGCCTCTACCATGTCTGTCTTTTGTTATTACTTTTACCTGTATTAAGCGGCCACCCTCGAAATGAAACCCGAGAATATTTAGGTAAACACGCATATCACATTTTATATGGACTTTATTCTGTTCAAGTGATCTGTCAACATTGTGATTTAACAAAACATTTCCTATATAACTACACTGTATAACATTTATTGATTGTTAGCATGCAGTTCAGTGTCACTATTCTCTACTCGAAACTTCTCTTTAGCTAGGTTGTTCTTCAGCCATTTGATTGAAAATAGATCGCCTTCAAACGTATACTTGCAGGGATTTCCAGGCCATAACCTCCACCTCTGTTAACGCAATTGCCCTTTACAACAACTTTTCCGCTGTTTGTTGGCCGTTTCAAAAATTTGGTTAGCCATGCCATCAACTTAGGGACAGGACCAATCACTTCGTAATTGTCCATCATTGCGTTAGGGTGAAAATATGGTTTTGAAGCAGTCTTACGGCAAACAGATCTTGTTGATCTTGATTTACGTTTTTGGCGAGCAACTGCCACAGCATTCGTGTCTTTTTTATTTTGCAGCTCTCGTTTCAGTTCAAACAACTCATCGACTTTCGGCTCCCAAATACCCATGCATGCATGGTACCCGCGAATATAAGAATCTACGTGAAAAAGTTCCATAGACATCTTAATTTCAGACAGAATTGTAACAGTGTAGCGACAACAGAGTGTCATTCAAGGCTTCCGCTTGTGATGTAGCTGTCAAAAAGGCGATAAATGTGTTCTAATATTTAGCTGAACCCAAAGAATACTGCTCAAGGCGCAGCCTGCGATTACTTTCGGACTTCATCCACGATGTCTAATAAGAAGCGTAAATGTCTTTCTCTCAGCGAGAGAATTGTTTTCCCTTAAGACATTAGGTTTATATATTCTATCGTTATTAGTACCTTTCATTTAAATATTTTGTTTATCATACAAATTGTTTGAAATAGTACTGCTTGTCTTATTCTTTTCTTGAATGAGTGTTGGTGAAATTTGGCCACAACCAAGTAGCCCCTCATGAAGTATTTTCGGTCATCCTGTACTAAGCGGCCACTTTTCAAAGTCCCGAGGGTGGCCGTTATATACAGGTTCAACTGTACATATACAGTTGCATATACATATACATATACATATACATATATATTTTGTTTGCTTGGCTGACTCTCATGCATTGCAACATGTTAATAGGGACCTTAAGATCTACGACGTCGACTTCAACGGCGACGCACGTTTAACAAAAGAATTTTTCGTGCAAAACAAAAAGAATGAATAATTTTTATTTTCCAGCACATTCTCAACACCGTCCTCGTTCTCCATGCAACGTAACTCGGATCATCTTCACGTCTTCATTACGACGTCAGCTCGCGGAGTGAAATAGTTGTTACTTAGGACTGAATTCAAAAAAACCATGTAAAGAATTCTTTATGAATCTCGTTTGCTCAGCCCGTACTGGAAAGTATTTGCCTTTGGTTTTATCGTACAGACCTCGCTGCTTCGTCGCTCTGTCTGTACGAAAACCTCAAGCAAATACTTTCAAATCTCGCACTCAGTCAATCCGAGAATTACTTACCTTCTACACGACAAATCATGCTATTGCTAATTATTAATGTGCACAAAATTATCTTTTTTCAGCACTGTGAAATTCCATTGCTATTAACCAATCTGTGTTGAGAAATTTTTTCCATTCAGATAAAGTATCCAAGCAGTGGTTATCTACGAATATCCACTTATCCTTCCCTTTGGGATACTAAATTCTTTATCAGACTTGTAACCGTAATTCCTTCATTGACCGTGAATTTAAATTCGAAGAACACTATATCTTGGAGTGGAATAAAGCAACTGGGATAGTTCGTCGTGACGCATTGCCCCCCAGCGATGTTTAATAGTTGTCATGAATTTCAATAATCCTCAGAGTATAGGAAAAAGTCAGAGGTAACGAAAAAATGAGCTAAATGACCTGTACCTGCAAATGCTCAATGACCAGTTTGAAATAACAGACAGTTTCCTTGCAATCACATGCAGGATAATTGTTCTCATCATTGTCACAGATATACCGTTCTCCATTGCAACGAAGAGACGCATAAACTAGTGATACACACAGCCAGTGATAAGCAGACATCGCTTGAAATCTCTTTGCCAAACTAAAAAGTGAAAACCGACCGATTAGAGTTGTTTCTCACAAAGTCATTTATTAGGAGTGTGTGTTTCAGGTGTGAGTGCAAATTTTTCATTGGGATTGGGGGCTTTCCCAGAGTTTATTGAGATAGTGTTAGTTGTGTGTATGGAAACAAAATTTCTGTATAAATCTACGATTATCATAGGAGTATCAGGTAGCAAGTGGAAAGAGTAATGCGTTATATCGAGGCAGATGGCTGATTGTCATGGGCCTGAGTGACCTCAATCAATCCATGCATTTGTTCAAGACT
The DNA here is from genome assembly GCA_030142905.1 of Heliopora coerulea. Taxonomy (NCBI): domain Eukaryota; kingdom Metazoa; phylum Cnidaria; class Anthozoa; order Scleralcyonacea; family Helioporidae; genus Heliopora; species Heliopora coerulea. The sequence continues at coordinate 507,319 of JASJOG010000192.1, read as the reverse complement.
TCACGAAACCTTTTTGACAGAGTTACCACATCGTCGCCATTTAGGCTCCGTCCGCACGTATGCGTTTTTGTCGAAAAAACTCATACTCTTTCATCCGTTTTAGCCTTCTGTCCGTGAACGATAAGTGGTCCACGGAAAACAGACTTTCGAAAAGGCCTTTGAAAATGAAGACTTTTGAAAACGCTTCGTTTTCGTGTGGACAAACGAAAACGGCAAACTTTTCAAAACGATGTTGGACCCAGTTCTCCAACATGAAGACCACTATCGAGATCAGTGATTTTGATTGGCCAGACATGATTTAATTAACACTCCCATCGTTGTCAGCGTAGTCTAGTGGACAGACGAATACGACATAAAAACGTTCGTGTGGACGCAATAATTTGGACGTTTTTTCAGTTAAATGAAAACGCATAAAATTGAAAACGTATACGTGTGAACGCAGCCTTGGAATATTATGGAATTCGCGAAACCTTACCCAATTGGTTTATCTCATTCCATATGGACGACAATCTGTGATTTGTTGTGTGATATCTGACTGGGGTGTTACAAGGGACAATTTTAAGTCCATTACTCTTTCTATTGTGCATAAACGACTTGCCTGATGAATTGTTACACTCCTTGCAGATGATGCCTTATTGCAAGGACAAGTGTAAAATGATACGGATGGCAACAAGATCGAAGGGGATTTACGTCGATTAGAGCAGTGGCCGTACAAATGGTAAAAAGAGTTTAATCTGTCAAAATTCAAAGGCATATGGCTTTTTCCAACGAAAGATCCGTTTCGAAAAGCGTATGTACCTATAATCAATATCAGTAAGAAGAGTTGCTTCAATCAAATATTTGATGAAACGCTTGTAACTGCATATAATTTTCTTTGGTTTCCCCTGAAATGCATGGTGATTTTGTGAATATTCTTGTTAATACGTCGCCGACAATTTCCACCACTTAATACTTGCGTAACACAGCAGTAGTAACTGCACCAGCTCAAGTAGGAATACTGTAGTCGCAAAGATATGTCGATAACATCTTCATTGAACATCAAATACGCCTGATGGTTGGCTGATCAATGTTTTATTGCCAAATTAACGGAATGAAAGGAATAAAGTTTGGATTTTTTTAGTGGAATGTATTCAAGGACCAGCAGTTTGCAATTGATTGATAAAAACTCGTACGTAACGAAGCACTAAGGTAAGCCCACGATCTAAGCGTAAGAACCTTGATAACGTATGGAATTCGGGTGTATCGAACTCCAACGCTCCACCGGTTTCTCTTGACAGCTTTTATTCCCTCCTTCGAAGCTGTTCGTATATGTCAATCGATAAATTTGCCTATCCTTCGTCCAGCAGGTATCTTCACAGAATTCGCGATTCTAGGTTGGTGGCTTGAACTAACTCCTCACGCCGTATCACGAGGATCTCTTATACTCTTCCTTTCCCATTTACATATTCTAAGCATCTATCCATCAGTGTTCAAGAGGATTATCACTATTCTAACTTAATAAATTAAATTATCTCCCTTCTAACTTACAAAAATAAATTCTACTTCATCACAGTTACATTTGTTTTACTCGGATGAAACTTTGCAAGATTTTATTCGCTGGATGTTTATTTTCATTGTCTGTGGATTGTCTTCAATTTACGTAGAGCTTACATTAAATAACACACGATTTTGAACTGAATTTAGATAGAGACACAGTTCAGTAAATGACTGTCATTTGCGTAATTAAACAAATGAGAGCCTATCAAGAGCTTCTGCACGCGTCTCATGCAAAGCTATAGATTATGTTCTTAATATGCACGCTCTCAAGCTGTTATCTCAGAAAAACTTTCTGAGTCCCTGACAGGAATCGAACCCGTAACCTTCTGATCGCCGGTGAGACGCTCTAACCATTGATCTACAAAGACTCAGATGGTGAGCGAAGATTAAATTTGTGTGCTGCTTCGTATAGATGGTAGACACATGTACTGCCAGTCTCCCAGTCTCGATATGTCGTCTATTTTTATGTTAATCAATGATGTGTTTGTGGTAGCGTGATAATTATGTTCTTAATACGTACGCTCTCAAGCTGTTCTCTCAGAAAAATTTTCTGAGTCACTGAAGGGAATCGAACCCGTAACCTTCTCATCCCCGGTGAGGCGCTCTAACCATTGAGCTACAAAGACTCAGATGGTGAGCGAAGATTAAATTTGTGTGCTGCTTCGTATAGACGGTAGAGATATGTACTGCCAGTCTCCTAGTCTCCATATGTCGTCTATTTTTATGTTAATCAATGATGTGTTTGTGGTAGCGTGGTAATTTTTTTCTTATTAAGCAAGCTCTCTAACAGTTATCTCAGAAAAATTTTCTGAGTCGCTGACGAGAATCGAACCCGTAATCTTCTCATCCCCGGTGAGACGCTCTAACCATTGAGCTACAAAGACTCAGATGGTGAGCGAAGATTAAATTTTTTGTGCTGCTTCGTATAGACGGTAGAGGTATGTACTGCCAGTCTTCTAGTCTCGATATGTCGTCTATTTTTATGTTAATCAATGATGTGTTTGTGGTAGCGTGGTAATTATGTTCTTAATACGTACGCTCTCAAGCTGTTCTCTCAGAAAAATTTTCTGAGTCGCTGACGGGAATCGAACCCGTAACCTTCTCATCCCCGGTGAGACGCTCTAACCATTGAGCTACAAAGACTCAGATGGTGAGCGAAGATTAAATTTTTTGTGCTGCTTCGTATAGACGGTAGAGGTATGCACTGCCAGTCTCCTAGTCTCGATATGTCGTCTATTTTTATGTTAATCAATGATGTGTTTGTGGTAGCGTGGTAATTTTTTTCTTATTAAGCAAGCTCTCTAACAGTTATCTCAGAAAAATTTTCTCAGTTCCTGACGAGAATCGAATCCGTAACCTTCTGATTGCCGGTGAGACGTTCTAACCATTGAGCTACAAAGACTCAGATGGTGAGCGAAGATTAAATTTTTTGTGCTGCTTCGTATAGACGGTAGAGGTATGTACTGCCAGTCTCCTAGTCTCGATATGTCGTCTATTTTTATGTTAATCAATGGTGTGTTTGTGGTAGCGTGGTAATTTTTTTCTTATTAAGCAAGCTCTCTAACAGTTATCTCAAAAAAATTTTCTGAGTCGCTGACGGGAATCGAATCCGTAACCTTCTGATTGCCGGTGAGACGCTCTAACCATTGAGCTACAAAGACTCAGATGGTGAGCGAAGGTTAAATTTGTGTACTGCTTCGTGTAGGTGGTAGAGATATGTACTGCCAGTCTCCTAGTCTCGATATGTCCTCTATTTACGAAACAGTATACAAATTTAACCTTCACTCACCATCTCAGTCTTTTTAGCTCAATGGTTAGAGCGTCTCACCGGCGATCAGAAGGTTGCGGGTTCGATTCCCGTCAGGGACCCAGAAAGTTTATCTGAGAGAACAGCTTGAGAGCGTGCGTATTAAGAGCATGATTACCAAGCTACCACAAAGACATCATTGATTATACTTTATTTGTTGGCCAGGTCATGTAGTCCACTTCTTGAAACGTATTTACCCGATCTGTAGCGAAACTGCATTGATGAAATATATACAAACGCTTTTTCTTATACCGTAAGTGACATGAATTTAATTGGAAAGAAATTTGACACACACGTGTTAACCATACGCGGCAAATAGCTAGAGTAGAATTTGAGCTATTTCGGCGATGTTTCTTAACTTCTTTATGTTACCCTATCTTTATTCTGACATAGGATTGCGATAGTGCTGTCAAATGAGGTGTCGTTAACTTAGTAGAGTCACGTTTTAGGCAAGGTGCGTGATCTCTATTGGTATCACCAAAACAAAATCCAGAAACTAAGGTTTACGAATGTTCACCTGTACCAAGATGTTCTTCTGACTCTAGGTTCTCTTCTTGGTGACTAGCTTCGTTTTCTCTGCTCGTCTGCTCACTTTTCTACTCCTCTTCGTTGGCTCCTCTCCGTTGGCTCCTCCTCGTTGGGAAAGGAGTGTCTCCTTTTTATACTTTTGGTAGGTAATTTTAGTTGACATTGATTGACAGTAGAACTTGACCAATCAGATACATTCTGACCAAGTCTTTCGCTCTGCCAGATGAAGGCGTTGCTTGGAATGCGACATAATCAACAAGGATGTTTGAAAAGGATTTTCGATACTAAAGGAATATAGTTCTTTGCAAAATTAAGATTGTAAAGTCAAAATGTAACGGTCCTTATCCTAGTTACGTTATTCCACAGTTTTATATTATATTTCGAGCTCAAATCTAGTGAGAATAGTAATTACATCATACCTGGTATTCAGTAAAGTAACTAATCAGTATGTGCAAGACTAATACCCACCAGAGCAAGGATTAAACAACATCAACTTGTACTTTGACCGTAAATTTGACAATACAAACAAAAACCTTTTAAACCAGGTTGGTAACAATGTTCATGAAATTTTCAAGAGGATTGGTTATGGTGCTGTGATCACAAAAATAAGATAATAAATCCACATGTCCAAAACCAGTCAAAACTCAAACAAACATCACAACTTTCATGACATGAACGTTTTACTGTGGCTTAGGAACTGTTTTCACAACAGATCACGTTGACGTAAATTCCATTTCAGTTCACAACAACACAAATTGCAGACCACCAAAGCTAACGAAACGTGTGTTTCATAACACTGCACATCCTTCTCGACAATCTTAACAAGAATCGTTAAGGAATTTCATCCAATTTGCAGTTGGATCAAACAAACAACAAATTTCCCGTTAACCCAGACCTCAAACTACAGTAAAGTTGCAGCCGAGTAACTGTGAGGTTCTTCATCATAATCTTTTGTAGCAAAGTGATCTTACAAGCAGGTATCGTAGAGTTGATTCTCGGGAGACGACGCTCTGCATGGGGTTTCAATAAGATTAATTACATACTTTTAAACAATCTTGCACGCACGGCTCTTTGCTTACCTTAAATAATAAGTTTTACCCTGAGTCACAAAATCGGTACTTTGTGCACGTTGTTGGTGATTTTTCAGTCTGTCGAACTGAAAGAGACGGAGCAGTGAACCAACAACGAATAAAGTCTCTACTGTACACATGAATCTTGCGACCTCATGCATGAAACCTTTGTGTAGTATTTCCAAAGAAAATCCATACTTGCCATGTGAGATTTCTTTCAGGGAAACAAGCGAGTATTGAATGGCCAGAAAGGCCAACCACACTTTTTAGGCATTTTTATCAAATAAACATTTTTTATTAACATTCTTGAGTTGTCACATCATTTGCGAGCAGTGAAATGATGTTTAAGTTGTTTCATAGATATTGATCTGTGTGTTTCGCTTGTACATTAGAAAAGGTTTTAACAATTTGGTGACAAATGACGGAATTGGCAACCGAAGGGTTATTTTGCTTGTGAACTATTAATTTGCTTCACATTTGCTTGTGAACTATTAATTCGCATATTTGTATCTTCATTTTATTCGAATAAAATGAAGATAAAAAGTTCTTGATATGTTCATACACAGACAGTCAAAAAGAACTGCTCACCAGAAGGGCAGATAGTGATATTAAGTAACATTATCACAGAACACCAAAACACCAAAAAGAAGACTCGAAACTATAAGTGAGGAAAAATTTAACAGTTTGTAGACCCTCCTCTGGCCTTGATGACAGCTTTGCATCTGCTAGACATGCTGTCGATCAAATTAACTAAGCGTTCGCGTGGAAATCCTTCCCAGGCAGCATTAACAGCTGTACATAGTTCCTTCACATTTGTCAGTCGCTGTTTCTTCAAGATGCCACAGACACTTCTTTAACTGCTGCCCACTCGAACAGCGATCTCTCCTGGTGAGTAGCCTTCCTTTGATCATGCAAGCACCTTCCCGCAATTTTCAAGGCTTATCCTTGGTTTTGAACCCATAGTCTTCGCAGTTCGCACCTGGCCTGAGATTCTCGCTGTACTAATCACTCGAAGTGATGTTCTGATAAATTCCGAAAAGACCACACATTCCCTTGAAAACTGCTTAAAATGGCAACAAATCCTGGCGAAAATTGTGGGTTATGCCTTAAAACCTATTGAAATAAAGTGTTGTGGCATGCAGGTTAACTAAAGTCTTTGGTGCAGGTTGTAAGCGATAGTAACCCTTCACTGTGCAAAAAGTCGACCTTGAGCAATTCTATTTGACTGCCTGTGTGTATTGATATGTTTTGAACCACGATATTTGCAATTCTATATATACATACATATATATATATATATATATATATATATATATATATACGTATATATATATATATGTATATATATATGTTTAAAAACCGAGCAGGAGTGCTTTATCGGGATTTAATTTCCCATCCGTTTCTTTTCTCGATTCACAGATAGTTTAAATTACCAAAAGTACGAACCACATTCCAGTGAGAAGAACAGCATTTTGCCTGGCCTCACTAGCTGCAACATTGCGTAACTTCTCAAATTCTTCTACCGTCCAAGTGAAACTTTTACAGGTGGTCAGACCTTTTGGAGGTGGGTTTTGCTTTGATTCTACTTCATTGATAGCTACAGCCATTCCTTGTAATTGATGAAGCTCGATGTCACAGTGAAGAAACCAGTAACCAGGGTTGTTGGCGATGAAGTCAATCACAACGTAACCACCAGACGGAACAATCACAGTGTCCTTGCGAATTGTCGTATTGGTGATCTTAATATCAGGTGGTGCTTTACCTGCTCTCCAGGTGGGGGCCCGTTTACAGGGTTTCTCACATTTCAAGTCAGGCGTTGGTGCAATTAGACGACCAGTTTTAGTATCATATTTTCCGTAACCCACTTTAACGACGTGAAAGCTATGTCCGTGGAGATGAATAGGATAAGAAAAATTGCTATTTTCTGCTGCGGTAAGCGACGACAACACAAACCGGACTGGTTTGTCATAAAAGTACTCGTCAATATTAACAATTTGTATGCACTGACACTTCTCTTCATTGCATGAAACATTCGTTTTCTTGCACACTTTGCCTTCGATTTCACTCTTATCTCCCGGTTCCGTTTGCAGAGAAATGTTTGGCATAAGAAAACTTCGACCGTTGACAGTGCTTGTCAGTTCGTCGCTATCAAAACCGAAATTGAAAAACCAGGTTGAGTTTTTGCGTATGTCAGCCGGATTTGGAAGTTCTTCGGCTGGTGTTGGTTTCAACAACTGAAACTTGTCAACGTTCCTACATTGGTAACCAGATTTTTTAAGAAAATCTTTGAAAGGACAATTAATCACAGTGCACGATTTCTTTATGCAGTTTATGGGATCTTTATCGACGTATTGCTGTTCAATTGCAGTCTTGTTGATAGATGTCTTGCCGTATGTTAATACAGCAATGGCGTCGTTATTTTCGAGTCCATTGTCTCGTTTCCAAGTTCCACAGTTAACCTCCAAAGTCTCGGCCCTCATTAGAAAATCGTTCATTCCCTCCTGTTTTGTGTCCACGAGAAAGTCATACCGTTCTCCAGCATTAATGATGATGTAATCGGTCTCAATAGGTTCGATGAAAAATCCATCCGTCGCAATCACACGAAGTTTATGGCGGTAAATTGAAAAGCGATACGCGTAATTCGCTTGAGCTCCAATCAAACGAAACCGATACGTATTTCCTCTCTCCACGTAAAAGGATTTTAACTTACAGCTCGCGAAGCTGATGTTCTTGTGTTTTCCAAGCCCATTAATCACTCCTGACCAATATGGGATTGGACCAACCCCAGCGCCATCGAGGGAACAAGTGGGAGAATATCGCTTGTTTTTGGGCGTTGGGACCTGATCAAAGGCTTCGGTATCGTAATAGCCTAGAGACGAGTGGATCTGAACGAAGAGATCCGTGGATGATTCTCTTTGCCAATCAAGCAAAGTGATTGTGTGTCGAGTAGGTTCATCGGTAAATTTCGTTAAACGATCGGGAATTTGGTGTTCTCTGACTATAAGAGCACCAAACAATCCGTCTGTTCGTTGGGCGCCAGTTTGTGAGTGATACCAAAAGGTTCCAGATGGTTTCGCCTCAAAGATGTAGCGAAAACTTGTACCGGGTCCAATGGGACACTGGGTAATGTAACCAACACCATCCATCCATGGTGTGTTCTTCTGTTGCATTCCGTGCCAGTGAATGAAAGTTCCTTCAGTGAATAAATTATTTGTTACATCAACAACAACAATCGCGTTTTCGTTTATGATCAAACTTGGTCCCGGAATTCGTTTATTCACAGCAATAAAAGATCGATAGCTTCTCCCGTCAACGGTATTTGGCTTCGTGCAGGAGTTTGTGTCGTCGCATGGCAGCCGATCATTTGGCCGGGTTGGTTTAAGATGTCCAGAATTGCTTATGTAAAATATTCTTCCCCGAGTGCCCATTCTGGCTTTCTTCTCGTAAGCTGTGAACGTCTGAAAATATGAATTGCGGAGAGAGGATTCAAGTGGTGATCTCGACATAGTGAAGTGCGTTTCTCCTTCCAAATATTTCACATGGAATTTCACACATGGAAAATAATATTTCACATGGGAATTGTTTCAATTCCGTAAGTGAGATGAAAATTACGCATGTGAAGTTAATTTTGTCACACGTGAATCTTCCATTTTCATATGTGAAATAGATGTTTCGAACACCAACATTCCACAAGTGAACTTTTGAAACAGTTCATTATTTCACATTTGATGAAGGTCTCTCGTATGTGAAAATGTTCCAGTTCCATATGTTTTTGACATGTAAAATGACATAAAATTTTCGTAAGAGTTAGCAGAATCTGTGAGAAGCCTAGAGGAAGAGGTTTTCCAACCAATGACCCACGGAAAACTGGCTGGACCACTGTAGGACCCAAAAAAGTGTCCCCAAAATAGTTGTCTCACTTAAAGGTCCGTACATTCATGGCACCGACCACTGGCCGAAATTGCGGGACTTTGGCTCTGATCAACCACCAATCAAATTCATAATACACTCAAGAACGGTCCGTTTCACGAAACAAAGCGATTTTAGCAGTGGCGTAACTATAGGGGGCAGGGGGTGGTCGCCCCCCCCCCCCCCACACGACACCAGTATGTCCATCATTCGGAAAATTGTAGTCCTCTGTCGGAAATTTGGGTGTTAGCTGTTGAGATAATTATATCACGAAATTCCTGTCATGATCTTAATTCTTAATCATGATCTTAATTCGGAAAGACGTAATATAGGACAAATTAAGATGAATTTGTGTATTAGTATATGTAAGAATGAGTAGATATGATTTATTGTAATGTAGGTTAGTTATTAAATATGGCATTTTTACGTGGCCACGCCCACATGACCACGCCCATTTGTCGGAAAATCTTAAGTCTTGCACCCGTACTAAAAATTCCAAGTTACGCCACTGGATTTTAGGATAATGTCTCGACACTTGAAAACCAAACGATTGTTTGATGTTGAAAAGTGAGCAGTGAAAACACAGAAGAACTAAACGACCCATACCTGCAAATGCTCAATGACCAATTTGAAATAACAAACAGTTTCCTTGCACTCGCATGCAGGATAATTGTTCTCATCATTGTCACAGATATACCGCTGTCCATTGCAACGAAGGGCGGCATATACCACTACTACGAAGAGCCAATGGTAAGCAGACATCTCTTTAAACCTCTTCATGAAAATGAAAGCTGAAAAACAACAAATTGGGGTTGCTTCAAATAGTTTCATTGTTTTGCAGAATGTGTTTCGGATGTGCAAGCCGAGTGGGCCATGCTGCTGATTACAGCTCTAAGGATATCTGATGTTTGGTATCATTGTCAGAGGAACTCTTCCTCCTTTCGATGGATATATACTCAGGCGCGGATCTAGAGGGGGGCGTAAGGGGCGTACGCCCCCCGTTTAGCGCACACGTGCCAATCTACATACTCTAGACGCAGACAGTTTTCTGTAATGATAATGGAAATAGTTACCTAACCTCAGTTACTAACACACGTTTTTTGCAATCGCAACTGGGAATGCTCCCTGGCAAGTAAAGGCAGACCAACGAGAATTGTGAAAAATGTAAACGTGATTTTCGTGATGCATTGATGATCACTGTCTGTGGCCACAATAACATTCTGCTCAGAGATATACTATAAAGATATTGACTTGTGCTTCATTTTTTGAAAAGAATTGTGTTATTTATGACAGGGTATTTTCTTAATATCTCGCTTAAAACTAACTCCAACATGCTAGAAAAAGCATTTCAGATTCGTAGGAATACGAAATTTCCCGGGGCAGCGTGCACTCGACCCCCTAGAAATTTCTCGCGCCTCTGGTGCTCGTCTTCATGCCCCCCCGTTTCTCAAATCCAGGATCCGCCCCTGATATTAGATGCATTTCCATCGGTTTTGATTGCTTGTAATGAACAGAACTCTCGGACACCAAGCCTCAGATGCGCCCACGGAAGTAATTTAGATTTTGAAAGATGGAGTGGGTGAGAATAGGGTCGTGGACAGAAGTCACGCTCTTCTTTGACACTTTTTTATCGATAACATCTGTGAATGGCTCAACGTCTATAAGAGCCTTTTTAAAATCAACTCATTAAGGGGCAAGGTTCGTCCCCTTGACGAGTAAAATCGTCTGGCGTTAGCCAAAGTAAAATTATGAAATGTGCCCTTGCCCTAAATGGGTTAAACTGTGGGTATCAGGGTTATCAGGAAGATTATGTGACGATTATATGGCAACCAGGCTTTAATACCGGCTCTTTGTTATCGAACAATTTTGGTGCTCCCTATGACGTTTTTAATGGCAGAATTTGAGTGCATAGAGAAATGTAGTCATTATGAAATATAGAAGTCTCAGCTGCATGGAGTTGCCGTTACCTCTTGAGAAGGATTGCCATTCCAATTCACCCGAACAGTTGTTACGTAAACAATGTTTCAGGCTCTTGAAACTGAGAGAAAGGTAGGAATTTTTAGTCCAAATTCAGCACGACTTTGAGCAAACGCTGTGGTTATATTTCACGCCAAAATTATGAAAAGTTAGTCATTCGTCAGTATCCGAAACTGTTGAAAATTTTTCTTTTAACTGTGATGATAAGAATCAAAGGAATACGTGTGCACACATATCTATAAACAGTAAGAATCCCACAGATTACCTCATTTAACATTTAACAACTTTAAATATTGTAATGACTATCTTTAACCTCCTTTTCTGTTCAGATGACTTGGACATTCCCCGTTTCCAGCTTAAGTGACCAACTCTGCGTGCAGAGCTTAAACCACAACTGCCTGGTGTACCATCAGTTTAGATGAAATGATGTGTCCTTTAAAAATTTTATCTATTCGACGATAAATCACATCGGCAGATTCTTTCGTCTCCACAAACTTAATCAAAATTTCTTTGAATACCATGAGACATGTTAAGCGAATATCAAATGGAAAACGTGAATGTAAACTACTCGTCTTATGAAAATTTGTTTCTGCTTTGGATCATTCTTCTTCACTTTGCTTGGAGTATTCTGAATACTGATTTCATAATTGGTTATCTTTTCAAAACATTAACCAATGACTGATTAGGCGGGAAGCGTAACTTTAAAATGAAGATTAAAGCCCAGCATAGTGCTTTAAGAATAGCCATGGACACAGAATAATCGATTCATTAGATTCAATAAATAATAAGATCTAACGTTTCGTTGTAACATCACAACCTCTTCATAGATATGGTTAACATTGTGGCAGAAGCCGAGGTCTATACGGTCCACTGTAATTATATATCTAAGCTTCTGCCACAATATTAAGCATATCTCTGAAGATGTTGTGATGTTTACAACAAAACTTTAGATCTTGTTATTTATTTAATCTTATGAATCGATTCTAAAGTGTCCATTGTTATTTCTTCGCTGAAAAATCCATTGCGAATTGCCTTAAATGTACAGTAAACAATATTTTATGGCAACAGTTAACCAAGGACTTTGTCAGTATGCGCTGCACCTATCTGTAAGGTTACCATCCAACTTGTATGGGCTAGCCAACATTTGCGAACAAATACGTATGACTTATCGCATTTTATTAGTGACATCAATGCACTTATACAGTGAAATCCTATGCGGTCATATCAACCATATGCAACGAAGTTTACCGAAGAAGGATAGTGTTTATTTTAAATAAGACTGGAATGCGAAATCCTGCTGACTTAACTTGAACTTTATTATGAAAAGAAACTTCACAATTAACCTGGTTACCCTGAACTCTTCATGTTACTCAAATAAACATTCCGACATACGACCGAGGCAACGTGAATCCCTGTCAGGCTGTGTAGATAAGCTTTAAAAGACTCTCTCAGGATTTTCATGCAATTTGCAGTTGGATCAAATGAACACACACTTCTCCGTAAACTCGATGGCAAAATTACGGGACATCAGCCTCGGAACTCTGGGGTTACGGACTCGAATATTCTGTGGTAAAGTTATTTTCCAGTTGGCTTTAACAGGTTTGTTGTCTGGCGATTGCGCTTCCGTCTGTGTTTCAATGAGATCAAATAATCTGAAAGAGAATCCTGAGTGAGTCTGACTTACCTCAAACAACGTTTCACCCTGAATTATTTCACAAGATCGAACTTCACTGTTAGAGTTGCTTCTTGTCTTTGATGTCGATTGGATGGGGACGAAAGACAAACCACATGAACACATTCGTCCGATCAACACTCGGGAATGCTGCAAACGTATACAGTACGAGAGGCTTTCGTGTAGAGTTTCATAGAAAATGCGCGACTGATCCAGGAAAATTTATTCCGGGAAAAGAAGGCGACTTGACTAATCTTTCTAGACATATGGTTCGAAAATAAACAACGGCAGTTATTTATAAAACAGCAACTTTTGATTACTTCAGTATCTTTTAGCTACTGGTTAAAACGACAAATTTCAGCCTGACAAGCCGGGATTGTACATTGTTCCATGTTTGTTGACTGTTCCATGTCATTCAACGACACCAAAGACGTCATTATGGTGCAAAATCATGGAATAATCTTCCCTATGAACTTAGAGAAAAAAGTGATTATAATAACTTTATAGCTCGATTAAAAAAAGTTTTATGAGATGTAGTTTATATAGTTACTGCGCTTCTTTATTTAAAATACATTTTAAATTAGTAGATATTTAATTTTATAACTCAATGTGTAATTTAAAAGGCTTATATGTAATATATTCTATATTAATCTATTAATTTAATCAAATTTATTGTATCTATATTTTATATTTTATATGTTAGGGACGTCCTGGCTAAAATAAATGTTTTCATTTATCCATTCAGTACAAACGTTCTGCCATTTAACCGGAGATGACCCTTAGGATTAATGACCCCCTTAAACGTGATTGCCCGATTACTCTTAGCTCTGACCAAGGCTCAAACCTTTACTTCGGGATTGTCACTGACCCAGAATTGACACTGTCTGAGTAAAGTCCAGTTCATTACGCATTTTCTTTAACTTCATCACAGGACGTAGATACGGCAATGTAACTGCACAAAGGAAAAATTAGATTCAAATTTTGACCTGTTGTAATAACGACAATAGAAAACTGTAAGTCAACAAGTAGTTGGGCCAGAAGGACAACTGGGAACTATTGAAGGATTGTGATCAACTTGATACATGGTAAAAAAGAAACAAAACAATGTTCTATGACCGAAATTTTATTAACACAGTACAACTCTACGTTATATGCGAATTTCACGAATACTTATTGATCCTTTGTAATCACTAAAGTACTCAAACTCAACTATTACATTTCATAAGAACAAATCTTTTCGAAGGCCTACGTGGTTCCGCTGAAGAAGTAAAGATTCCAGACAAATGCTTAGAAAAGACGCCATTTGAAACAAACTCAACTGAGACAGACAGACAGACAGACTTTATTTATACAAGAGAAAATCATCATTACAGATTAAATAAACTAAGATATCTTCTTTTTCGGCCATCACACGCTACCACAAAACCTCTTTGTCCTGGGGTTGATTAGATCTATCATTTTTGTCCTTTAAAAAACAAAACAAAACAGAATTCCTTGCGAGCATTTTGTACTGAACGTCTTTCTCCGTACTTAACTTTTACCGGAGCTTATTTAACAATTTTTTAATTTGATAATTCAAGCGCAAACGGAATCCACGACTAACAGGCTTAATGTAACGACAAATGTACTGGATGTACCGACAGACCTAGGACGGAAAGTGAGAGGGCAACTGCCCCCTGCCTCCCCAACTTTGCTATGTTAATGTTGTGGTCCGCTGTGCGAGTGATATCAAAAGGTACCAGCTGGTGTTGCCTCAAAGATATAACGAAAACTTGATTCAGGCTTGATGGGACAATGGGTAATGTAACCAACATCGTCCATCCAAGGGGTCTTCTTCTGGCGCATACCGTGCCAAAGGATAGAATTCTTTTCTGTTAGCAGGTCGTTGGTGACATCTACCACCACAGTAGCACCCTCTTTAACAATCAAAGTTCGTCCTGGAATTTGACTGTTTACTGCAATTAATGATCGATAACTCTTACCGTCTACCGTGTTATCGAGAGTGCAATTAAGATTTTCTCTGTCACATGGATATCCTTTTCCTTCTGGTAAAGTTGGTATTGCCTCGTTATATCTTATGTGGTATATACTTCCTATTGTCCTCGGCGGCATATTGAGTAAGCCACGACTCACAGTTCTAATAAAATAGAGATTATATGAGTTGTGGTGACCAGAGACGTCTTGACAAATATTTTAGATGTGCAGGTTTCCAGACTGCTGAATATTTCTCATTCATTATGGTAGTCAGCAAAGCAAGCAATAATGAACGGAGACCGCATAAATTTTCAAATAACGTGAAATTAGAACGAAGCTGGAAGTTATCTACAGCAGCAGTCGAAGACTTATTAAAAAATTATCCTATTAAAGAAAGTTTATTTGTTTATTTATTTTTTTAACTGTTTACCTGTTCACCTGTTTTCCTATTATGTGTTTACGCATTTATGTGTTTACGTGTTTAAGCGCTTATTTATATATCTATTTGCTTGTTAGTTATTTTCTTTATTTATTTATTCATTTAAGTGAGTTGTTTTAGATTCTATCTGATTGTAGCCAGGCTAAATTTAACTTTTTACTGCGCTTTTAAAACCTCAGATCTTAACTTGTCTTTAATTCTTCCCAGGTAAGATCAATCTTTTATAATTCTTCTCTAACTAATGCCAGAAAATATCACTCGTCAAGGGGAGACATCCAACCGGAAAAGTGTTAAACTTTGGTACAATGCTGAGATCCGGGAGTGTCCTGTCTAGTCCACTTTCTGTCCGTAGCATTATAATCCGTTTTTAAAATCCACAACGAGTCCCTTTTCAGAAGTAGTTACCCTTCATTATCTGTGGCGATACGGGATGAGATCTTACACACGAAGTTTGCCAAACACATGGCGACATTTGACGCAGATAATATACGCGATTTCACCGATGCGATTTTAAAAGCAAAAATAGACGCTGAGAAGGAGAAAGGTTTCGTCAACTCTTTACTCACTGAGGAGCACATGACGTTTATACTCGCTGATTGTTTTATAGCCGGGTTTAAGACCACGGCAACTACTCTCCGCTGTGTATTCGTGTACCTTCTTAACAACCCGCACGTTCAATCCCGTATTCACGCCGAACTTGTCCCTTACAATGCACCGCCGGGATTAAAACATCGATCGGCACTTCCATACCTCCGAGCCACTTTGACCGAAGCTTTTCGGCGAGGTAGTCCAGTACCAATTCCTATTCCCCATCGTGTTATCGCTGACACAAAACTGTGCGGGTACGACATTCCAAAAGACACAACTGTGTTTATCAATCTGTGGGGAATAAACCACGATCCTGATTGGTGGGATGAACCTTTCAAGTTCAAACCGGAGAGATTCGTGGATGAACGCGGTGAATTTGTGTCGCTATCTTCTATGAGTTACCTGCCGTTCTCAACCGGGCGAAGGGTTTGTTTAGGTGAGAGTCTCTCGAATGCAGTCCTGTACTTGTTTGTCAGCAGTCTGTTGCATAAGTTTACTTTCGAGGTGCCGGAGGACTGTGAGCCGCCGGATACGGAAGGAGTTGACTGCGGTCTTGGAGCCGAAGTCCTTTAAGCTTGCACTAAGGAAAAAGTTAATTCAATAAAAAGAAAAATGTCTGTTGCGGGCCTAAGTGTGTGTCTTATTTTTACACTGGATACCCATCAGCTACCTAAGTTGTTCCCTCTTGAGGTCCAGTTAGGGCCACCC
This sequence comes from Heliopora coerulea, assembly GCA_030142905.1. NCBI lineage: Eukaryota > Metazoa > Cnidaria > Anthozoa > Scleralcyonacea > Helioporidae > Heliopora > Heliopora coerulea. The sequence continues at coordinate 491,111 of JASJOG010000192.1, read as the reverse complement.
CCCGTAGGTCCAGTGTTACTACAGGAGGAAACCGGAGTATCTGGAGTAAACCTACAATGTTTGGAAAAGTCAAACCAGACAACACTCTTCTCACATTTGGATAAAGGTAACTTTAATCAGACAACTGCATTAAGCCAGAATCAAAACTTGGTCACAGAGGTTGGCGACACGTGCACTACAACTGTGATGATCCCAACTCATGTTTAAAGTTTGGTTTTTGTTGAAAGACTTAGTTGCATTTACAGATTCTTAAAAAAACTCGACTCTCGCACCGTTTTTCATTCGCATATTTGTATCTTCATTTTATTCGAATAAAATGAAGATAAAAAGTTCTTGATATGTTCATACACAGACAGTCAAAAAGAACTGCTCACCAGAAGGGCAGATAGTGATATTAAGTAACATTATCACAGAACACCAAAACACCAAAAAGAAGACTCGAAACTATAAGTGAGGAAAAATTTAACAGTTTGTGGACCCTCCTCTGGCCTTGATGACAGCTTTGCATCTGCTAGACATGCTGTCGATCAAATTAACTAAGCGTTCGCGTGGAAATCCTTCCCAGGCAGCATTAACAGCTGTACATAGTTCCTTCACATTTGTCAGTCGCTGTTTCTTCAAGATGCCACAGACACTTCTTTGACTGCTGCCCACTCGAACAGCGATCTCTCCTGGTGAGTAGCCTTCCTTTGATCATGCAAGCATCTTCCCGCAATTTTCAAGGCTTATCCTTGGTTTTGAACCCATAGTCTTCGCAGTTCGCACCTGGCCTGAGATTCTCGCTGTACTAATCACTCGAAGTGATGTTCTGATAAATTCCGAAAAGACCACACATTCCCTTGAAAACTGCTTAATATGGCAACAAATCCTGGCGAAAATTGTGGGTTATGCCTTAAAACCTACTGAAATAAAGTGTTGTGGCATGCAGGTTAACTAAAGTCTTTGGTGCAGGTTGTAAGCGATAGTAACCCTTCACTGTGCAAAAAGTCGACCTTGAGCAATTCTATTTGACTGCCTGTGTGTATTGATATGTTTTGAACCACGATATTTGCAATTCTATATATACATACATACATTTATATATATATATATATATATATATACGTATATATATATATGTATATATATATGTTTAAAAACCGAGCAGGAGTGCTTTATCGGGATTTAATTTCCCATCCGTTTCTTTTCTCGATTCACAGATAATTTAAATTACCAAAAGTACGAACCACATTCCAGTGAGAAGAACAGCATTTTGCCTGGCCTCACTAGCTGCAACATTGCGTAACTTCTCAAATTCTTCTACCGTCCAAGTGAAACTTTTACAGGTGGTCAGACCTTTTGGAGGTGGGTTTTGCTTTGATTCTACTTCATTGATAGCTACAGCCATTCCTTGTAATTGATGAAGCTCGATGTCACAGTGAAGAAACCAGTAACCAGGGTTGTTGGCGATGAAGTCAATCACAACGTAACCACCAGACGGAACAATCACAGTGTCCTTGCGAATTGTCGTATTGGTGATCTTAATATCAGGTGGTGCTTTACCTGCTCTCCAGGTGGGGGCCCGTTTACAGGGTTTCTCACATTTCAAGTCAGGCGTTGGTGCAATTAGACGACCAGTTTTAGTATCATATTTTCCGTAACCCACTTTAACGACGTGAAAGCTATGTCCGTGGAGATGAATAGGATAAGAAAAATTGCTATTTTCTGCTGCGGTAAGCGACGACAACACAAACCGGACTGGTTTGTCATAAAAGTACTCGTCAATATTAACAATTTGTATGCACTGACACTTATCTTCATTGCATGAAACATTCGTTTTCTTGCACACTTTGCCTTCGATTTCACTCTTATCTCCCGGTTCCGTTTGCAGAGAAATGTTTGGCATAAGAAAACTTCGACCGTTGACAGTGCTTGTCAGTTCGTCGCTATCAAAACCGAAATTGAAAAACCAGGTTGAGTTTTTGCGTATGTCAGCCGGATTTGGAAGTTCTTCGGCTGGTGTTGGTTTCAACAACTGAAACTTGTCAACGTTCCTACATTGGTAACCAGATTTTTTAAGAAAATCTTTGAAAGGACAATTAATCACAGTGCACGATTTCTTTATGCAGTTTATGGGATCTTTATTGACGTATTGCTGTTCAATTGCAGTCTTGTTGATAGATGTCTTGCCGTATGTTAATACAGCAATGGCGTCGTTATTTTCGAGTCCATTGTCTCGTTTCCAAGTTCCACAGTTAACCTCCAAAGTCTCGGCCCTCATTAGAAAATCGTTCATTCCCTCCTGTTTTGTGTCCACGAGAAAGTCATACCGTTCTCCAGCATTAATGATGATGTAATCGGTCTCAATAGGTTCGATGAAAAATCCATCCGTCGCAATCACACGAAGTTTATGGCGGTAAATTGAAAAGCGATACGCGTAATTCGCTTGAGCTCCAATCAAACGAAACCGATACGTATTTCCTCTCTCCACGTAAAAGGATTTTAACTTACAGCTCGCGAAGCTGATGTTCCTGTGTTTTCCAAGCCCATTAATCACTCCTGACCAATATGGGATTGGACCAACCCCAGCGCCATCGAGGGAACAAGTGGGAGAATATCGCTTGTTTTTGGGCGTTGGGACCTGATCAAAGGCTTCGGTATCGTAATAGCCTAGAGACGAGTGGATCTGAACGAAGAGATCCGTGGATGATTCTCTTTGCCAATCAAGCAAAGTGATTGTGTGTCGAGTAGGTTCATCGGTAAATTTCGTTAAACGATCGGGAATTTGGTGTTCTCTGACTATAAGAGCACCAAACAATCCGTCTGTTCGTTGGGCGCCAGTTTGTGAGTGATACCAAAAGGTTCCAGATGGTTTCGCCTCAAAGATGTAGCGAAAACTTGTACCGGGTCCAATGGGACACTGGGTAATGTAACCAACACCATCCATCCATGGTGTGTTCTTCTGTTGCATTCCGTGCCAGTGAATGAAAGTTCCTTCAGTGAATAAATTATTTGTTACATCAACAACAACAATCGCGTTTTCGTTTATGATCAAACTTGGTCCCGGAATTCGTTTATTCACAGCAATAAAAGATCGATAGCTTCTCCCGTCAACGGTATTTGGCTTCGTGCAGGAGTTTGTGTCGTCGCATGGCAGCCGATCATTTGGCCGGGTTGGTTTAAGATGTCCAGAATTGCTTATGTAAAATATTCTTCCCCGAGTGCCCATTCTGGCTTTCTTCTCGTAAGCTGTGAACGTCTGAAAATATGAATTGCGGAGAGAGGATTCAAGTGGTGATCTCGACATAGTGAAGTGCGTTTCTCCTTCCAAATATTTCACATGGAATTTCACACATGGAAAATAATATTTCACATGGGAATTGTTTCAATTCCGTAAGTGAGATGAAAATTACGCATGTGAAGTTAATTTTGTCACACGTGAATCTTCCATTTTCATATGTGAAATAGATGTTTCGAACACCAACATTCCACATGTGAACTTTTGAAACAGTTCATTATTTCACATTTGATGAAGGTATCACGTATGTGAAAATGTTCCAGTTCCATATGTTTTTGACATGTAAAATGACATAAAATTTTCGTAAGAGTTAGCAGAATCTGTGAGAAGCCTAGAGGAAGAGGTTTTCCAACCAATGACCCACGGAAAACTGGCTGGACCACTGTAGGACCCAAAAAAGTGTCCCCAAAATAGTTGTCTCACTTAAAGGTCCGTACATTCATGGCACCGACCACTGGCCGAAATTGCGGACTTTGGCTCTGATCAACCACCAATCAAATTCATAATACACTCAAGAACGGTCCGTTTCACGAAACAAAGCGATTTTAGCAGTGGCGTAACTATAGGGGGCAGGGGGGTGGTCGCCGCCCCCCCCCCCCACACGACACCAGTATGTCCATCATTCGGAAAATTGTAGTCCTCTGTCGGAAATTTGGGTGTTAGCTGTTGAGATAATTATATCGCGAAATTCCTGTCATGATCTTAATTCTTAATCATGATCTTAATTCGGAAAGACGTAATATAGGACAAATTAAGATGAATTTGTGTATTAGTGTATGTAAGAATGAGTAGATATGATTTATTGTAATGTAGGTTAGTTATTAAATATGGCATTTTTACGTGGCCAGGACCACATGACCACGCCCATTTGTCGGAAAATCTTAAGTCTTGCACCCGTACTAAAAATTCCAAGTTACGCCACTGGATTTTAGGATAATGTCTCGACACTTGAAAACCAAACGATTGTTTGATGTTGAAAAGTGAGCAGTGAAAACACAGAAGAACTAAACGACCCATACCTGCAAATGCTCAATGACCAATTTGAAATAACAAACAGTTTCCTTGCACTCGCATGCAGGATAATTGTTCTCATCATTGTCACAGATATACCGCTGTCCATTGCAACGAAGGGCGGCATATACCACTACTACGAAGAGCCAATGGTAAGCAGACATCTCTTTAAACCTCTTCATGAAAATGAAAGCTGAAAAACAACAAATTGGGGTTGCTTCAAATAGTTTCATTGTTTTGCAGAATGTGTTTCGGATGTGCAAGCCGAGTGGGCCATGCTGCTGATTACAGCTCTAAGGATATCTGATGTTTGGTATCGTTGTCAGAGGAACTCTTCCTCCTTTCGATGGATATATACTCAGGCGCGGATCTAGAGGGGGGCGTAAGGGGCGTACGCCCCCCGTTTAGCTCATACGTGCCAATCTACATACTCTAGACGCAGACAGTTTTCTGTAATGATAATGGAAATAGTTACCTAACCTCAGTTACTAACACACGTTTTTTGCAATCGCAACTGGGAATGCTCCCCGGCAAGTAAAGGCAGACCAACGAGAATTGTGAAAAATGTAAACGTGATTTTCGTGATGCATTGATGATCACTGTCTGTGGCCACAATAACATTCTGCTCAGAGATATACTATAAAGATATTGACTTGTGCTTCATTTTTTGAAAAGAATTGTGTTATTTATGACAGGGTATTTTCTTAATATCTCGCTTAAAACTAACTCCAACATGCTAGAAAAAGCATTTCAGATTCGTAGGAATACGAAATTTCCCGGGGCAGCGTGCACTCGACCCCCTAGAAATTTCTCGCGCCTCTGGTGCTCGTCTTCATGCCCCCCGTTTCTCAAATCCAGGATCCGCCCCTGATATTAGATGCATTTCCATCGGTTTTGATTGCTTGTAATGGACAGAACTCTCGGACACCAAGCCTCAGATGCGCCCACGGAAGTAATTTAGATTTTGAAAGATGGAGTGGGTGAGAATAGGGTCGTTGACAGAAGTCACGCTCTTCTTTGACACTTTTTTATCGATAACATCTGTGAATGGCTCAACGTCTATAAGAGCCTTTTTAAAATCAACTCATTAAGGGGCAAGGTTCGTCCCCTTGACGAGTAAAATCGTCCGGCGTTAGCCAAAGTAAAATTATGAAATGTGCCCTTGCCCTAAATGGGTTAAACTGTGGACATCAGGGTTATCAGGAAGATTATGTGACGATTATATGGCAACCAGGCTTTAATACCGGCTCTTTGTTATCGAACAATTTTGGTACTCCCTATGACGTTTGTAATGGCAGAATTTGAGTGCATAGAGAAATGTAGTCATTATGAAATATAGAAGTCTCAGCTGCATGGAGTTGCCGTTACCTCTTGAGAAGGATTGCCATTCCAATTCACCCGAACAGTTGTTACGTAAACAATGTTTCAGGCTCTTGAAACTGAGAGAAAGGTAGGAATTTTTAGTCCAAATTCAGCACGACTTTGAGCAAACGCTGTGGTTATATTTCACGCCAAAATTATGAAAAGTTAGTCATTCGTCAGTATCCGAAACTGTTGAAAATTTTTCTTTTAACTGTGATGATAAGAATCAACGGAATACGTGTGCACACATATCTATAAACAGTAAGAATCCCACAGATTACCTCATTTAACATTTAACAACTTTAAATATTGTAATGACTATCTTTAACCTCCTTTTCTGTTCAGATGACTTGGATATTCCCCGTTTCCAGCTTAAGTGACCAACTCTGCGTGCAGAGCTTAAACCACAACTGCCTGGTGTACCATCAGTTTAGATGAAATGATGTGTCCTTTAAAAATTTTATCTATTCGACGATAAATCACATCGGCAGATTCTTTCGTCTCCACAAACTTAATCAAAATTTCTTTGAATACCATGAGACATGTTAAGCGAATATCAAATGGAAAACGTGAATGTAAACTACTCGTCTTATGAAAATTTGTTTCTGCTTTGGATCATTCTTCTTCACTTTGCTTGGAGTATTCTGAATACTGATTTCATAATTGGTTATCTTTTCAAAACATTAACCAATGACTGATTAGGCGGGAAGCGTAACTTTAAAATGAAGATTAAAGCCCAGCATAGTGCTTTAAGAATAGCCATGGACACAGAATAATCGATTCATTAGATTCAATAAATAATAAGATCTAACGTTTCGTTGTAACATCACAACCTCTTCATAGATATGGTTAACATTGTGGCAGAAGCCGAGGTCTATACGGTCCACTGTAATTATATATCTAAGCTTCTGCCACAATATTAAGCATATCTCTGAAGATGTTGTGATGTTTACAACAAAACTTTAGATCTTGTTATTTATTTAATCTTATGAATCGATTCTAAAGTGTCCATTGTTATTTCTTCGCTGAAAAATCCATTGCGAATTGCCTTAAATGTACAGTAAACAATATTTTATGGCAACAGTTAACCAAGGACTTTGTCAGTATGCGCTGCACCTATCTGTAAGGTTACCATCCAACTTGTATGTGCTAGCCAACATTTGCGAACAAATACGTATGACTTATCGCATTTTATTAGTGACATCGATGCACTTATACAGTGAAATCCTATGCGGTCATATCAACCATATGCAACGAAGTTTACCGAAGAAGGATAGTGTTTATTTTAAATAAGACTGGAATGCGAAATCCTGCTGACTTAACTTGAACTTTATTATGAAAAGAAACTTCACAATTAACCTGGTTACCCTGAACTCTTCATGTTACTCAAATAAACATTCCGACATATGACCGAGGCAACGTGAATCCCTGTCAGGCTGTGTAGATAAGCTTTAAAAGACTCTCTCAGGATTTTCATGCAATTTGCAGTTGGATCAAATGAACATACACTTCTCCGTAAACTCGATGGCAAAATTACGGGACATTAGCCTCGAAACTCTGGGGTTACGGACTCGAATATTCTGTGGTAAAGTTATTTTCCAGTTGGCTTTAATGGGTTTGTTGTCTGGCGATTGCGCTTCCGTCTGTGTTTCAATGAGATCAAATAATCTGAAAGAGAATCCTGAGTGAGTCTGACTTACCTCAAACAACGTTTCACCCTGAATTATTTCACAAGATCGGAACTTCACTGTTAGAGTTGCTTCTTGTCTTTGATGTCGATTGGATGGGGACGAAAGACAAACCACATGAACGAATTCGTCGGATTAACACTCGGGAATGCTGCAAACGCATACAGTACGAGAGGCTTTCGTGTAGAGTTTCATAGAAAATGCGCGGCTGATCCAGGAAAATTTATTCCGGGAAAAGAAGGCGACTTGACTAATCTTTCTAGACATATGATTCGAAAATAAACAACGGCAGTTATTTATAAAACAGCAACTTTTGATTACTTCAATATCTTTTAGCTACTGGTTAAAACGAGAAATTTCAGCCTGACAAGCCGGGATTGTACATTATTCCATGTTTGTTAACTGTTCCATGTCATTCAACGACACCAAAGACGTCATTATGGTGCAAAATCATGGAATAATCTTCCCTATGAACTTAGAGAAAAAAGTGATTATAATAACTTTATAGCCCGATTAAAAAAAATTTTATGAGATGTAGTTTATATAGTTACTGCGCCTCTTTATTTAAAATACAATTTAAATTATTCGATATTTAATTTTATAACTCAATGTGTAATTTAAAAGACTTATATGTAATATATTCTATATTAATCTATTAATTTAATCAAATTTATTGTATCTATATTTTATATTTTATATGTTAGGGACGTCCTGGCTAAAATAAATGTTTTCATTTATCCATTCAGTACAAACGTTCTGCCATTTAACCGGAGATGACCCTTAGGATTAATGACCCCCTTAAACGTCATTGCCCGATTACTCTTAGCTCTGACCAAGGCTCAAACCTTTACTTCGGGATTGTCATTGACCTAGAATTGACACTGTCTGAGTAAAGTCCAGTTTATTACGCATTTTCTTTAACTTCATCACAGGACGTAGACACGGCAATGTAACTGCACAAAGGAAAAATTAGATTCCAATTTTGACCTGTTGTAATAACGACAATAGAAAACTGTAAGTCAACAAGTAGTTGGGCCAGAAGGACAACTGGGAACTATTGAAGGATTGTGATCAACTTGATACATGGTAAAAAAGAAACAAAACAATGTTCTATGACCGAAATTTTATTAACACAGTACAACTCTACGTTATATGCGAATTTCACGAATACTTATTGATCCTTTGTAATCACTAAAGTACTCAAACTCAACTATTACATTTCATAAGAACAAATCTTTTCGAAGGCCTACGTGGTTCCGCTGAAGAGGTAAAGATTCCAGACAAATGCTTAGAAAAGACGCCATTTGAAACAAACTCAACTGAGACAGACAGACAGACAGACAGGCTTTATTTATACAAGAGAAAATCATCATTACAGATTAAATAAACTAAGATATCTTCTTTTTCGGCCATCACACGCTACCACAAAACCTCTTTGTCCTGGGGTTGATTAGATCTATCATTTTTGTCCGTTAAAAAACAAAACAAAACAGAATTCCTTGCGAGCATTTTGTACTGAACGTCTTTCTCCGTACTTAACTTTTACCGGAGCTTATTTAACAATATTTTAATTTGATAATTCAAGCGCAAACGGAATCCGCGACTCACAGGCTTAATGTACCGACAGACCTAGGACGGAAAGTGAGAGGGCAACTGCCCCCTGCCTCCCCAACTTTGCTATGTTAATGTTGTGGTCCGCTGTGCGAGTGATATCAAAAGGTACCAGCTGGTGTTGCCTCAAAGATATAACGAAAACTTGATTCAGGCTTGATGGGACAATGGGTAATGTAACCAACACCGTCCATCCAAGGGGTCTTCTTCTGGCGCATTCCGTGCCAAAGGATAGAAGTCTTTTCTATTAGCACGTCGTAGGTTACATCTACCACCTGAGTAGCACCCTCTTTAACAATCAGAGTTTGTCCTGGAATTTGACTGTTTACTGAGATAAATGATCGATAACTCTTCCCGTCTACCGTGTTATCAAGAGTGCAATTAAGATTTTCTCTCTCACATGGATATCCTCTTTCTTCTGGTACAGTTGGTATTGCCTCGTTATATCTTATGTGGTATATTCTTCCTTTTGTCCCCGGCGGCATACTGAGTAAGCCACAAGTCACAGTTCTAATAAAATAGAGATTATATGAGTTGTGGTGACCAGAGACGTCATGACAAATGTTTTAGATGTGCAGGTTTCCAGACTGCTGAATATTTCTCATTCATTATGGAAGTCAACAAAGCAAGCAATAATGAACGGAGACCGCATAAATTTTCAAATAACGTGAAATTAGAACAAAGCTGGAAGTTAGCTACAGCAGCAGTCAAAGACTTATTAAAAAATTAACCTATTACAGAAAGTTTATTTGATTATTTATTTGTTTAACTGTTTTCCTGTTTACCTGCTTACCTGTTTACCTATTTACGTGTTTACGCGTTTATGTGTTAACGTGTTTAAGCACTTATTTATATATTTATTTGCTTGTTAGTTATTTTCTTTATTTATTTATTCATTTAAGTGAGTTGTTTTAGATTCTATCTGATTGTAGCCAGGCTAAATTTAACTTTTTACTGCGCTTTTAAAACCTCAGATCTTAACTTGCCTTTAACTCTTTCCAGGTAAGATCAGTCTTCTATAATTCTTCTCTGACTAATGTCAGAAGATATTACTCGTCAAGGGGAGACATCCTAACGGAAAAGTGTTAAACCTTGGTACAATGCTGAGGTCAGAGAGTCTCCTGTCTAGTTCCCTTTCTGTCCGTAGCATTATGGTCGGTTTTTAAAATCCACAACGAGTCCCTTTTCAGAAGTAATTACCCATCATTATCTGGCCCATTTCGATTAATCATTGATTTATTCACATTTATTCATGCATTTTTGTTGTTGTAACCTGCATAGAAGTGGTAGTAACGTGGCTTGTTTTAATTCCATTCACGATTTATTGGCACTTGGGGTCAAAGTAACAAGTACTTCCGGTACCTATCCTAACGCCAGGGGACTGTGCCGAGGCTCGTTTGGTTGTGATTTAAAGATCCAAATTCACCGGTATTTAGGATATTTTTTATGGTTACAGAAGTTCTTTCTTTTTTTTTATTTGAGATGGTAAAAGGATGCTTTGAATTAGGTGGATTTTCCCAAGTAGTCGTGATTGGTTCAAGTGTCATCGATAATGAGCGCTGAGGAGTTGTACACCAAAGTTAGTGCCATATATCTTTGAATTACTTGTACTTGTACATCAGCACAGTTTCGCGATAAATCACTGCTTGCATTTCATCACAGGGAGCTCGGGTATGGCTACGAGATGACACAGAGGTGTGGATTCCCGCAGAAATTTGTCATGACCTTGACAGCAATTTGTTGAGCGTTGAGTTGGAAAATGGGGAGGTACAAGTTTGTACATGTTGTAAGACCTTAATTTGACAAATGTTGACATGAAATGTCTTTAACAATATCGGTGCTAACATCGAAGCTATTCCTTGAGAAACTTAGAGTTATTATCAAAGGATTGCTAAAATGTTAGACACGGTTCCGAACTAAGTGGAAGGAGTCGTATTAAAAGCAGAACTACATTACAAAGATCTTTGTGTTTCGAAAGTGAACATTCTTTTGCTACATTTACATGTAAACAAGTCGAACGAAACGTGAATGCAACTGAGTATTTGTGTTTCACATTCCTTTTGTATTGGGAAATATAAATGAATATGCTCAATTGTTCGAGAAACTTTCAAATTTGAGGTTGCAGCGTTTTGAGGCAGTTAATTGTTGACGACTATTCCCACTTTTCGAAACCTGAGCGTTTCCTCTTAAAACTAGACAAAGGAAGTCTAGCGAACATTGCGCTCTGAGGTTTCCCTTATTTAAAGCAACTTTTGTCCTGTCTTCCGTTGCTCAAGTAGGTTATATTTCCCAAGTGTGGTCGTAAACTTTAAATCGGCATTGTGCGAGGCATCAACCCGGACCGGCTTGACGCGTTTATAAAGCCAGTGTTCTAGATTATTTCCACTTTTTGATGTTTCATACAAAACCTACCAGAAGGTTTTCAGATGTAAATTAACAGACCCAGTTGTGTGCAAAGTGATGTTTAAAATTATACTTTCACTTATTTAAAGGCAAATAAAAATTTTTAGGAAGTTCAGTTGATATAAAGTCTCATTCCAGCAGCCACAATAAGTGTTCTTCAACATAACACTTAACCAGAGAGGGGATGGATGGGGGAGTATGTCTTATGTAAATAAGAATTGCCAAATGGATTTCCGTGTTTGGATACGGTGATCCAAACATGCAGAATGTTGTGAGACTTGAGAAAAGTGTGAAAAAACAAGAGCCAATAGGCAAGTGTTTTTAACTTTTTAAAAGTGAAGAAAAACCTTGCTGAAATAATATGGTAATAATTAAGTTATATTTTTATTCCAACAATATTACCTTAATTATGTTAATATTTAGCTCCCAGAAAGTTGATTGTTCATTATCGTATCAGGTAGTGAGCTTTGTTCACCATCAATTTAGGTAGTTATAATAGTGGTTGTGAAGACTGATCTATGGCAGGTTATAGCTTCTGTGTATGTTAAACTGATCCTTAAAGAAGTCTGGGAGTGTACAGTTCCCCAAAATAATTGTAATTACAGACTTGTTGAAACATTGTTAATGGCATTTGACTCTCCTGCTTCTCAGATTGTTGCCCATGATGTTGAGAAAAATGGCTTGCCCCCACTACGGAATCCCGAGGTGCTGGTTGGAGAGAATGACTTGACAACACTGAGCTATCTGCATGAACCAGCTGGTATGTCAGTATGATAAACGTGACTTGTAGGAGCTGTATTTTAGCCTTTTCTCTACTGAGGATGTACATGCTGGGGAGACCTACAGTAAAAAAGAGTCATTATGGTTTCCCAGTGCTCCTGAAGCAGCAGGACTTCATTAGCTGTTAATCAGACTGAAATCCTGGTAATTTCATTATGACTAAGGTTTATATACTGTTTAGAGTTGGCTGAAGTAACAAAAATTAAGATTGTCCCAGGGCATCTGAGAGGTAATTCATAAACCAGACACATATCAAATTGAATCAAGACTTTTTATTTTATTTTGTAATTTGCCAGAAGTAGTGTTTTTCATGATCAATTATTTTTGCCTTTCTCTAAAAGTTGAATTAAACTGAACCAAAATATTCATTGATCAATTTTGTTTTAGAATTTGAAAGTTTTCATGAAAATAAAAAGTGTTTGATGTAACTCATTGGGATTAGAGCCTGTAACTCATAATCGATGTAATTTATTTTGTGTTTGTTTTTGGGTTTTTTTTTGTCCAGTCTTACACAACTTGAAAATGCGATTTGTAGAAACCAATAGCATTTACACATATTGTGGTAAGTACAGAAAAATAACTTTTTAGTGACTTTCATTGTCTTCCTGTCAGGTGCCACAGTTTGTTATGTGCCAGCTTCTGTAGATTGTCAATTGAAAATGTCAATATAAGAAGAAACAATGTGACATGGCAAGGGCTGGAATGATGTGAGAATGCTGGTAGTTCCTAACTGATTCATGATTTGGGAAGAGCTGTTGTAGAAGGAAGATGCCTTCAAGTTAAAACATAAAAAATTAATGGCATTCAGCTAAAACATGCTACCAATGTGGGATATAACTCCCTTCAGTTGAAATATTATATGGAAGGTGTTGGGATTGAAGGTAGAACAGCCTGATACTAAAATATGACCTGTGGAGTGCTGGTGTGGAATCAAACTTCCCTTGTCCACATTATTTATAAGAAGGGTTGAGTGCAGGAGGTAGAACAGTCTGTTGTTGTGCTAAAGTAAAGGTTAAACAGTCACCTTGCATTGTACATCATAGGAAGTGATGGTGTTTGTGTAAGAAAAGCTTTTGGGGGTGGAGCTGTGGGGTATGATGAGTGGAATGTGGTGGGAAGAGCTACCATGGGTAGAAGATGGCCTCTAGATGCCAATTTCCCAATATACATTCCTTTGCCTCTTCCTCTTCACTTTCCCAGTCCTCACTGCTCCATCTTACTCTCCCCCTTTTTCTTCCTCTTCTTCTCATCCTCCTGCTGTCTTCCCATTTCTCTTCCTCTTGTCTTCTTCCTGTCTTCCTGTTCCTCCTCCTCATCCATCTCTTCCCCCATGTCTCCCTAAATCCCTGTCTGTGTCCTCCTCCTGTACCTGACCCTCTTCCTTTCCATCTTCTTCCTATTTTTCTTCCTTTTCCTCTTCCTATTCCTCCTGTTTTTCCTCTTCCATTTTTTCTTTCACTTCCACTTCTTTTATATTTGATTTAATTCTGGTCTATCATGTAAAGAGAACCTTGGGACAAAAAACTTGGAAGAGAGGCCAGTGGTTATTACGTGCGTGAACGTTATCCTTTAGTATAATGAGCTTCAAATCAGGTGTGGAATTTTCTAAACGTTTTAAGGTATTGTGCTTGTGGCTATAAATCCATATCAGGAGATTCCTCTTTATGGATTTGATATTATTTCTGCCTACAATGGTGCATCCATGGGAGAGATGGATCCACACATCTTCGCAGTGGCTGAAGATGCCTTCAGGACAATGAGCAGGTTGGTGTATCATTACGACAATTATTGAATGACAGGTTGACCATTTTTAAATATAATAACGAATAACTGTATAAATAGTAATACATGAGATAACGGTGATCTATAGGTAATCATAGTATACTCTTAGTGAACTCCGTCTCAGACGAAACCTTCGGACCGCTCTTACTCTCCGTCTTGCCGAGGCGTCCATCTTGGAGGGAGATGACGTAACGTGACACTGGCCATCAGGATTAAACCGATTAAGTCTTAGTCATTCAGCGCCAATCTTTCTGCCGCGATTTGTCGACTATTTCTTCTATTTCGACTGTGAAGGTGACCACCGCTGAGTCCATCAAAACGTCAGTCACCAACAGTCTTTCTCAAGACTACAGTAACCTAGATGGTCTACCTTCAACACATACCGATTCTCCAGAGTTCAAATCATTTACTTTAGAATCGGTATGTGTTGATGATGTTAGATCGTCCAGATCAGTGTAGAATCGAGAAAGAACTATTGGTGACTGACGAGTTGATGACTGCTCCTAAAGCGGTCGAAACGTTAGTCACTAACAGTCTTTTTCAAGTCTGCATTAACTTGGACGATCTACCATCACCAACATGTAGCGATTCTTCCGGGTTCCAACCATTTGCTTTATAATGTTTGTTGACTAGGGAAGGGCAAAACCAGTCGATCATTGTGAGTGGTGAAAGTGGTGCTGGAAAAACTGTGAGTGCCAAGTACGCCATGAGGTATTTCGCCGCTGTAGGAGGATCTGAGTCTGAGACGCAAGTAGAGAAGAAGGTGTTGGCTTCGAACCCAGTGATGGAGGTGCGTGACTGGATATTAACTTATAAACAGAGAGGAAAGAGTCAGAGGAATGAAATTGTGGAACAGGCACCGAGACGTTGACAAAGTGAGGGAGGAAGGAAATGGAGGAAAATTGTAGCTGGGTAGGGAGCGGATGAAAGACGATCAGCACAATGGCAAACAGACAGACGGACAGATTAGGTTAAATGTTTGAATGAAAGTAAATTCCAACTCATACTCCTGAATGTTTTTGCAACCCCTGTGGAGTATACTACAAATACAACATTTGGCATCCACACTTATATGTGTATTTGTACATAAATGTGTGAATGAACGTATATGTTCATATACAGTATGTGTGTATTTACATATGTGTATATAAAACTGGCAACTTTAAAAATTTCCGGTACAAGATGATTTTCTCATCGGTAAAACCCGGCATGTGCCGGTCTAGCGGTGTCAGTCCCCGAACCTACCACGCAGTAGATAACTTGTTGAGCAGCTGGTACGCAGACTGACGGGCTGGCAGGCTGGCTGCCTGGTGGGCGGGCTGGCGGGCAAACAGACAGAAAGACCATACTGTGCTTTCCGACTGAATGATCTGTTGCATAAGACAAAAGCAATAAACGTTTCATCGTGACCCATATCGTAAGGGAAGCTACTTTTTTTCCTGTCTTCTTTTTTTAGGCTTTTGGTAATGCGAAAACGATACGTAATGATAACAGTAGTCGGTTTGGCAAGTACCTGGAAATCAACTTCAATCGAAACCACCATATTGCTGGAGCGCACATGCGCACCTACCTCTTGGAAAAGTCACGTGTTGTGTTCCAGGCCACCGACGAGAGGAACTACCACATCTTCTATCAACTTTGCGCTTGCTGTAATCAACAAGAATTCAAGAATCTGAGATTAGGTATGTTTGGTGAGGTGCCAAAAATGTCAGCCTACTAACGCTTTAAAATAACCTTCGCGTTGACATTTGCTCCGTTTACAAAATACTCAGATGAAATGGAAATATGACGAGAATCAATCAAGGAACAAGTAACTGCCCCTATGAATTTGTTTATCCACCTCTTCCGTAACTAAAACAAAACTGGACGCCATCTTGTTTTGCTCCGAGATGAATAGCGCAGAATATTTCGAGATAAAGGAACCGATCAGATTGCGTGAAAAACTCTATTCACGTGCGAGGTATATGGTAATTTTGGACACCCATCCACGGCTTTTTCCATTCTAGGTCATCCGGATGTTTTCCTGTATCTCAACCAAGGTGAAAGCCCGTACATCAAGGATGTTAACGATGGTGAATTATTCGACGAAACTTGTGAGGCTTTTGATTTGCTGGGAGTTCGTAAGGATGAGCAGATGAAAATATTTCAAGTATTGGCAGCTATATTGCACCTGGGAAATGTAAATATTGAGGAAGACGACGGAAATGAGAGCACTTTTATAAATGTAAGTTGGTTAATTCATTCCCTTTCCCCTTGTTCTTGTGATTTTATCTTTCATGCTCGCTTCCTTCCTCACTCCTTCCCTTCCTTCCTTCCTTCCTTCCTTCCTTCCTTCCTTCCTTCCTTCCTTCCTTCCTTCATTTCTTCCTTCCTTCCTTTATTTCTTCCTTCCTTCCTTCCTTCCCTCCTTCCTTCTTTTCTTCCTTCCTTCCTTCTTCCCTCCCTCCCTCCAATCCTTCTTCCGCCTTACCTTTCTTACCACCACTCGTTAATATCATGTCAAAATTTTTCGTTTGAGCTTTTTCTACAACTAAATTTCCTCTCTTCATATTTTCCAGAATGACGATTTCCATTTAGCCGTGTCTGCTCTACTTCTCGGAATTGACAAGGCCCAGTTCCAGAAATGGCTTTGCTTTCGGAAAATCGTTGCCCACCGAGAAATAGTCATAGGAAATTTGGATCTTCAACAAGTAAGTTGAGCATTGTTTAACTTAGATTTATCCTCATAGCTGTCCCTGAGTAAATTATGGAAGAACATTATTAAAGAGGAGATTGCCTTTTTTCAGTCCATCGTTTAGTAATTCGTCAGGCAGAAACTGTAATCTTGAAAAAAAGAAAACATTGCCCAGTATAGAATCCGTAGAACAGCCATTAACTCAAGGACAATAATTTCCAATGTTTAACGTTTCCTTGTCACGTTTGCAACATCTTCAGAGAACTTAGTACATCATGAATTTAGAACTACTAAGTTTAGGACTATCATTTAAGAGAGTGATGAATGCTGTCGTGTCTCATGAACTCTATCTGAACCTTAGAGCTATGGATTCCGGCCAACCAGGCATTTTATACGGACTATACCTAAGGTGTATGAATGTAAAGTTTATCATAGACTAGTAATCTCCTCCATTTCATCTCGTTTTTTCGCTTTCCTTTACCTTAAGCCCAACCGGTTTCTTTTAACGGTTTTAGAGTTCGTTGTTCATGTTCTTTAGATTCTAAAATTCGTCACAAAACCAGATATATATCAAGTCTTTCCCGGTGGGATAAGACTTCTATTATACTACACTGGCAAGCAAGACGACTTTACACGTTCTTTTACTTTTACTCGTCGAGTTCTTGGAACTTTGTATGGATTAAAAAAGTCATAAGATTATGACCACAGATTTTTGTGAGAATCCTCTTGAGTATCAGTTTTGTTTTCAATTTTTTGGCAGGCGACTGTGGCAAAAGAAGCTCTTTCAAAGCATATATATGCGCAGTTGTTTAAGTCAATCGTTGGTCGTATCAACAAGGCATTGATGCCATTAGAGCTGAATAAGGCACACTCGTTCATTGGAGTCTTGGATATTTATGGGTGAGCACAATGACTGCTTGGTAGAGTGATAGAGTCAAATGCGACTGATTTTGGGTTGTATAACCTTACATACAATTCCATGGTAGAACATTTAACTGCGGTAACGGAGTTTTTGATATGCGTACCTCATTGGGTACAATCAGGGCTCAGGAGTGTTGTTCATGCGGGTGTGGTGTGACACTCACCCAAAGTTTGTAAAAAACAGAAAATTCGGGCAAAAGTAGATAGTTAGTGGATTAAATTTCGGGCAAATCTTGGTTTGTTAAGGTAGGTCATAATCCCTTCTTGTTGCTGGTTTATACTTAAAATATATCATAGGAATAAGGAAGCTAGACTACACTATACATGGCCTGAATGCGCATCAAATTAAATTTGGGCAATTTTTGAAAGGAATCGATGTTCGGGCAAATTAAGCCGTGCACCCCCGGAATCAAAATGGGTTAACTTCCCCCTGGGCAAAGTGTTGGACTACATTGTATACGTGGTGGTGGCATAAGTAGTCCTTCAGTTCTGCTGGTAGAGACATTCAGTTAGCACACCAAAGCCTGCTTATTGGGGGATGTATTTTGAATTTTGATGTTTCTCACGATAATTTGAACAATTAACAGATCAGTCGAGCTTCTAGATTAGGCAATCCTATTGTTAATAACTTATAAGCTAAATACAGACAAAATTAGTGTGTAATCTGTGCCTGTAAATACGATACAAAACTTGTACATAAAGCATCAACTTTGGTATCGCATTTACAGACATTAATGTTTTGTTAATCAGGTCTATGTCATAATTACAGACACTGATGCTTCAACGATGAGTTTTCAATGGTAAAAATAATTTGTTTCTACTATTCATATTTTCCGAAGATGATTTGGTTTAGGTTTTGGACGTACATTACGAAATTCGTGTCCATTCGATATTGGGGTTAATAGACAATGTGTCCACATATCCCGATTGAGAGCCGTCACATTTTGTCGGTGGTGCATAACATGACTCGGATCCATATTTTCTTAGTGGGCCAAACGTCCTGTAACAAAAGCACAAACATATTGGGGCCCGCTATCTACTTCTGATTTATATATCAATGGACTGAATTGTCTTGTGAGTCGGTTGGGTATTAGAATTAAATTCAAAAGATTGCCAATCGGGTTTCCTTGTCGCCTTGTGGTCGTCGTTGGGTTCAATAACTTTGCAGCCCACTGGGTGAATTATTTTTAGCAGCTTTTGTAATGCTCCTCTCGATATGCTTCCTGTTTTATCATACTTTTTTCATATATGTTTTTTTGACAATAGCTAACCAGCCCGTGAAACTTTTGTTGCAGATTTGAGACGTTCGAGGCTAACAGCTTTGAGCAGTTCTGCATCAACTACGCCAACGAAAAGCTTCAACAACAGTTCACCATGGTAAGGTAGGATTATTCTTTGCAGATATCCAAGGTGCTTTATGAGCTTTTTGTTCGACTTGTTCAATATGAGAATGACGGACATTCCAACTCTCGTTCGTTGAGGGGGGACTAACCATGAAAATACGGAGATTGGGGGGGTTGTAAACGAAGGTTGCATTTTCATATACACGATGGGAAACTTTTTGATAACCAATAAATTGCTCCAACGATGGAGCCACTGCATGGGAGTTCAATGATTGCCAGTGGTTACATTCTTATCCACCCTGAAACCTAGTGAGTAGTCGAACTTTAACTATATACCTACATTGAGGACTCAGACTCTGAGTAACGATTGAAAGTCGCAATTCGTTTTGTGGTTGTATGTTTTATTGGAGATTTGTCCTGAATCCTTGACCAACCGACAATTTAAAGAAATATGAAACAAAACACAAACCGAAAACGAACATCTTGAAAATCCAAGATTCGGATTATGAACAAGACGAAGTATCTAAATAGAAACTAATATATGAAGTATATAAATAATATATGAAGTTTTTATATAGAAACTTTTCTTTGATGATGTCGTCCATCCTATATAAATTTGTTGTTATTTGTATGTATCCCAGTCGGTCTAACGATGTCTTTGGAATAAAGACGAAATATTACCATTAAACTTTATCGTCTTGTTTATAATCCGAATCTTGGATTTGCAAGATGTTCGTTTTCGGTTTGTGTTTTGTTTTATGTTTTATTGGCGTGTACTTAAGTTGTTGTTTCGAGATGTTTGGCGTAAGTGAATTCGCTGTTGTTTATACACAAGTAGTTTAATATGGTTGATACAGTTGCCGCGAAATGTTACGCTCACCATCGTGATCAAGGTCTTGCGATCTTCTCATAGCACGTGTTCAAGTTGGAACAGGAAGAGTATGTTCGTGAGCAGATTGACTGGTCGTTCATCACTTTTTATGACAACCAACCATGTATCGACCTAATAGAGGGAAAATTAGGAATCTTGGATCTTCTGGATGAGGAATGTAAGGTAAAAAGCACCACTATGATTAAGGCAAAAATTTCAGTCTTCGTGGATGATCGTTGGACGTTCGTCAAGCTCAGACCTCAGTAAAACGTTTCTCAACCCCAGACGGGAATCGAGCCTACAACCTTTTGATGACCAGTGAGACAGTCTAACCATTGAGCTACCGACTCAGGTGGAAAGCGAAGGTTACAATGTCTACAACCCGTAACCTTCTGATGAGCAGTAAGACAGTCTAACCATTGAGCTACAGAGACTCAGATGGAAAGCGAAGGTTACAAATATGTACAACCTGTGTAACCTTGTGATGAAGAGTGAGACACTAACCATTTAGCTACCCAAACTCAGATGGAAAGCGAAGGTTACAATGGTGTTCAACCTGTAACCTTCTGATGACCTAGAGACGCTCTAACCACTGAGGTACCAAGACTTAGATGGCGAACTAAGATGCAAGTTCGACATATGTACGGCTTATGCTGCAGCCACGACATGTTAACAATGATATTCAATGAAACTGATGTTTTGCATTTAGATTGGTTTTTTTTGAGGTTTCAGCTTGACAAACGTTGAACAAACATCCATGATTTGCATACCTCCAAGTTCCCACTTGCAAAATGCCCGTCTCACTTCAATCTTCATAGACTCATTTAAGTTTGTTGGATGTTGCTTTGACTGTTTGTTCACGAGCTTTTTCATGTGAGAATACTTCAGTTGTTTTTGTGTCATAGAGCTTGTGTCGATTCCAGTATTAATGTATACACTTTTCCTTCTTTGTCTCCTTCTTGCTGTTGCTGTTGCTTTTATCGTTGTTGCTGCTTCTCTTGTTACAGTTGCTGTCGTTGATGTTACTGTCATTGTTGGTGATGTTGTTGCTATCATTATTGCTGTCGTTGCTTCACTTATGTAGGTTTTGTTGCTATTGATGCTGTTGCTGTTCGTCGTCGACTTCTTCATTTTCTTCTTCATCCATTTCATCTTGTTTTACTACCTATCCTCTTTCTTCCTTTGTCCTTTCTTCTACAGATTGCCATCTAATTCCTCATTATTATAATTCTTTTAGCTAAACAAAGGCTCGGATGGAAACTGGACGCGTAAACTGTACCAAGAACATCTAAAAAAGAAACCCAATGAGCATTTCAAGAAGCCGCGTATGTCTGAAATGGCCTTTCTTGTCGTACATTTTGCAGACACCGTGTCGTATGAAAGTGAAGGGTTTTTGGAAAAGAATAGAGACAACGTGAATGAAGAACATATACTACTTCTTAAAGCGAGTGAGGTAATAAGAATCAATTATCTCTAAATTTTGATTACATTAAATTGTGTGAACTCTCACTAGTGAAATACAAACTTCACTTCTTTTCCTCTTTTTTACTTAGGACAGCTTTGTAGGAGAGCTGTTTGTCGATCGCCAAGCGGCTCCAACCCAGAGGAAGCGTGCGCATTCTAAAGCAGCGATCCAAACATCGAGTGCCAAGAAAACTGTGGGCTCGCAGGTACTGATAAAGCAGAGCATCTATACATTAACTTACGGTGAATAAAAAACAATAACATTCCGTGGTTAAGGAAGTTAAGTGGTCTTTATTTATCCTAGATATCCCTATCAGCTAAGCTGTTCTCCCCAGAGGTCTAGTAACGACCACTCTTCATAGGTCCAGTGTGTAACACCTTTTACGTTGTATAACACCTGTCGTAAACTACAGGAAGCCGGAATTCCGGAGAAAAACCCCCGGAGCTTGGCATAGTCAGACTGAACAAAACTCTCACGTGTAACCAAGGTAATTTTAAATAACTGCGTAGAACTGGAGACGAACTCTGATTACAGAGGTGAAAGACACGCGCACTAGCACTGTGCCGCCAAGTCTTTCGAAAATTAAGTTTAGTACCAAATTGTGTTTAGCAACAAGTGCCTATAACAGGAGGATTAATGCGAATTTAAAGGGTTCAGAAAAAAAAAATACATATCCTTGAAACGAAGTATTAATGAAGAGATTCCAGAAAGAAAAAATAATTTTCAGAGTATCATTTTCAGTTGGACGCTAGAAATTTCGTTTTAAATCAAGTCACTCGTGTACACTGGATAGTCTAATATCTGTGATGAATTTTTGCTTGTAGTTCTCGATATACAAAACGAAACAGGTTCGCTGTAGAAAAGTCAACATTAACCTTTATTTAAACGTATTTATGAAATCTTTTAGTTCCGTGATTCCCTCAAGAAGCTGATGGCTACTTTAAACTCCACAACTCCTCACTACGTTCGTTGTATTAAACCAAATGATTCCAAAAAAGCCTTCACGTTTGAACCGAAGAGAGCCATGCAACAGCTACGAGCCTGCGGTGTCTTGGAAACGATAAAAATTAGTGCAGCGGGTTATCCCTCTCGATGGACATACCAGGACTTCTTTTATCGCTATAGAATGCTAGTTAAGTCGGCCATGATTAGGAGAAATGACATCAGATTAAGCTGCGAAAACATTTTAAATACTCTTTTAAAGGTAAGTGAGAATGGTATTGTGATAACAAAAATGTTCTCTTGAACGATAGACGAACCTTCGTCAAGCTCTATCCTCAGAAAATGATTTCTGAGCCCCAGATGGGGATCAAACCCGCAACCTTCTGGTGACCGGTGAGACGCTCTAACCACTGAGCTACCAAGACTCAGATGGTGAACTAAGGTGCAAGTTCGATATATGTGCGACCTAAGCGGAAGCCACTATATGTTAATAATGTTATTAATAAAATCTATATTTTGGAAATGTGGGAGCTTTTAGATATCATGAATTCATCTATCATTCAAGATATCTTCAAGCTATCACATTTCCAAAATACATATCTCATCAATAACATTATTAACATATAGTGGTTTCCGCTCAGGACACACGTATGTCGAACTTGCACCTTAGCTCGCCATCTAAGTCTTGGTAGGTTCATCTATCATTCAAGATATCTCCAAACTCCCACATTCCAAAATATATATCTCATCAAAGATGCTCTCTTTTTGACCGCTGGCAGAGGTTAATTTAAACTTTCGATAAATATTCCTACGTTGCTGGTTAAACTACGTATAGTGGCTAGATTTCACAGCGCTGTGCATTATAGCACAGGAAAGCACTTCAACATACTTCAGTACACCAGGAGACGTAATGGATTGCCACAGATTAGAGTTCAATAAGCTTTGACGGCGTTCATAGGCGTAGAGTTTGGGGGACTGAGAGGCTTCAGCCCACTCAGAAACAGTTTTTTGGGGCTTAGCCTCCTTGGGATTTTACAGCAATTGAAAGGTGGTTGATGAATGAGATAGAGTTACTGATGAACTGGTTGGGTTATCTAACCGTCAAAGTCTGGTTATTTTTTCTACCAAAAGGCACCCATGATGCATCTGAGAACGCGAACCAAATCGTACATTGAAATTCAAAACGTTAGCGAGAAATAACTCTTGAACTTTGAATTCAGTTGCCATGATGAATATGCACAAATCTCTCATGGCCTTTTTGTGAATAGATGGCCTTGTGGACCATTTTATTTCAAAATCCCGCGTGAGAAAGAACACATTTCGGTCATCTAACTAGAACTGTGATTTATATGATATCGAACAATTTCATCATACACTCTTCACTTAGTTGTTTGTCTAGTCTTATCAGGTGTCAGTGTTCAGTTAAAACATATCAATGATACTGTTCCAAATTTCAAATTTGTTTCATAAAACTTCTATCCAAGAGTATTAATCTAACAGGTGGGTTGTTGGACCAGCTCCTTCGAACTAAAAAATCGCCTAATTTCCATACAACCTCGTACAGAAGTCGCGGTTTCTTTAAATGCCGAAATTTTGAAGGACGTTGTCTTTCAAGTAGACGTCGTATGTCTTAAGGTGCCTAATAACAAAACTATACGCCTGGGACAGCGTACTGAATTTGGGTGCACTATAACTGTAGTTGATGGAGTGAGGAGATTTATAATGGGGAACTGAGTATCCTTTTTCATTGGCGAGTAAATATTAACATTCGTTGCTGTTGTAGGGTCCTGACAAGTATCAATTTGGAAAAACGAAAATTTTCTTTAGAGCTGGCCAGGTTTGTTGTTGTTTGTCCAATTTATTTTGTTAATTGTCCTAACGTTTTCCTTTATGAACAACAAGCTTCATCTAGCCATACGTACACGCTTTCGTTCGACGAAGATTTGAATTTTACACTCGGTCACATGAAATGGAATTTATGTTTGGTTAGGGAATTCAAAATTTTACATTTTAAGACTCAACCGGGATCAGTGGCGAAACATTTCAGTCTTGATCATTTGGTTGGCCAGGGGCGTATTTACCTCATTTTGGTTAGGGGGTCTCCGGCTCAGTCTGCTCGAATATTGTATCCCTTCATACCCGTTCCTTTGTCCTGTTTGGTAGTTTGCTCGTTAGTACGTTTTCTCATTCGCTCGTTTTCCCGTTCGTTTGTGCAATTCGTTCGCTCGCTCGTTCGTACCTTCGTTCTTTCCTTCATACCTTTGTTCTTTCCTTCGTTCTTTTCCTACGTCATTCGTTCTTTCTACCGTTCGCTCCTCTTCTTTTTTGTCCATCTGTCAATCCGTCTGTCCTCTCATCCCCTTATCTATCCATTCATTCATCTATGTACTCATCCGTTTGTTCATTCGTTGATCCAGTCGTTCGTCCGTCCGTCTGTTCATGTATCAGTCCGTCTGTTCATGTATCAGTCCGTCATCCTTTCACTTGTTCATTTCCTCTTCAGGTAGCCTACCTAGAAAAACTGCGTGGAGACAAACTGTATGAAAGTTGCGTGGTGATTCAAAAAACTGTTCGTTGTTGGCAAGTCAGAAAACGTTATGTGACGTTAAGAAATGCGGCGATCGTCCTACAGGCCTGGGCACGAGGACATCAAGCACGGAGGTAAATTGCTGTTAGGCTCCTTGTTTTGCTCTCAGCACGTAATTGCTCAGAAATTATTTGAGTAATAAAGTCATCGATTTGACGATGACTTTACAATAAAGTCGAAATATCATCGCAATCATTCGTCGTCTTTTTATTGATTCACATCTTGGGTTTTCAAGATTCATTGTTTTTCGGGATTTGATTTTTACTCTATTTCATCAAATTGTCTGCTGACACCGGATTATTTGAGAAAGATAATACCGGAAGAACGAAGTGAGGCGTTGTTTTGTTCAACTTATATCGAAGATACACTCTTTCATGTCCGGATGCAGGTTATTGTCAGAAACCAAAAGTTTCCATGATAAACGATGAAGTTAGTCTTCAATTCTTTTTAAACTGTGAAGTGCAAGTGTGCTCACACCTTAATTTTTTCGTTTGTTTGGTGAATCATATACAAAATATATATTCAAATATTTTTCTGTTACGAATAAAATGTCATGTCGAGTAATCTTAATAGTCGTATTTTAGATCTCATGTACTCACTCTTAATAGAGTAGAAAACATACTCCGAGAACTCAAGATATGAGTAAATACAAGACAGGAACTAAACTGGTAATATTTCGACTTTAGTACAAAGTCATTATCAAACCTAATAATTTACAAACAACCCGCTACCTATATACTTAGGTTTAATTGTTAAGTTTGATAATGACTTTGTAATAATGCCGAAATATTACCAATTTAGTTCACTTCTTGCATTTACTTATATTTTAAGTTCTCAAGATGATTCTATTCGGAGTATGTTTTCCACTCTATTACTTCAAATAATCAGCCGGCATTGATTTTTGGACAAACACTCACTCTTTTATTGTAAACTTTGATTTTCGGCCTAGTTCAGGAAAAGTAGTTTCCTTTCTGCCGTACAATCTTGTGACTAATACAGCTCATCGATAAACCTTCGTTTATATTTCAGATTAGTTTGTCTCCTTCGTCGTACCAAGGCGGCCATTACGTTACAAAGCAACTGGCGCTGTCACTGGAACCGAAGCCGATACTTGCGCCTGCGATATGCTACGCTGGTCTTCCAGTCTCATTATCGTGGCCGTAAAGCTCGGCTTTTGAAGCAACGTCTTCTGTACCAAGCCAAAGCAATAATCATCCAGCGTGCAGTTCGAGCATTCCTTGGTCGTCGATGGTTCGCCGGAGTTCGTAAAAAGATCGTATTGTTGCAGTGTTGTGTGCGAAGACTGAAGGCGCAGAAGGAACTGAAGAAGCTTAAGGTAAGTCTGAGATTCTCTGTCTTCAATACATATTCATTGATGAGTAATACAAATTCTAGTTTCTAAACTCCATAATGCGAACAGCTTGGACGCTTTATAATCAATTTTAACCTCAGTAGGCTAACTTTCTTGAACCAGTAACGGTCCATTTGCAGTTAAAACACCGTCTTGATAGTCCTGTTCGAAGTGTGCAGAGTTCGAAAAATTTTTTAAATCCCTTTTAGCCATGGGTTAGCATCAGAAGTTTACTAGCTCCAATTTTAGGCCAACTAACCCGATTTGAATAAAGCGGTAAACTTAACATTTTAACGAAATATTTAATGCCTGCGTGCAGGCAGGCATGCCTCTCCGTATGTCCGCCTTACTGTCTGCTCAACCGTCTGCCTGTCTTTGTTTGCCAGTCCATCCTTATGTCTGTCGTTCCGTTCATTCGCTCGCCTGTTTGTCTGTCTGTCTCTGTCCCCCAGTTTCTGTCTGTCTGTCTGTTTTTAGTTGGTCCGTCCGTCCGTCCGTCCGTCCGTCCGTCGTTTCTTTCACCCGTCCAGTCATTTGTCTGTCTGTCTGTCTGACTCTCTGCCTTTCTTGCTGTCCATCCGTCGTTCCTTTCATCTGCCCACCCATCTATTTGACTGTCTGTCTGAGTCCGTCCGTCTGTCCGTCTCCCTGTCTTTCTCGTCCGTTTGTCCGTCCCTCAGACTGTCTCACTAGGAACCTTAAAATCTACGACGTCAACTTCAACGGCGACATCTTTAAACAAAAGAATTCTTCATTCAAAACAAAGAGGATGAGTCATTTTTATTGGACCGTGCTTTCTCAACACTGTCGGTGTTTCGCATTAAACGTGACCCAGACCATTTTCACATCTTAAGGAAGACTTAAGCTCGCGGAGTGAAAAATGCAGTTAGTTAAGATTGAATTCAACACAAAACTACAGTCGTTTTAGAACAACTGTAGCATTTAGGAGTCACAAAACAAGCCACAAGTATCAAGTACGGTGGTCAATAAACCTTGGTTTCTTTAAATACCGATATTTTAGAGGTCTTTGTCGTTCAACTTGACGTCTTACATCTCAAGGTCCCTACTGTCTCAAGCCGGCAATTTCAACGCTAATTTCTTTTTTTCGTTTCCGTTTAGATTGATGCACGATCTGTGGAGCATTACAAAAATCTCAACCGAGGCATGGAAAACAAAATCATTTCCCTGCAGCAGAGGTTGACCGACGAAGTACGACCAATCTTAATTAGTTCGTTTATTTAATATGTCACTTTTCAAGAACAATCAGTTCGTCCCAAGGCAATGCCGAGATTACTCAAGCAATTTTTTTAGCGTACCCACGCGATATAGCTTTCCAGCTTTCCCCAGAATTCTCCCCCCTCCCCCTCAATAATTCCCTCGACTTCGTCTCGGGGATTATTCAACAATATTCACTGAGCCTGAGGCGAATAATTGTTAAATATAACAAAAGAACTCATAAATTGCCCACAGTTCTTTTAAATACCGGTCAGCGGTCTCTGCCATTAACAGAAGGACCCGTAATTTCGACGCTGACGACGTTCTCGTGGGGGACACTTCTCGAAGCTCAACGTAACGTGGTCACGCAGTCCAGTTACACATGGGTCAGTGCTTCAACCACTCTGGAATTTGATTAAACTTGTTTGTAAACCAGATAGGCCCGAGTGGTCGCTTCTCTCGTGCCCAGTCTTTTTATCACCCACGCATTACCTCGTCTTTCTTAGATTCGTAAAAATGAAGATTTAAGTCACAAGTTACAAGGATTGCATGACGTTCGGCTGGAGTTAGACGCTGCGAAAAATTGGGAAAACGATTATCAGACGGCGAGTGCGTCAATTCTGGAGTTGGAAAAGGTTGTGACTGAGCTGAAGACTCAACTGGCGAAGGCAACTGAGGAAAAAGATGAAATTCTTCGGAAAGGAAAGGAAGAAAGAGAAGTCGTCGAACAAGTAAGTGGAAGGCTTTCTGTTTGTTGTACAAATATCGTCACGCCCACATAATTTGAAAAGAGACGAGAACTGCGAACCAACCAGTAAGATTCGTTTCTTGGCTCATTCACGGTTTTGTGCTGTGTCGTTCGGGCCTGACAAATCTGATAAACATTGTTGGGAACAAGGATGGTCGGCCTGAAGAATATCAGGTGTCGGTATACTCGTAAAAGCCATATCGATAGTTAGTTTTACCCGGCTCTTGTAAAAGCCAAGTTTTACGGGATCCGCGAATTCAAGGAAAAATTACCAGGTTCTCACATTAATATTTTGAGGGTGTCTAATTTATTTCTCTGGTTCTATTTTTTATGCTTTTCTTTAAACGTCAATGGGAATCTTTATGCGCATGTCGTTGCAAAACGAGATATCAATAATGACTGATAACAGGTTTCGCGTCAAGACAATGTTTACTTATCTAATTGGAAAGCCCGGTGATGTCTGATGAAAAGTTTATTGCCTTCCACTAGCAGTTGACGTGGAAAAAATGGTTATCTGCCCAAAATTTGTTGCATCAGTAATCATCAGTATATCGGCAATCTCTGTATGTTGTGCGACAATTCTGTACATCTGCAAACTTGAGGTACGACTGAAGACATGTAAACCTTCTTTAAGCCTTAATTCTCAGGGCTCAGAAACATTTTCTGCGGATTCGAGCTTTACCACCGTTTGTATATTGTTTGAAAAAATCATATGGATTTAATGTCAAACGTTAGCCGAATTTCCAGAGTATGAAGTGATTGAGTATGGTTTAAACCCTAGGATTGTTTAGTTTGTAGATAATTTCATTATAGAATACTGCTAGTCACTGGTTTGAATGTCTTAATTGTCAGTAGTTCAACCGCTGAAAGATTAGACAAGTCCAACCATGAATAGAAGCTAAACGTCCCACCAATTTGGAACCTGTTGAAAATGACAAATAAAGCACTCTATAATAAATCATGGCCTGGTTATCTACAGTTAAACACACATCAATCATCGAGAGTATTACGGTCTTCTAACGGTATACAATTAGAAATTCCACTTGAGAGTAACACACTACAGGACCACGCTGCAAGACTCTTTAATGAACTGCCTATTAACTTAAGAAATAATACAGAGTTTGTAAGTTTTAGTAAGGAAATCAAAGATGTCCTTCGCTTAAAGGCAGAAAGTAGAATAAATTCTTTAACCTAAATATTTTTAATATTTTAAAATTTTAAATATACATTAAACTGTAAATATTTATTTTCTTTTACATTAATTGTAAATAGTTTATTCATTTTTTTTTTTGTTATTTTTGGTTTTTTGTTTTTGTTTTTTGCATAGTTGCATAGATTTATAGATATATATATATGTATGGTAGATGAAGAGCCACTCTGTGGATATGCTATCAATAAATTATCATTATTATTATTATTATTATTATTATTATTATTATTGAAACCAATCCTTTTTAGAAACGATCATTATTCACATAATCTTTCTTATAATTTGAAGGAAAGCGAAACCTTACGTTGGGAAGTTGCAAAGTTAAAGGATGACATGCGAACCATGCAAGAAAATGCTGAAAAGGATTCGAAAGAGAAGGAAGGTTTGTGTCCTTAGTAATAAACATAGAATACCTAATTACTATCCCTCGATCTCAAGTGACGTCTTTCCGCTTTCCGCAGTAGTTTACATTTGTTGTCATTCCTTCTTTCTTAGAAATGATTCGCGAACAGTTCGAAGTGGAGAAGAAACAGTTGCTATCGGAGGTGGACGCGGAGAGGTCTCACCATCAAAAGATGTTGAAGGATTACAACAGACTGCAACAGAGATACGAAAATCTACAGGACGAGGTTGAAATAATGCAGAGTCCAACTGCGAGTCCTATCAAAGGCTCACGCAAAGATAACGGTAAACAAATTTTCATCCCCATTCGGCTGTGCTCCATGTAACACTTCGTGTGTCGTATTTTCTAATCGTATAACGCTTTCAGGCTCGGTCTATTTTTATTCCTTCTTTCGTAGTTGTGCGTTTTGGCTCGGTCTTTCTCGTTTTTGCTGCGAGCGTAACGAGCGCAACCTAATTTCGAAGTCAGGATCCGGTTGTTCAAAAGCCGATTAGCTCAATCCAGAATCAGTGAAAATGTTGTGGACACCTGTCCGATCATGCTGATAAGAAAAGTTGGAATTTTCTTTCCTGGATTTTGGGTGTACACAAAAAGATTTAAAGCTGTGAAGTCTGAACTAGATTTTTCAACCAAAATGAACGAAACCAAAGCAACTGATGAACTAATAATGCAGGAATAGCGCTAAACGTGCGTTGAACAACTGGCCCCAGGGATTTGCTCCGTTCACTTGGCTAGTTTTTGTTCTTGAATACGGACGTGCAATGCGATCTTGTCCTCGCTACCCAGCATCCCGAGCGGGGGAGCGCCAAGACAGAGAGTGGTACGTTCGGCTTCGTTGGTTTCGTTGGCGCCGCTGTTAAAGGTTTATCTCTTTTACAGGTTTACAAAACACATGTTGGGGTCTCATGATATTGTTGTAAAACATGCGAGACTTATCACATCACTGATTAAAAGAGGAGAATATTACTTTAACTACGCTTTCCAGTTTCCGAACTGTTTCGAAACTCCGGATCTCGGCGTCGTCGCAAGTCCTTAATCTACCATTGGACACCCCTCCATTTGAATGTCAAACGTAAACACTCGTTCCTGCTCATCTGTTCGTTTTCGCAGCACTTCACGTTCTATTGGAAGTTTCTAGTTATACAGATAATGATTCTCAAACTTATTAATAGTTCATAAAGCAAAAACAAAAGAAATGCATAATTAATCAGTATTTAGAAATTGTTGGAAGATTGCCAACTCTGGGCTGGATTTTCACCTAAAATACTGGTTCGTTTGAGAAGTAATTTCAAACACTCGTAAAGTGTTCTTCCTCCGATTTCAAAATACCTCGAAACTCGTTAAAAAAGCTCGGCTCCGCCTCGTTTCTCAACTTGTTTCTCCGTATTTAGAAATCGGAGGAAGCACACCAGCTCGTGTTTGAAATATTACTTCACGAACCAGGCGGAATGATTGGTGTATATCTAGGTATCCAGTCCACTAACTTTATATGCCTGTGTTTTGTTAGGATGAAGTCGTAGAACTGGAAAAAAAACCTTATCCCGTCCTTGTTGGGATTAATTCTTGTCTTAAAGGACTAAAAATGACTGTTCCACATTTATGCACATGCGGTGAACACCGTATTTCCTCCCTTTCCAGAAACTTTTTGCTTAAATGTATGCAGTAACCATAATTGGCGAAACTTTCCGTTTCTAATATTCAGGTCTTAATGAGTCATGCCGCATGCTAGAAAAACGTCAGCTTCATTAAAATATATTTTAACCTTATTGTTTAATGGCTCTATTTCGCATATTGTGCTGGGATTTGACATTTTTCTAAAGACCACACTACCCGCCTGGTTTATGTATTGCTACCTTTCTTGTATACCAACTATCTGGAGTCGTTCATCGCTATGAATAAGTGACCTCGGGCCATAAATCTTTCGGGAAAAGTGACCTACGGTCATTCACCCCTGAGAACAAACAAGTTTGTTTTACTTTCAGAGTCAACAAACCTTACTTCGTGTTTTCTTTTTTCCTATCATTTGTAGAAAACGAAAATCAAGAGGAACTTATCAACTCTGACCACATTAAAACAAAACTTGATGACACCCAGAGTGCTCTGATCGCGGAACTGAAACAACGCATCATGCAGTTGGAGAAAAATAAGGAATCTGATTTAGAAATTTCGACTGTAACAGTTGAACCTTTGCAGAATGAAGCCGACCATTTACATAAAAAGATTGTCCATACGCCTGACATGGAAACGTTAACCAAGGAAAACAATAAGCTAAACACGGAATTGAATATTTTCCGAGAAATCGTGAGGAAACGCGAGTCAAGTTCTGAAAAAGACGTAAATGACTCGCTCCTTTCTTTGAGCAAGGATAAAATCGAGAAATTGACCGAGGAGAGAGACTTGTACAAGGCCGAGAATCGAAAATTCCGTGCGGAACTTATCAGGTTTGCGTCCGTGTCGAAGGACTTGGACGAGGTGGAAAACAAGATGAATAATAATCCGGATTTAAACGCGTATATACTTCAAGCTAGAGCGTTGAAGCAAGCTAATGAAGTGTTGCAACGAGAGTTACAGCAATTGGTCTCAAAGGAAAATGATTTGCAATGTGCCAACGAGAATTTGTGGAATGAACTGGCAAAGTTGAAAGTACAGCAAGTAAGAGAGACTGTTGTATGTGTTTGCAAGTGTTTTGGTTTTTGGTGGCGCTGTTTTGGTCGCAATAGTTCGTGATTTGTATTCTTGTATGTTTGCGTTTATACCTGCAATGGATGTTTGCGTATGAACTTTCACCAAATAAGTAAAATCATCAATGACACATCCATTTTTCGATGCAGAATGCCCGTCGTAGCAGGCAAATTCGACACCTGTTCCTGGTTTCGTCGTCATGACATTCGTGACGGGATCCATTTTAAATAACGCAGGTTCTCACAACCTGCCTTTCATTTAGTTGTGGGTTTATTTAGTTACTGTTGTTGGTGCTGATGTTGATGACGGTGCTGGTGCTGTAGCTTAAGTAGGTGGGTTGATATTGAAGCTGATGTTGGTAATGAAGCTAGCGTTGGTACTGTTGCTGATGTTGATATTGGTGCAGGTGTTGGTGGCGCTGGTGATGTTGGTGTTGGTGGTGGTTTTGGTGGTGATGTTGACATTGGTGCTAGTACTGGTGGTGCTGGTGATGTTGACATTGGTGCTGGTGATGTTGATATTAGTGTTGTTGGTGGTACTGGTGATGTTGATATTAGTGCTGGTACTGGTACTGGTGTTGTTGGTGGTACTGGTGATGTTGATATTGGTGCTGGTACTGGTGTTGTTGGTGGTACTGGTGATGTTAATATTGGTGCTGGTACTGGTGTTGTTGGTGGTACTGGTGATGTTAATATTGGTGCTGGTACTGGTACTGGTGTTGTTGGTGGTACTGGTGTTGTTGGTGGTACTGGTGTTGTTGGTGGTACTGGTGATGTTAATATTGGTGCTGGTACTGGTACTAGTGTTGTTGGTGGTACTGATGATGTTGATATTGGTGTTGGTGTTGTTGGTGATGCAGGTGATGTTGTTGTTGGTATCGGAATATGTCTTGGTACTGGCGTCAGTTTTAGTGTTGTGGAGTTAGTGTTGGTGTTCATTGTTTGCATTGGTGTATAGTGCTTTAGAGGTAGTGTTAATTTTACAGTGTGTTTGTTATTTTTGTTGGTGTTGGTGTTGGTGCTGTTGTTTGTGTTTGCAGGTGTTGGTATTGGAGCTGGTTTTGGAATAGGAGTTGGTGTTTATGTTGGTGATGGTGATGTTTATATTGGTGCTGGTTATGTTTATGTGGGTGATGTTCATGTTTGTGTAGGTGTCGGTATCGGTATTGGTGTCGTTCTTGGTATTGATGTCAGTATCACTGCTATAGTGTTGGTGTTAAGTTTGTAGTGTTAGTATTAATGTTAGTGCTTTAGAACTAACGGAGAATAAAGATAAGAGTTCGAAAAGTCGATTGCAATACTTTAGAGTTAGCTCTGGTTTTACAGTGTATATGGTGTTATTACTGTTGGTGTTTTTGTTGGTGTTGTTGTAGATGCTATTGTTGGTGGTAATGGTGTGGGTGCTAATGTTTTTGTTTAGTGTTATAGTGTTGGAGGTAGTGTTATGGTGCTCTAGTCGATATTATGCGGTTGGTGTTGACGTGAGAATCGGATGTTCATGCACTCAACCATGAGTTACTTTGAATGAGTTAGTTTGTGCTTGTATGTGCGTGGTTCAACACCCACGTGGATTTGGTTTCATGGCTCTGTATGCAAAGTACTTTTATGAACTACTGGTAGTTCTCAGACGTCTTTGGATTTTTTAGGTTAAGCTCGAGTTTCATTGTAATTTTGCGTGCGACTGTAGCTGCAAAATAAATCCAGCATCTTATGCTGTTCTTTATTTCCTAGCTGAAGCACGGTGATCACTCTTCGATAACCGCTGACGTTCAGTCCGAAATATCCAGACTGGTTGAGGAAAACCTGGTAAGAATACTACGTTATACCATGATTTTACTACAGAGACAATCGTTGGAAACTTACTGTGTCTTGTCTTAATGTTACGTTTTTATCTCGTTTCTTCTGAGCGTTTTTTTGCATTCTAGGATTTAAAAGAACAGATCGAGAAGCTGGAAGAGCGTTTAAAAAATCAACAACAAAATAGCGATGCTAAGAATGAACACGAGAACTTCAGAAAGAAGGCTTCTTCCTGGAATAAAGGTGAAAATTTTAGTGAAAAACCCTACGTCATCAGCGGATCATGTAGGTGGCTAGAAGGGGTTTTACCCCCCGAAATAGGACTTTTTCCCCCCAAAATAGGACTTTTTTCCCCCGAAATAGGACTTTTTTCCCCCGAAATAGGACTTTTTCCCCACCTTCACGTCTTGCTGCAACTAGGTTCATCTTGCTATGCATTTTTACCCGGAACGTGCCGACCTTTAAGATTGTCAGTTGTTTTAAAAGAGATCATAACGCATGATTACTTCCTAATTGAAAGTTTCTTTGTAAAGACCCACGTGAAGGCAAAATTGATCGATATCAGGCATTTTTGCGCGTCATTTTCATCCGTTCTCCCAAAAGCCGCCATCTTATCCTTGGTCTTAGTTCTTTGGTTGTCTTAAAACTCCAAATCTTGTTTCGAAAATGTAACCAGTAATGGTTTGCTGTAAAGTAAATGAGAATATGATAATGAAGTTGCGTAATGGTTATCTTGAATGGCCTTATTGACATGGCAACAATCTACTTTGTAAAGATGAATTAACCTTCTTGAATACAAAATTTTGTCTTTGTTTTAGCCGAAGCGGAGCTAAGAAGACGCGCCAACACCCCCAGAGGTTCTCTCGACCCCAAAGCTGGCCGTGTGGTGAGTATACTTTTACTAATTGTTAACATTGAAAGCACTGTATATGTTGTATCGTTGAAGTATTTATGCAAAGCACTAAGTTTCCGAATTAGTCGAGCATTAGTTCTATCTAGTGAAGACTAGATAGTTTCATTTAACAAGGTAATTGAACAACTGGGTGAGAAACATAGTCATACAAAATCAGTCCTATAAGAAAATTGTGCTAAATAATCTCTCCGTGTCAGAGATATCGAAAGTGGTAAAAATGTACGCTTTTACATTCATCAATTTCCTTGTTTCTAAGGGTTTATTTAAGACAATATGCTGTGCATTTTTTGTCACGAATAGAACTTACTGTTTATTACGCGTTCATGTTTTATATAATGGCCTGAAATCTGAAGTATTCTTCGACTCACCTTTTTGTGTCCGGTACTATCCATGTAGTTTGATTCAATTCATCGAGAAATGTCTGTGAACGTAGACGTTTATGCAAATTTATCTCAAATACAAAGAAATTGCTTTCAAAACAAATCTACGTATTATGTAGTTCCTGGTAAATCCGTTTCATTACTGCTATGTCAACTTTGGGGATGAATGCATACAATAACTTCGTGAGAGGCACGTACGCTACCACACCAAACATACTATTATATTTGTGGAGGTACGACTTTCTCCTACTAAATGTGAGTTTATTTGGTGAACTAATGCTGGAATAATCATCGACAGAACTCTGACAATATAAGCTGTCAAAAACAGCACATGAAGTTGCTTGCGGAGGGCTTTTCGAATGACTCCTAAAACTAACATAAACAAGATAGTGCGAGGGATTTCCATCATCCGCTACCTTGGTGCGTGACGTTATGGCGACTATTTTGGGGTGTTATATCCTGGGGTACACTCACGCTTTGGTAGTGACCTCGAGTTTTCCAGTTTTCCCTTTAACCCCTGCCGGACCGCGACGTCACTCCTTGGCGAATAAAATTTTATTTTTTTAGATGATGAACTTCGCGGGATTGTTAAGAAAGAATCCGAAAGAGACGGTATGATTAGTTCAAGTTTCATTGACTTTTGCATGACTATTTTCATGTTTCACTGTACTCGTTTCCTAGATCCTAGATACACTAGGTGTGTGCAGTCTCGAACAAAACTGCAGTTGAAAAGTTCGTTTCATTATTTTGAAGTTTTCGTGTTTGTTTGTTGTTTAGTTAGTTTATTTGTCCTATAAACTGTTTATTAAAACAAAGATTTTGTCGTAGTGACAAATTTCAGTATAGCTTTAAAAACGTATTAACCATGGTGAATGGGTTATACTAGGCAGTTCTAAAAAGAACTTGAGGAGCCCACACAAAGTGAGAAAATAAATACTAAAAAGAAGTACTGTGCGTTTCGGCAGACCACTCTTCAGGTGCAAACGTCGACTAACTGTTGAGAAATGAGTTTTCAGCTTATATTTACACCTGGTGTAAAGGCGATGATGTCACCCCACGTAGGAGGGATTAAGCATCAAAATAACGCCAAATTAAAAACAAATTCTTTTTGTCAGCATAGATCCGGATCATTAAACTTCACATGCATGTACTCCATTATCTTTAAAAGAAATGCTGAACGGCACTTTGCCAGGATGGGAAATTTGGAGTCTGAATAGGTACTGGCACAACATCTGTTTGACAACAAGTGTCGACCGATTGTCGAATCACAATTAATCGTTTGAGTAGAAGTACATTGCCTTTTAGGTTGCTGCCTTAATGGTGCAGTCTTGTTTCATGTAACTTTTGGTACATGTTGCTTTATCCTTTCACTATGGTTCATACGTTTTTTAAAGCGATACTGAAAATTGTTTATTTGTTTCATTTGTTTTAATTTTATTTCTTTTTTTGTTCGTGTGTTTGTTTGTTTGCTCTCTTTCTGGTTTGTTTCTATATTTGTTTGTCTGTTTGTCTATTTGTTGCTTATTTTTTCGAATCTTTTTTTAGGGTTGTTTGTTTGTCTGCTTATTGTTAGTTACTTCGTTTGTTTATCCCTTTGTTTTGTCTTCAGTTTTATGTCACTTAGTCGCTTGTTTGTCGGTTTGGTTGGTTAGTAAGTGGATTGATTTGAATTATTTGAATGATTGATCTATCGACTAATTTATTAATTAATCGATTGATTGATTGATTAAATGACTGATTGAGTGATATTAGTGATTGATTAATTGGTTGAGCGACGAAGTGATTGAGTAATTAAGTGATTGATTGATTGATCCAGTTATTGATTAATTCCAGCGGAAATACGACCGAAAAAAATACCGATCATCCAATATCGATAAAGTACGCCCTAAAAGTTAGCGTACCCTTAATCGCCTTTACTCAATTTCTTCCTTCAGGGTGATTCTCCAAAGCTTGAGCAGGGCAAGAAACGCGGAATGATCGAATTTGAAATCTCAGACGTCGACCTCATCGTCAAAGAACTAATTCACGACTTGTCACCGGGACAGGTTTCAGACCACATTCCAGGACTTTCTGCGCACTTGTTGTTCATGTGTGTTCGCTACTGTGACTATACTAATGACGACGAAAAGTTGCAAACTTTACTGGCGTCAGCAATCAGTGCCATTGGACTTGTTACCAAGGTAACGATTTTCTCGCTATAGTAGTTTGTCCTTCTTTTTTGTTAACAATGTAAAAATCTTCACTTATTTAATAGATAATTACCGAGGCTCGCTGCTGTTTTCGGAAGTAATTATCTGCTGTAATTGCTGACCTTCATCAAAACCCATCATGTTTCCTCCGCATTATACCAGCGAATGCAGCGAGAAAAATCATACAAAGTTGACTTGCAGAATTTTGCTCTCTGCTTTCACTTATACAATGCAGAGTGAAAACAATAGGTTTTGATGTGGGTCAGTAATTATTATAATTGGTGGTCTCCTATTACCTATGACTTGCACGGAAAACCAACTGTGCAGCATATCCTAGTCAGCTGAGATTCTCGAAATAGGACTTTGGTCATTAATTTCCATTTTGAAGACCATGCCAGTGTAACTATTAGAATAATCATTTTTCATGGGATAATTTCCCTCATCGGAATGTCATTTTAAAAAAATTTAAAAGGATTCCGGAGTTTCGAAATTGTCCGTGGGAATATAATCAGATTTGGGGGTTTTCCGAAAGCTGGTCAGCAGAGATTATTTGTACTTTGCATAGTTTCATTGTCTTGTCTTTATTTTTCAGAAATCTCCTGATGATTTAGACTTACTTGTTTTCTGGCTGTCAAACACCTGCCGTCTGTTACATGACCTGAAGCAATACAGTGGAGACAAGGTTTGAGTGACCCACTAGAAAATTTGCTAAATCTTATCGTAACTGTGGAAGAGCCATGCAGAATGGGCAATGTAGTAAGGAATATCAAAGCCAAGCTTGAGGCTCTGCTGACCCACTTTGACTGGAGGCTCTCACAGTATTTTGCCTTAATTTCGTACCATAAAAGTTACTGCACTTCTCAGTGATTTACTATGCATAGGATGCGGGGTCATTCGAGTGCTTTTTCTCCGGGGTTTTTTTCACAAAGTTTCGAGTTGTCAACCCTTTACAGGCTCACCGCACACTACCCAGCATATAATTTTAAGACCCATAGTAATGTGATATTTAAACTGGTTACCATAACTGGAAACAAGAGAAGGAAAATGGGAGCATATGTACGTGAATTAACTGGTCTGAAGGATAACGTGCGAGGGTGAATGAATCACATTCCTCACCCGTTTGGCTTTTCAAAAACGTCGTCCAATACTGCCTAAGCAGCATTCTACTCTTTTTTGCTTACGATTTGGTGACTGCATGCACTGTAAGCTGATAAAAAGCCAGAAGAGTCGTTTTTCAGTTTATATTTAAGAGTGAAAAGTATCTTTAAGAGCAGTTCCGGCTCCGAGAAAATTTTATTCATCTTTGTCACCATTCGGTGACACTCAGTATCCGTTCTATAACGTCTTTTTTTTTAACCAGTTTTTTTTTCTCTGCTAGGCTTTTCAAACGCACAACACACCGGAACAAAATGACCATTGCTTAAAGAATTTTGACTTGACAGAATATCGCCAGCTTCTGGATGACCTTGCAGTTCATATATACAACGACATTTTATCAGCTATAATGGAGTCTGTACAAAGCTATATCGGTGAGAATATTCAATGTGTAATTTTTGTAACTCGTAACTGTCGCCGAAAATAGGTTCTCAACGTTTTGCATGTATGGCTTTGTATACAATATTTGATATTTTCTGGTTTGCTAGTTAAGTCCATGTAAGATTCGCACCGCAGTTTACATTAGTCGCACATAAAAAGTCTTCTTCCAATTTGTATTCAACGTCTCAACAAAAGCGCGGCCCTTTATGAAACGTTTCGTGTAACAGCGATCTCTGATTGTAATTCCTAGAAACTTGCTGGTAGTCTCTATACTGTTCTGTTTTCGCCCATTCTACCTGTCCTACCCCACCTCACGTTACCTTACCCAACTTTATATTACCTTCCATACCCTTCTCCATCCCACTTCACCCTACCCTACCCGACCACCTCTCCATCCTACGTCATCCTACTCTAACCTATCTTACCCTCCCTTACCATACTTACCCTATCGTAATGTACTGTGCGATCTCGCAATGCCATTACGATAACACGATACCGTCATGATAACCTACTGTACTGGCATTTTGTGAACGTCTTTAAGCACTGGAAAACAAGTAGTGATAAGGGATTGTGCCATACAGACTTCCTAGTAAAAGCTCCATAGTCTAGTAAGACAGTGGTGTTCAAAAAACGCAGAACGCTGTGTTTGAACTTGCTTTCTTCGAACGTTTGGTCTCTGTTGAAGCTGTACCCATTTTACTGCCTTTTTTCTTTTTCTTCATAGTTCCTGGTTTGCTGGAGTATGAATCCATTCCTGGTGTGTCAAGCTCAAAGCCTTTCGGTAGAACGAACATCAGACAGCGTACTAAGAGCAAAGTTGAAGATGTTACCGTAAAGACAATCACAAAAAAGGTAAGGAAAAACAGATCCTCCTTTTCAATATTTCACCTAAAGGTCCATTTTCACGACTTAATTGTCGTGGACGATCGTCCATCTAGGAGTATGTAATGTTATCTCTATGACACAAATCCTGCTTTGGATTCACTCACTAATGTGGCACTACGTTCGAAAGACTCCAGTGACTTATTTGGATACATCAGACCAAAACGATCGCATACAACAATCGATCTTGGAAATGGGCTCTAAGCTGCTCAGCTTACTCACGATCTCTTAATGCCGTGAACAGTCTGAGACAATTTTTTGGGATGGGGGTGCTTACATGAGGCAGATATAAGCATGTTCCACCTCTACAAGGATTAAGAACTAAGCTCGACCATATTAAGCCAAAGGACGTCTCAAATTCCATATAAGAGACCTTAAGATTTACGACGTCAACTTGAACGATGACTCCTTTAACATTTCCGCATTTAAAGAAACCAAGGTTCATTGACCATTGTGCTTGACACTTGTAGCTTGTTTTATGACTCCTAAAACCCTCCAGTTCTCCTAACATGACTGTAGTTTCGGGTTGAATTCAATCTTAAGTAACAACTTTTTTCACTCCACGAGCTGACGTCGTTCTTAAGACGTGAAAATGGTCTGCGTGACGCTTTATGCCGAACGACAACGGTGTTGAGAATGCTCTGGAGAATAAAAATTATTTATAATAAATATAAAGAATTTATTTGTTACGCAGGTCACGTCGTTGAAGTTGACATTGCAGATCTTTAGGTCTCTATTATGTCTACGCCTGCTTGCTCATCTTCGATTTTTTTCCTAAATCTATTTGCTTTTAAGTTTGATGTTGGTTGTATTGTGTAGTAGTTTGGGATGTGGAAATCAAGCTTAACTTTACTCAAACTTTCCATATTTTTATAATTACAGTTGTCTTACGTCCTGGCTATATTAAATTCACATTGTGTAGATCCTGACATCATTAAACAAGTATTTAGACAGGTGAGGTTGGGATGATTTTTTTCTTCCGATGAAGTCCAAAACTAATGTACGACTCAGCTCTTCAGAACTGAACTGAACACTGTATAAAGTGCGTTAAGCTTTTTCTGAATGCTATTGTTTCTGGTAACCTGGCTTCCGTGCATTTTTAGCAATAGCTATATATTGGAGCTCGTATCTGTGTATTGTTGAAATCCTTTTTTCCTTCAGTACTTTCGTCAATTCTGTGAAACAGTCATAGACGGGTACAAATAAAGTTGTTGTTATTATAGTAATTATTTTTGTTGTTGTTGTTATTATTGTTATTGTTGTTGTTGTTGTTGTTGTTGTTGTTGTTGTTGTAGTTGCTGTTGTTGTTGCTGTGTTCAAACTGTCACCTTGCATGGGGCTCCTAAGCGAAAGTCGTGGGAAACGTTTATACTTCAATTCTACTCAAGTCCGAGCGAAATACGTTTCTTCCTGAATACCGACCCCATGCAAAAATGGCTGCAAATTTAAATTAACCTCGTTGTCGACGTTATTAACCTCGTTAAAAGTCGAGCTTCCTTCGTGTCGATAATTCAAAAGAATTTTGGTACAAGAACGAGGCTTAAAAAGCTAATTTAAATACAAATAAAAGAATATAAATTGCCTGTCAATTTTGCAAAGAGCCTATGCGTCCAAGGCATGAAGAAAAATAGCGTTCGCATTTATGTTTTTCTAAGAAAATTTCAACGTTTGCCTGCCGTAGGACAAGTTGTCTCCATAGCTGACCCCACAGTAGTTCGTTAATAGTACCTAGAATTTTGGCAGACTGAGAGATAGGCCATTGGAATATGCGATTCATTCAATGAATCTTCCAACAAATTTGACGTTGACATGCATCCTCACTTTTCGTCTAGATTTTCTATTTTATTGGAGCGTCCATGTTGAACAACGTTCTTCTTCGTAAGGACATGTGTCACTGGTCACGTGGGATGCAAATAAGGTAAAGTGTGACGAGAAATGGTAAGCATTGGGTTGCAGCCGATTAACTTACAAGTCGTTTCTGCTGGATTTTCACTCTGCGGATTTCAGTGATAAACATCACTCAAATTTATCGTATGGTTGAACTAACAACGGGTTGTGTTAATGACGGGTTACAGTTAAGTTACAAATACAATTTGTAGCTCTTTAAGTAGGGCTTGGGTTGGTCTCGGGATCTGGTTGAAATTATAGGTTGTTTGTATACACTTGGATGGTTTGAATTTGGGTTACGATTAGGGTTACTATAAGAGTTTGTGTCAGGACAGGCTGCAGCAAGAAATTGTTTGTCAGTATTGTCGTGCGTTGATGAACGATTATAATTATGGAGTCTGGTAGAACTGGACCGCAGTTAGAACATGTTTACATTGCTGCGCTTTGATAAAGATCAGGGTTTGCCTTAAATTTTATTACAATTCCCAACTGTTTGCGTGCACTGCAGGGCTTTGAGTACAAGGGCTGAGTTGAAGTTTACTTTAGGACTGGATTACTGTCCGAAATTTTCTGTTATGGTCCTTTAATTGAAAGCTAAGGTTATTTGTTGGTGTTAGGATTGAGTTACAATTGAGTACGTTGTGGTACTTTGAGTAAGAGTTAGTGTATGTGTTAGGATTAGATTATAGTTAGAGATTGTTTGTGTAGGTTGTAGTGCTTTGGCTAGTGGCAACTGAGGGAATTTGTTTGAGGATTAATTTAGCGTTAAAAATTGTTCGTACCTAGTGTAGTATTTGGGTTAGATAGAGCTGAACGTAAGTATGAAAAAGGAAATGGGAATTGAGTTAAAAACCGGGAGGATAATTGAGAATGGTCACTATAACTTCAGATCTTCTCTCTCAGGTTCAATTTAAGTCAGCTGGAAGACTGGGTGCGTATCAACCAGCTGGACAGCGGTAACATATTGGAAGGTTTAGAATGCATTACGCAGGCTACTCGGTTGCTTCAAGTAAACAAAAGCACGCTTGAAGATGTGGAAGCTATCTGCGAAGTATGCAGCTCCTTGAACACCTTGCAGGTACGAAAAATTCATTGGTTCATGCAAATATGTGCCTCCTCGCAATTTGTATTGTGTATTTAAAGTGCCTGTGACACGAACAACCTTCTGCTGATCGGTAAGACGCTCTAACCATCGAGCTACCAAGATTCAGCTGGTGAGCCAAGGTGCAAATTCGACATATGTCTTGCCTAAGCGGCAGCCACAATATATAGATAATGATATCTACAAACATATATCGATTAGTATCATTATTAACATATCATGGCTGTCGCTTAGGCAACACATACGTCGAACTTGCACCTTAGCTCACCACCTGACTCTTGGTAGCTCAATGGTTAGAGTGTTTCACCGGTCATCAGAAGGTTGCGGGTTTGATCCCCGTCTGGGACTCTCAGAAATCCTTTTTCTGAGATTAGAGCTTGACTAACGTTCATCGATCATCTTAATCCTAATTCTCTATTTTCAGTCGGCAATCCCAGTCTAAAAGTTAACCTAATTTTTTTTTGGATTGAATATTTTGGGACGCAAAGAAGGATCCGTATCCCTTCATCATTTCCTGAAACTCATGCGTTTCTTCCTTCCAGGTCCAAAAGATCCTCAGCATGTACACGCCAGCCAATGAGTACGAA
This sequence comes from Heliopora coerulea, assembly GCA_030142905.1. Classification (NCBI taxonomy): domain Eukaryota; kingdom Metazoa; phylum Cnidaria; class Anthozoa; order Scleralcyonacea; family Helioporidae; genus Heliopora; species Heliopora coerulea. The sequence continues at coordinate 447,513 of JASJOG010000192.1, read as the reverse complement.
GCCCGTGTCCCAGCAGCGGTTATCCGCGCGGTCGTACAGCGGGCTCAAAACGATAGTGATCCCATGTTTCTCATGGTCGACGCCAACCGAACTTATTCCGTATCCTTCACGTTTACGGCCTCTGCCGTCTCGTTGGAAACCATAACAATTCCCGAAACTATAAGCGCAAGTTTCTTGAAAGTAATATGACGCCTGGTTCACATACAAGATCGATAAGTAGCTAACCGGCTGAAATATTCTGATGTATACCCCGGTGATCTGATGGATTGTCGAGGAATCAAAAATTTTTTTTTGATAATTTATATATAGTGGACTAACGCTCATAAAAATAGTTAGGACAATGTATATTTTCTGTATCGCTAGTAAAATTCCTAAAGTTAGTAGATGATAAGCAGAACATAAAAGGCCGTTACATTGGACGACTTCCATGGATTTTCAGGAACTCGGTCAAATCGGGCTACTCTGACTCAGCGCCAATTTACTAGCGTATTTTGATTCGATAATCTGTGTGGAGCCACTTTCGTAACTTTCGCTTAGAGTCGACGTGTGATTTATGTCAACACTGAGTCACTTGAAAAGAATTGTAGTCTTCAAAAACGACGGACAATTTCCAAGGTACCGCAACTTCTACTTTCCAATATAGCAACTCTGGGTAGTTAAAAAAGAACAAAACTCCGTGAACAAGGATTTTGATGACTTTCATGAGTCGAAAGAAGGCTTAGCTACATCTTTTCGTTAATACCTTCCACCATAAAGCTTCACTCATCAGTAAGAGAATTCATATTCTCAACGTTTTGGTGCCTGTTTAAAACGACAATTAGAACATGGACTTATCATATGCAAAGTTAGGAGTTTTAATAACGAAATAGAAAATACGTCCTTGGAAGTATGTCTACTTGTTTGACGGACAATTTTCGAAAAGAACTTAGTTATTCTTCTCCAGCGAGAACAAACTTCAATTCAACCTAGGGCCATTTTCTGCGGAATATGTACGTTCCTATAACATTCATACATACACCGATCTGTACCTCATAGAATCGAAACATGTGCGTTTTTATGATTATTTCAATTTGATTTCGTTAGAAATTAAGATAATAATCGTATTTTTCCATCTCAGTGCTGTCGTGAAGATGTAGTTTGATTTTGCCGATACTTTGTGACCTCCCTAAAGGATGTCAATTTAGTAATGTTTCGGAAATATTAGGCCGATTAGATAATCGTAAAAAGAAAGTATTTTCATATGAAAGAAATGAATTTTTGTCTACATATATTCTTGTAAAGCAAAGTATGTGAAAAGAAAGGATCATTTATCATCAGTTATCAATGTGTTGCGTAATTATTGAAATTCACGGAAAAATATTAGGGATTCTGAGAAATGAGGTACACCAGCTCTAAATTTGATTAACGAAAGAGCTGGTAGATTCCGTAATGATATCTTGTACAGAACATCGAGGAATTATTGGTATAAACGATAATGACTGTAAAAAAATTATTTGTGATAATTGTGAAAATTAGCTATGAAATTAAATTATGAATGATCAAGGTAACGTAGCCATTAAATTATGATTAAAAGATAAATTATGGCAATTTAGAGTTATTCGTCTCACAAGCAGGATCCTCTTTAATTGATTAATTTTGTCAAGCATTACTCGTGAATGAGAACAAGTTAAATGATAATATTGTTATTTTTGTATTGTCCATCATATAGAAACTAAAGAATACATTGCACACACAAAGTACAAGCTCTTTGTTGTCCTATACAGTATATTTGCATTTCTATATGTAATCCTATAAGATTGTTTGTTCTGATGTTCTGATGTTTGTTCAAGTGGTTAGTGTGTAAACCTTTGCCACTTTCTTCTCAATTTATTTCTCCACTAGCCAACAAATCACACGTAGAATTGTGCCCTTGAAACAACATCGCATTCACCAGGATTCACCATCTTGTGAGACAATTATATCGTGTAAATACGGTTAATTGTTACCCTAGTGGTAAAGGGTTTGCAAGGTTTCAGCTTGTAGATCAGAGATTTTGGTTTAAAAATGTGTGTAGCGCTGTTGGCGCTCTTCTGTCAGCATAAGTCTTCTATCATTTTATCCTGACTGACGCCAGACGATTTAAAAAGCCTCAGGGAGACTCGTAATGAAGAAAAGGTTAAGCCCTTTTCAAAATTTTGGGTACCAAAAGATCTTTCATCACTTTATTCTAGTTAATTTATGGTTAACTTTCGCCATCTAAAAAGAAACTTCTGAAAGGGAAAGAGTTAATCTGTTCCACCAAAACTGGGCAATTTTCGTTATGCAGCTCAATTGTACTTCTTTGGGACATTTTGAAATAGTTTTACGTTTTCGTTCCACGTACATTTCCAAAAGTAATTTCGTACTGTTGAAAAGAAAAGTGTAGAGATTAGTTATGTATAATTGATGGCTAATTTTAGCGAGTGCTTCCAAGACCATTTTAAATTAATTTTTGGAAAATTACATGTCTCATCTCTACTATTTCGAATAAAGTTCGTTCTAATATTGTTGATCTTGTGTGGGCCAGAAACATTTTTAAAAAATATTTCAGAGCACATTGCAGAGAAGTGTGTGCATATTTCATTAATTTTTGGAAAATTTCATGAGTCACCTCTAGCATTTCGAAGAAGCTCAACGACCCTTTTAAAATCAGTGTTCTTTAATACTTTCCTAAACGTTTTGAAAAATATGTCAGTAACGACTGTGAAGAAAAGTATGATTCGATTTGATTCATTTTGTTTAATTGATAATTAACATTACTAAGAAGCCCCGAGTCTATTTTGACTAAATTTCCGGGAATATTCACAGGCCACGTCTACTATTTCGAACATGCGCTATTATCCAAATCATCTTTTTCTTTTTTCTCTTCTATGAAACATTCTAAAAACTATTTTAGCAAGAGTTGTGAGGTAAAGTTTGCAAATTCATTATAGATCATTTAATTCAGAAGTTTCCAGGCCATTTTTTATTAATTTTCATTGTTGTTTTGTTTGTTTGTTTGTTTTTACTTGCAGAAACATTTTCAAAAGTATTTGACTACCCATTGTAAAGAAAACCTTGTAGGTTCATTTGGCATAACTGATAGCCCTCCTCAACCTTGATATTCAAAATCTACCAATTTTTGACGAATTTAATTGAAGTAAGCAGATGAAATAACACTGCAACCTTAAAGACGACTTTTTAAACATTGAAAAATTATGATGGCCTTTGTGATATTTTTATGTACTTCTTTTTATATTTTGTGATAAATAACACAGATCCAACACGTGCTGAATTTTAGAAGCCAAACATTCTCTCAGAGTAGAACGACACTACTGAAGTCATTTCCTGTACACAGTTAGCGGTCAGCGGGAGATTCACTATCATTAACGCCAACCTCGAATACAAAAATGCATTCATTTTATTGTATTTACACTTTCGTCACGTTCATTTAAAATGTTTACGTAGAAAGTAACTTTATTAGCGTAGATACGCAACCCTTTGCATCAAAAGGCATTCCTTAACATCACTGGACGAGCATTTACACCATTCTATTCTTTTGCTGTTCATTTTCCAGCGTCATTGCTTGATCAAATACCCTTGTTTAATTCTTTCCCAGTTTGATGTGACCGTCGACAGGTAAAATCGTCTGACGTTAGCCAGAGTATTGTAAACTAATAGATGTCTTATGCCCCCGGGAAAGAGCTAAGAAACAAAGTTATTACATTTCTTTAACAACTAATCGCATAATTTCTTGTGTATTTCAAAAATTGTTTAGGGCTTGTGCGTTTTTCAAAGACGTGGAAAGCTGGTGATTGCGCTATGTCGTCCACCCTCATCACAAGTCAACGAGCCAGCGATACTTAATAGCGGATCCATGGCAAGAAATAAATTCAAAATGGCGGTGGATTTGGCAAGGACAGGCGAGAGTAAAGGTTTTAAACAACTTTTCCATGAATTTATGACTATTTCATGCTGGCAATGGAAAATATCATATAGATAGGACATTCCTTCAAGGAAATAAACCTTCCTATAGCTGTGAATGAGACAAAGACTTTGAAGTTAAAGACATGAACAAGTATAAACCTTGGAAATCACATTGGCATTGTAAGTACTTGTTTTCCTATCAAGTAAAGATAATTTAACCTTTTTAAATGCATTTAACATTTTAAATTCATTCCAGGCTGCAGTGTAAATACCTAACAACGCTTATGTAATGGTCATAAAATGGAGTGTGAAGATTCAAAACTGTCTACTCTATAAAATATAGGAAATGGCCAAGTACTGTTCTTGACAAACACTTTCGTCCAATAAATGATTTTAAGGACCTAAAAAGTATCCTGTGACTGAGGTTCTACCCAAATGAGTATTAAATGATTTCTCGATAATAAATTATTGGTGGCAGTTAATTGGTTTAGGCCAGTGGTTCTCAACTTTTTTGAAAACATTGAACTCTAAAAAGTTCAAGTATATCTTGCTATACCAAGCCTCATGATTGAATGAAGCTGACGGGGGGCAGCCATGTAGGTCAAAAAAATGCATGGGAAAAAGTTGTATTGAACTTGAACAGTTCTTAATTAAATTTTTGAAGATTTGCTGGACAGGTGTTCCTTACCTCCCTGGCTGCTATGCCCCAGATTGAAGTTATATGGACCCATTTTCCACCAGGGTGTCTGGATGAGTAAACTCATTATGCAGAGTAAAATAGTCTAGCATTAGGTTAAGTGTAATAATAGAAGACTGATTGCACTGGGGAGGGGGGAAAGTTAACTGAGACAGTTTTAGTTAACATTGTTTTAATTGAGATAGTTTTAGTTGAGATGGTTATTGCCCTTACCTGGGAGGATATACACTGACTTGGCACATTGAGTGGTCTGGCATTAGGTAGTACAAAATATCTAAAGTATAAAAGTAGAAGAGTGATCATTTCAGTAAAGTGGTTATTTTAGCACCCTGTAGTTCCAATGATTTTCTAGATGTATCTAAACAAAAGGCATTGGATCAACTAAGAAGTTGGGAGGGAGGTTGTGAGGTCCCAATATCTGTATGCATGTGTCTGACAGTGTGCTCCAAATGTGACCTCTGACCTCAATGGCCAGTTGCCCTCATTATACAAGTGTGAAAAATGATAACCTGAATGTTGTTTGAAGTCGAATTTGTGGTTTCTAAATGTTCTAGGGAAAAATAACATTTAATTCAGCAGTCGTTAGTTAGTAGTTATGGCAGTATTACCAACCAGTTGAAAAGTGGTGGACCTAGATATCCTGTGCGCACCCTCCTGTGGCCCTGATTTATTGATTGGGTTTTATGATGTGTGAAATTACTTTTTTTCATCAGGGGAAAAAGAAGAATCAAGAGGAAGCGACATTTTGAAAGACTTGGCCCATTAAGAACTGAAGTGCCAGTGTATATCCAGGACATCAAGTGAATTACAAAAGAGAAATTGGAGAAGACAAAAAGTTGGTCATATACAATAACTGTTAGTGAAGTATCTTTATGTAAGAAAACTCAAGGTTGGCTCATCTCCAAAAGTTTTAAAATGAAATGCAGGTAAATTTCAAGCAAAATTCCCCCATCAGGGTGAGACATAAAGTAAGGTAAAAACAAACTACAATGTACATGTACAGACAAGTTAATTTTGCAACAAGGAGTGGCACTAAAGTAAAGAGAAGCTATAAAAATGCACAAAATATTGAAAAATAGTTGAGATGGTGTGATTGGAAAGTCTTTTTTTACCATTGATCAACTGACAGACAGACAGACAGAAAACCTTGTCTGCTTGCTGGCCAAAGACAAAAACACAAAATGACTTACCTGCTTAAAGCAGTCAGCTTTACGGTACTTTCAACACTTTGATTGGTCACCTCAACTCATACATGTACAGTATGCCAGTCCTTTTTAACATGTACTGTACAGTATACACTGTAGTTTATTTTAATCCTGTTCCACGTTTTACTTTGACGAATGACTTTTGCTCAAAATATCAGTTCTTCATTTAAAACTTTTGCCAGTTTGCAGCCATTAAGTTTTGTTACATATCTTAACATATATTCCACACAACACTTGGCTTAATAGTCTTTGTTATCTCAGAAAACAAGATTCGTACAAAAGACTGCAATTTAAATTTTAAAACTTGGCAAAACAAATGTCATGAGGGGATTAAAACTTGTGGAACTCCATGTAAACATGTTTAGCTACTGAGCAACACTTTCTTTGATTCGACATGATTTTCACCAGCAGAGCATGAAGTTGTTGATATACTGTAAGTACTTTGAAAAATTTTCATTAAAATCCTAGTTGTAAGCTTCTTAGCATTAAAATGCTTAGTCTAAGATTAGTTCCATAAAGATGAGAATTTGACAAAACGTGCAACAGAAAAAAACCAACTAGATGCTATTGAAGACCAACCTTTCAACAGCTACCTTACAGGAACACTTTAATTATGTTTATGACATGTCTATAGGTCAATGGCCTATAAACTTTGATTCTTCTAACATTTCCACAGCATATGAAACAAATCTACGTGTACAAACAAGCCAAAAACGTGAGTGCAATTACTGAGTGTGTATTTCCAACTGATTTATGATGAAAAGTGGAGGATTTCAGTACAGTATATGTTAGGGTTAGTGAGCTGAAATGTGCCGTTAATTTGAACCTGTTTTCATACTATATTGAAACAGTTGATTTTCGGCAGCAATGTGGCAATGGCTGTCCTTAGGTAATGCTGACAGATTATCAACAACCTGTCACTTTACTTCAACCTGTTGCCCGCTACATGTTTTCCTAGTGATAATTTTTTTGAATGTGTGGATTTCATTTCAACCAACAGCTTCTATAGTTACATTGTATAAGTAAACCTTATGAAAATGAAAGTTTGGTAGGAATAAAATTAAGTGTACATGTTTACATGATGTTCCATCTCAAAGTGGTCTAGTGCCCATGTCTAAATAATTGAGTTCTAGTACAGTAACACCAGTTTTCAATATTGAAAAACTTAAACATATTTGCCTCTTTACAAAGTCGTTTTTTTGACATAATCTAGCTAACCCTGATTTTGTATCAACCATCCAAATGTTACAACCAACTATATTTTAAAGGCATCGAGACCAATTGTGGACTTGACATAGGCCATTCAAAAGCTACTTCATTATTTGTCAAGGATATCATTTTTCTGAACATAGCAAGACTATTGAGCCACCTTCGCGAATGTATTGATGCTCAACATAATATGCCGCGAAGAGCCATTCACCATTGCACTTACAGAAATATTTAATAGAATTTGCCGTTCCATGGCTAAATTTACCACATCTTCAGGGAATGTTTACTATGTCACGGTGATCTGACTGGCGTATATTTACAGGCATAAGCTAAATTACCAGAAGTAACCAATCAAAATAAAGACTTACAATAGTATAACCAATCAAAGTAAAGAACTAAAAATAAGAATAACAGAAAACAGAAAGAAATGGTTGTGAGAAAGATAAGATAGTTAAAACAGATACAGAAGTGTTAAAACAGCATTTCCATTAAACGGAGGTTTAAAGTTTACTCATTAACAAGCTTAAACCTTTGCTCTATGGAAATCTGTTTTAAATTTCTTATCTTTATCTTTCTCACAACCGTTATTTTATGTTTTACGTCAGTCGTATTTTTAGTTCTTTACTGTGATTGGTCACACAGTTGTAGTTCTTTATTTTAATTGGTTACTCAAGTTACAGGTAATTAGACGTATGCCTGTAACGATACTGTAATGAGATCGATCGCTGTGACTTTTGTAAACATTTTCTGACGATGTTGGAAGTTTAGCAACTAAAGGTCAGATGCTATTAAATATTTCTATAAATGTAATGGTGAAGGGTGAATTCTCTACATACTATCCTGGGCATTAATATTCTTGACAAGATTACGATTCCCGCCTGGTCGATCTATTGCTGTTATCGAGCTAACTTATTTTTAGCAGCTTTACCGTTTTCAAGCTGAAAAAAATCACTGACACTGCAAACCAATAACTTTCTTTGTTTACTGAAGTTAAAATAGCTGAAACTACCTGTAGACTTTAATCATAAAAGGCGTCTTACTTGATATTCTTTTGCACGCATACCAATTGGCACACATAATTAGCCCTCTAACTTCGTTTGAGCGCAAAAATTATTTTGAACAAAGACGGTTAATAAAGAGCAAATATGATTTATCGTTGCAATTCCAATTTAAATTTGCCATTTTGTTGAAATTACGTTTGGAAGAGCTGTCAAAGACATTTTTTATAACTTTACTATAGTATCTCTTTCAAGCAAGAATAAACAAAGTTTTCATTACTTCTCCTATTTAATTCTGCCAGTCTTATGGACATTAAAATACAGCTTGTTTCCACACTCAGCCCCAGTTTTTTTTTTTTAATTCGAAAACTAAAAGCTGCTAAAAATAAGGCTCAAACACTTCCGACCGTAGATACCAGCATAGATATCTACTGATCGGAAAGCTAAAACAATTCTCAATTCTGAAAGAAATTACTGTTTTGAAACGACATTGATAAACTAGAAAAGATGAGAGGAAGAAGAAAAGAGTGCTTTACAATTGAACAAACGACTGTCTTTTGCTTGCCAAGATGTGGACACTAATCAAGAGTTTGTACGATCAACAGTCATCATCAGGCCCAGTGTACATCGTAAACTTCCAAAGCGAACACTGGAAATTGTCTCCCAAAGTACACTACCGTGCTCATTCACAGATTATTATTTCCTCTAGTAGTTTCGATTTTTCAATCTCAATTGCTGTTCTTTTCCATTCAGTAATATCTTACGGAGTGTTTTAGCTTTCCGCCATGCAGTAATATCTGCTTTGTTCCAAGTGTCGTTCACGCTTTCAGTTTCTCCAAACTTGATCTTCAAAAATGCGTACATGTATTTTGGAGGAGAAAGAAACTTAAGATCACAGATAAAAAAACATTCTTGCCGTCAAGGACTATTGCCCAGAAAAGTGCTTTATCGATTTCCACGGAAATTGTAGCGTTTCACAAGAAGTTCTCATTACCATTGGACGACATTCAAAGGCCGGTTTCCATTATTTATCTGTTGAATAAAACTACCAGAGGGCTTTTCGAAATCTTCCTTGTTATACTAACGTAATCAAAATCCATTGCCAGCTGACAATCTGAAAAAATATAAGACAAAACATAATCCGAAAATATAAACATCTTATAAGTAACTCAAGATATGAGCTTAGGAACAAGACAAAAGTGTGGTCAAGACAAAGGTGATACCATACCATACTTTTGTCTTGGTAAAAAGCCATTATCAGCCGACAACTTTAAGAAGTATACTGAGATGAATAACATCTTGTAAACTCAACATTTGAGCTGGCAGACAAGACGAAACAAATCACGGTAATATTTCGACTTTATTGCAAAGTCTTTGTCAAACCTAATGATCTTGTTTGACAATGATTTTGAAATAAAGTTGAAATATTACCGTGATCTGTGTCGTCTTGTCTGATAGCTCAAAGATTGAGTTTACAAAATGTTATTCATCGGAGCATATTTCTTGCTCTAATTTTAGTCTTATTTCTAAGCTCATATCTTGAGCTATTTTTAAGATGTATATTTTCGAATTATGTTTTGTCTTCTACTAATGTAAGCAACTGCCCTTCCATTTCGTTTTGGTAATAATTGTTTGGGTGAGAAAGAAAATTCTGTAAGGCTTTCTGGTACTTGAATTCAGCTGACGTAATAAGGGAAACCGTCCATTCGTTACGACTACGTCGACTCCCAATCTTTATTTGATTAATACTTCACTTATGGACAGTTGACGTGTTGATTTATTGATGTGTATGAAACCCAATGGGTGAGGGATCTGGAAAAACTTACAAAAGGACATGCTGACCTTTCGAGTAAAGGCCCATTGAGGAAGCAAAACAAAGTGTCTTAGCTCGAAACGCCACCATCCTCTCTCGTAAGTTTCCGCAGTTTCCTAATCCATTTGGACTATCATGAAACTAAAGTGTATGTGATGTGACTGTAGACTGTCCATTAAGAGTAATTGGGGCTCAACGTGATCGTCTTCGAAGAAAATCTAATTCAATAATAAGCGAGGGTGACCTTGAAACGTTACGACTGCCGTGGAGACAGCAAGTCAACCTTTTGGGGTTGTAGTATTTTGTTCTCAGAAGATTTTGTATCTGTGATATTCTATTTCTTTCTTCAAAATATTTTGGTCAATTTTCGAAGGTCAAATCTACTTTAGTTACTTTTTTTAATGAATTCCCTTAAATATTTGTGCTGGAAGTGTCAACCTATGTGAGAATATTCTAAGTGTCAACATGTGTAAGAATATTGTAAGTGATATGTTTGTGCAAGTTGATCGTCCAGGTTAGTGTAGTCTTGAGAAAGACTGTTGGTGGAAGTGACTGACGTTTCGACAGCCTTAGCGGCGGTCATCTTCAGAGCGTTTTGACTCTGAAGATGACCGCCGCTAAGGCTGTCGAAACGTCAGTCACTTCCACCAACAGTCTTTCTCAAGACTACACTAACCTGGACGATCAACTTGTGTAAAAATATTCTAAGTGTCAACCTATGTAAAAATATTCTAAGTGTCAACCTGTGTAAAAATATTCTAAGTGTCAACCTGTGTAAAAATATTCTAAGTGTCAACCTGTGTAAAAATATTCTAAGTGTCAACCTGTGTAAAAATATTCTAAGTGTCAACCTGTGTAAAAATATTCTAAGTGTCAACCTGTGTAAAAATATTCTAAGTGTCAACCTGTGTAAAAATATTCTAAGTGTCAACCTGTGTAAAAATATTCTAAGTGTCAACCTGTGTAAAAATATTCTAAGTGTCAACCTAATAAAATTTTTGAAGAAGTCTCCATTTGTGTGAAAAAAAAAACTAAGTCTCCACTCCAAAATAAAATGCTAAGTAGGTCATTAAAAGAGATAGTGCAATTTTTAAAAATTTTTCCTCCCCTACCTTCTACGTCTTCCTTTCTCCTTCCTCCTTTCATCTCTCGCCATCTTTCTTGTGCCTTGTCCTCATTCCTCGCTATGTCTTACTGGTATCCTCAAGGCCTTACTTTACCTAAGTGTCCTCATTCCTCTTAACTCAAGCAGCTCATGAATAATTTGGGATTTTTTGCATTGAAATAGCCGACGATCATCCATCAGAATTGAACCCTTGTACTCTCGCACGAACTGAGTCACCTTTACCAACACGCCATGTCGCATTTCATATTAATTGAAAATTGATACTAATATTTAACCAATTTTTTTCCTGTCTGCCACCTACAAAATGCTCAGCACCATATTAAAAGTCGAAATATTGCATGGAAGGAATTGACAGTGATTAAACCAGGCTCGAACCCGCACTCTCTCGCAGGAAGTCATTCCCCATATCCAATCGGCCATTTAATACTTGACGCAGGACAGCTTTTGATAGTTATATTTAAGACAAAGTTTTCCATGTACCACTCTGTTAAAAAGGCGCTCCACCATATTAAAAGTCCGAATATTGCATGGAAGAAACTGACAGTCATCCCACCAGGCTCGAACCCGTACACTCTCGGAGGAAGTCGTTCCCCCTATCCAATCGGCCATTTAGGACTTAACGTAGGACAATGTTTGATAGTTGCACTTAGTACAAAGTTTTCCATGTACCACTCTGTTAAAAAGGCGCTCCACCATATTAAAAGTCCAAATATTGCATGGGAGTAATCGACAGTCAGCCCACCAGGTTCGAACCCGCACACTCACGCAGGAAGTCATTCCCCGTATCCAATGAGCCATTTAGAACTTGGCGGAACAGCTCCTTTGGTAATTATATTTAAACCAAAGCTTCCTAAGTATCGCTCGATCAAAAAGATTCAGCCGCATATTAAAACTCGTTATTTTACATGGAAATAATGGATAGTAATCCCAACAAGTTCGAACTCTCTTACACTCGCCTGAAGCCACAAGCCTTGTCCAATCAGCCAGTTGAAGTGATGAGATCGTTCTGCACGCTATACTAATCACTATACTGTGCGGTGCGGTGCCTGAATGTGGATTGAAACGTTTCTCCTTTCCAGCATGTGTCAGTTTCATGATTATTGCTCAAGCTTTGATCTTCTTTCTCATATTTTTTCTGTTTACTTTGCCTTTGAGGTAATCACCTTTCTTAAATGTCGTTCTCATAAATAATCTTAGAAGTGTTGCACTGAAATGGTCAACAGTAATTCATCTGAGTTCCAACTGTCATACTGTGGTACGACATCATTGACTTTTGCCGTGAAATTTAATCAGATTATAGATTAAAGTCCGTAGTTTAATCTGATAAATTTTGGACTAAACTGGTCGAATAGTTTTTGAGTATAACTTGATTTTTGTTATAAAATGTAATATATTGCAATGCGTTATTCTCATGATCTAGTGGGAATTTTACCGTGAGATTTAATCAGTTTATAGCACCGCCGGAGCTCCATTGAGACAAGGTAACCGACTCACTAGGACGTATCCACTGGGCCCAGGTGACCGGCTTACTAGAACGTGAAGCTTCTTTGCAAATATAGAACTTCTAGAATATAAAACTTCTTCCCCAATATAAAACTTCTTCTCGAATATAAAACTTCTGAAATATAAAAACTTCTTTGTAAATATAACACTTCTTCTCAAATATAAAACTTCTCGAATTTAAAACTTGTTCTCAAACATAAAACTTCGAAAATATAAAACTTCTTTTCGAATATAAAACTTTTTTTACGAATATAACGCTTCTTCTCACCCCCCGTAACCTCCTCCTTCCAGAATTTTCATTTTATGTAATATGGGAGGACTGAGTTTACATGTGTCTGTCTTCTCAAATGCGTAATCGCATTTTAAACCAAAATGATACAGTACGTTAGAAGCAACACTTGCGAAGTTCTCGTTCCCTTTACTGTTTCCTCGTTTTTCTTTGCCCTAATAGCAATTAAACAAACAGTGGGATGTAGTGAATGCATTGACAACCGTTTTTGTAAACTTAAAAGCGGAATTCTTTTCACCCAAAAAATCCAGAAGTATCATGTTGGTCTTGTCTCCATAATGAAACTTGTCAAGTTCACGTCGGTGTCATTTATCTCATTATAAACCAGGTGAAAATCAAGTGTTTACACTAGTGCTTCAGGCAAATTTACTAAATAAAAATAATTAAGATAATTTTGACCAAAACTCGCTCTATCCAACCAGCCATTTAGGACTTAGGGCAGCCAACAATTTAATAATTTCCAAACTATAACAACCAAAGTTCCCTAAGTGTAGCTCAATCAAAAAGGCGCAGTATTATATTAAAAGTCGCAATCTTACATGGAAATAACCGATTGTCATTCACTGTTGGTTCGAACTCTCTAACTCTCGCACGAAGTCACTCGCCCTATCCAGCTATCTGTTTAATATCTATTAAACAACTTCAAATACAACAATGATAAAGATGCGGCGAGGTCCATTAAAAAGATTGTAGCTTTTAACCGTTCATCCTTCCCGTCATACGTTTCCACACAAATACAAGCTCGAGTCCATGGACTTTTCCATTAAATGGCTTTTCTATTAAATGGCTGAGAGATCACCTAATGTAAACAAAACAAATTACTCGACTTTACCCTCTATACTCTGCATTATAAACGTAGCTACAGATCAACAAAGATTCTTCACAAATAATTTTAGAAAATAACTTTGTTAAATTTGATTGTGTCGTTTTAGAGATTAACTCGGCTGAATTTAGTAGAAAAACGCACATTTTGAAGTGATTTTTAGTCCAACTGTTTACGAAATTTTTCCTTCAAAATTGATCAGTTTGCAGAAAAACTTGCTGAAATTAATCCCATCAATTTACGTTAAATTTTTTTGCGTCGTTCCGCAGATTAACTCGTTTGAATATGCCAGAAAAACACAGATTTTAAAGCAATTCTCCGAGGCAATAGTTATGGAATTTTTCCTTGAAAATTCATACGTTTCCATAAAACTTCGGCAGATTAATATCATAAATTTACGTTAAATTTCGTTGATTCGTTTCAGAGATTAGCTCGACTGAATTTGCTAGAAAAACGCAGAGTTTCAAGCAATTGTTTGACCTGATACTTATGAAATTTTTCCTTCAAAATTCACCAGTTTGTAGAAAAACGTGCGGTGATTTACATCATAAATTTCCGTTAAATTTGGTTTTGTGGTTTTAGAGATTAGCTCGGTTGAATTTCCAAGAAGAACACAGATTTTGAAGCAATTATTCAACCTTAAGCTTGCGCAATTTTATTCCTGCAAAGTTTACCAGTTTGCAGAAAAACTTGGGGACATTAATTCGGTTGAGTTAAATTTGTATACATCGTTTCAGAGATTAACTCGGATGAATTTGCCAGAGAAATACAGAATTTGAAGAAATTGTTTGTCCTGATGTTTACGGAATTTTCCCTTGAATATTCATCAGTTTGCAGAAAAACACGCACAGAGTTCCCATAAATTTATATTAAATTTGGTTGTGTCGTTTCAGAGATTAAACTCGGCTAAATTTGCTAAAAAAGCGCACATTTTGAAGCAATTGTTATACCTGATGGTTACGGAATTTTTCCTTGAAAATTCCTCGGCTTACAGAAAACCTATCATTTATTAATCTCATAAATTTACGTTTAAATTTGTTTGCATCGTTTCAGAGATTAACTCGGCTAAATTTTCTAGAAAAACGCACATTCTAAAGCAATTGTCCGACCCGATGGTTACGGAATTTTTCCTTGAAAGTCCTCTAATTTTCAGCAAAACTTGTTAAGATTAATACCATAAATTTGCACTAAATTTTCTTGCGTCGTTTCAAAGACTAACTCGGCTTAATTTGCCAGAGAAATGCAGATTTTGAAGCAATTGTTTGTCCTGATGTTTACGGAATTTTCCCTTGAATATTCATCAGTTTGCAGGAAAACATGCAGAGATTAATCCCACAAACCTATATTAAATTTGGTCGCATCGTTACAGACATTAACTCGGCTGAATTTGCCAGAAAAACTCACATTTTGAAGCAATTGCTCGACCTGATGGTTATAAAATTTTTCCTTGAAAATTCATCAGCTTGCAGAAAGCCTACCAGTTATTAATCCTATAAATTTACGTTAAATTTGGTGGCGTCGTTCCAGAGATTAGCACGCCTGAATTTTCTAGAATTTCCTTGAAAGTCCACCAATTTTTAGCAAATCTTGTTGATACTAACACCATAAGTTTACGTTAAATTAGCTTCCATCGTTTCAAAGATTAACTCGGCTGAATTCGCTAGAAAAACGCACATTTTGAGCAACTGTTCTACCTTAAGGTTACAGAATTTTCCCTTGAAAATTCATCAGCTTGCAGAAAAACTACCAGTTATTAATCCCGTACATTTACGCTAAATTTGCTTGCATCTTTTCAGAGATTAGCACGTCTGAATTTTGCTTTTAAATTCATCAGTTTTCAGAAAAACTTGCGTAGATTAATTCTGTCAATTTACGTTAAATTTGCTTGCATCGTTTCAGAGATTCACTCTGCTGAATTTGCTAGGAAAACGCACACTTTGAAGCAATTGTTCGACCTGATGGTTACTTTATTTTTCCTTGAAAATTCCTCACGTTGCAGAAACCCTTCGGGAGATTAATCCCATAAATTTATGTTGAATTTATTTGCATCGTTTCAGAGACTAAAGCAGCTGAATTTTCTAGAAAAACGCTCATTTTGAAGCAATTGTCTGACCTGATGGTTACGGTATCTTTCCTTGAAAGTCCACTAATTTTCAGCAAAACTTGTTGAAATTAATACCATAAATTTACGTTAAATTTGCTTGCATCTTTTCAGAGATTAACCCGGCGGAATTTTCTGGAAAAACGCACGTTTTGAAGCAATTGTTTGTCTCTGTGTTCACGGAATATTTCCATGGATGTTCATCAGTTTACAGAAAAATATGCAAAGGTTAATCCCATAAATTTATATTAAATTTGGTTGCATCATTTCAGAGATTAACTCGGTTGAATTTGGTAGAAAATCGCTGATTTTGAAGGAATTGTTCGACCCGATGGTTACGGAATTTTTCCTTGAAAGTTCACCAGTTTACAGGGAAACTTGCAGTGATTAATGCCATAAATTTATGTTAAATTTGCTTGCGCAGTTTCAGAGATTATTGTGGCTGAATTTGCTATGGAAACGCACATTTTGAAGGAATTGTTTGACCTTATGTTTACGGAATTTTCCCCTGAATATTCATCCGTTTGCAGAAAAACATGCAAAGATTAATCCCACAAACTTATATTAAATTTGATTGTGTCGTTTCAGAGATTAACTCGGCTGAATTTGCTTAAAAAAAAGGCACATTTTGAAGAAATTGTCCGACTCAGTGATTACGGAATTTTTCCTTGAGAGTCCACCAATTTGCAGCAAATCTTGTTGAGATTAATACCATAAATTTACGTTAATTTTGCTTTCGTCGTTTCAACGATTAACTCCGCTGAATTTGCCAGAGAAATGCAGATTTTGAAGCAACTGTTCGACCTGATGGTTTCGAAATTTTTCCTTGAAAATTCCTCAGCTTGCAGAAAACCTTCGGAAAATTAATCCTATAAATTTCTATTAAACTTGCTTGCATCATTTCAGAGATTAACTCGGCGGAATTTTCTGGAAAAACGCACGTTTTGAAGCAATTGTTTGTCTCTGTTTACGGAATTTTCCCATGGATGTTCATCAGTTTACAGAAAAATATGCAAAGCTTAATCCCATAAATTTATATTAAATTTGGTTGCGTCATTTCAGAGATTTACTCGGCTGAATTTGGTAGAAATCGCTGATTTTGAAGGAATTATTCGACACGATGGTTACGGAATTTTTAGTCTGCACGCTTATTTTGACAGTCTGTACCAAGACATTTTGGACAACTTTCATGGAACTCAAAAGAAAGATTTTGAAACTCGCCGTTTTGGAAATATTAGTTAATTGAGGCTAGACCTGAAAAATGTTTGAAAACTGAACGAGAACTGGCGCGTAATTACTCAAAATCTACTTTCAATTATTTAAAATTAATTTACCCGCTTTGTTTTAAAATCTGAACGAAAAATTCGTTGAAATCTTTTCTAGAACTAGAAAAAAAAAAATTTTAAAACGGACCGTCTACGATATCCCAATTTGAGATGACCACGAAATTTGACGAAACCACAGGCTGAAATTAATCCCAAATCCATCTGTCGAGATGATAGATGAACGATCGTCAAGCTCTATCCTCAGAAAATCGATTTCTGAACCCCAGACGGGGATCGAACCCGCAACTTTCTGATGATAGCTGAGACGATCTAACTATTGAGCTACCAAGACTCAGATGGTGAGCTAAGGTACAAGTTCAACACATGTTCGACCTAAGCGGAAACCACTATATGTTAATAATAATATTGATGAAATTTGTATTTTAGAAGTGTGAGAGCTTGGAGATATCTTGAGATGACTGATGAACGATCGTCAAGCTCTTTCCTCAGCTTTATCCTCCTCTATCCTCTATCGACGGGTTTGATCCCCTTCTGAGGCTCAGAAATCGTTTTTCTGAGGATAGAGCTTGACGATCGTTCATCTATCATCTCAAGATATCTCCAAGCTCTCACACTTCTAAAATATAAATTTCATAAATCCATCCGTCTTCAAGCTCGTAAACTTTCGCGAGAGAAAATTTTATGAAAATGATGTCAGTAAATGTTGAATAAAAATGTGACATTTCGTCGAAAATCAATCAAAATATTCTAACTGGAATTAACTATAAAATGACAGAATTAACTAACAGACTATCAGTAACGAAGTGATAAATTTTTAATAAATTGTTAAACAAAGTTAACTAATATGAAAAGTTTGTTTTATGCACAATTATATCATTGCAAAATAAATATAATGCTTCTCTCCTCCCAATCAATGCAAGGGTTTAAAAGGGGAAACTTTTTTTTCTTTTTTTCTTTTTTTTTTTTTGTGCCCGAGCAACTCTACGATATTTCAAGTCAGCTTAAAACAGCTCAAAATCCTTCAGGTTGTGATGCTATGAAAGCAGTAAGATCAGATATTAACTCCAAGGTTGCCGTCTTCAGCTGAAAGAGAACAGAAAAGGTATTGGCGTTGGTTGATACCATGTCACTGAGAATTGTCTAAAGATACTATGTATTACAAAAGAAAAACTAATATTTATCCACCACTGTAACAGTTCGAGAAAGAAAAGTTTGTCTTCGTGGTAAAAACGCACTACCATGCATCAAAGACTTTCAAGATTTTTTTCCGACCATTTTCATAGACTTTTCAAAGACCTTCTACAGTAATCAGTTGTAAAAAATAAGGTTCTATTCGTAGGGAATCGCCATCAAGAACGTATGAAATAACGCTTGTGACAGAATTCAAAAGACTTTATTTACTTTTTCGTACAATTCGAAGACATTTCAAAGACCTTAAAGACCTTTGTTCAAATTGAAAAACTTTCAAGGATTTCAATGAACGCTACGAACCCTGTGTGATGTTATTTAATAGACATCTCAGTCACCTGATTACTGATTGAAGTGTTGAGCAGAATTTTATATTTACTGAATCGAGCTAAGCCCAGTAGCTCCCAATTCGAAAGCTGCATGCTAATCTGCGTTCTCAACCACGTCTGGTAATTTTCGATTGTCACGTAAAAATTGATAGATTATTACTTGAAATTGAAGACTACCTACATCTCCTTTGAATAAGTCGGCATATTCTTGGAGTTTCTTGATGGACACCTAGAAAGCAACGACATAATTTTTAGGCAACTTAATGAATACACGTTTGACAAACTAAATAATTAGTTGTATAACAACATAGGGGAATGGCATAATTATTAAACGAATAATTGTAAAATTATTGTATTTAAAACTGCTCGGTCATGAGGAAAAATCCCGAAAATCTGGATTCTGGTTTATTAGCCCGAGTTGTCATTGGTTGAAGGTTTATAAAAAACGTCCATCCACCAATCACGACTCGCGCTAGTTACCCAGTTCCCAGTCTTCCCGGGGATTTTATCACGGTCATTCCCAGAACTTGGTAAAGAAC
Organism: Heliopora coerulea; assembly: GCA_030142905.1. NCBI lineage: Eukaryota > Metazoa > Cnidaria > Anthozoa > Scleralcyonacea > Helioporidae > Heliopora > Heliopora coerulea. The sequence continues at coordinate 428,483 of JASJOG010000192.1, read as the reverse complement.
TTGTCAGAGTAGTAAATGGAGACCAAAAAAGCTACACAATATGCCAAGTATACTGGATATTTTATACAGTTTTGCAGCATCCGCGCTGGTCACGGATAGCAGAGCTTGTAATAAATCAGACAAAAAGAGATTCGAAACCTCGTACGTACGAGTTAGCTTTAGATAGCTTCATCAGTGAAGCCGACCAAGGAAAATATTCTGATTTTTTATACATTCAAAATTCATTCTTGTTTCTTATTGGTCAACGTTCACCAGTTAATACTCAATGTGCAGAAGCCGTGACATCATTTCCGCAGAATATCGTGAATCATTCGACGGAGCTGTCCAAAAAAAAGTAAAATTATTGGACGCTGATGACGTAACCACCTCGAGGCCGCGAAAATTACGAAACAGCAAAAATGGCCTTCAGCAGTTTGGAAAGTTAATCACACGAGTCTTTTTACTGCAAATCTTTTCTTGCATCTGTCGCTGTTTTGAATGTATAATAAAACAATTATTGCATGAAGCTGAGCATAATATCAAGAATTATCCAGACCAAGGTCAATCTTATCCACCTCAGCCTTCGGCTTCTGCAGATAACATTGACTTCGGTCTGGATAATTCTTGATATCATGATCAGCCTCATCCAATAATTGTTTAATACGATGTGTATTAGTTAAGAAGTACATACCACCTCCATTATTTCGTGCGCTAATGAAGCACTGTCAGGTTCTATAATCAATGATTGGATGCACCTAAATTAAGTTTAGCAGACATAACATATGGTGAGAACTTTAGATAGGCGACCAGGTGAAGACAAGTTCTTAAAGATACTGTGGTTAAAAACCAGGTTGACAAAACTTTGTTTACAATTAAATATATTGTCTTAATAACAAAAATTAAGGCCCAGCGGAGGATGCGTATAACAGCCATAGGTTGAAGTGTTTTAAAACATGTTTAATTCTTACGTTTCGTTGCGTCTTCCACACTCTGATGATGTTGCGAGACGCAACGAAACGTTAGAATTAAACATGTTTTAAAACACTTCAACCTATGACTGTTATACGCATCCTTTGCTGGGCCTTAATTTTTATTATAAAGCTACGTTTTCCGCCTGGTCTATCACTAGGCGATATTGTCCTAATGTTTTTGTTCAAACTACAGTCACCATCTGTGGAAGTGAAAGTAGGAAGCTCAAATATTAAATACATATTCTACAATAAACTTATGCAATACATGCTAAAAATAATAATTACGCAATAGTATATTTATGCAAACCCATGGAAAACCGTCCAGAACATGTTTCCTTTACTAAAATAAGATCCAAATATTCTTTTGAAAGAAACGCTCCATGGTTTGGAAAGAAACGTTCCTTGGTTCTAGTCTGAGCTAAATAGTTGGGATATCTTTTGTACCGTAAATAGAGTTTATATGACCTGTTTCTTAAGCAGAGTATCTTTGAGAGCTAAATAACATTTAATTCAGGAGCTAATCACTACCTACAGATTGCAACATTGAACATTCATCTCTTATGTTTTTGTTGGCGGAAATTATTGATGAGTACCATAATACGTGTTTCAGCTGTTTAAGTGCGCTAGTGCGCAAGCCAACCAGTTTAATGAAGTGACGTTCAAAACTTATAGTTAGAAAACTTTTCACGCGAACATTCTTTCAAAAGCTCCAAAGGAGACCAGGTACAATTCGTGGAACAGTTTCGCCACAGGCACTAAAATAGTATCATACAGAGTAATTTGTTCAACTAGGCTGGCATTATTCCAAAATCTGCTCCAATTTTAAGAATTTTAGTAATAAAGTAATTTTAGTAAAGAAATTTAATAATAATAGTTATATATATACATACATATATCATCTCTTATATACCAAGGATATCGATGTCTACAAAGTATCACGTTTTGCTGCCTACATTTCGGCTGAAAATTAACATATCGTCCTTCCTCCCTCAATTAAACTTTGACTAGAAACTTATTAATCATAGGGTCGATAACTCGCTAACTTTTCATACGGCCGGGGACGAAGGAAAGGCGAGAAGGGAAAATGGTATTCGAAGTTAAACTATCCTCAGAGTGTTGTCACTTACTTTGGATACTTACTTAATTAAGGATAAACAAAGTTCTCCGTCTGTTTCTTCTAAATGGACAACAATAAAATAAAAAAGCCTTTAGCTTATACCAACCCTCAAGTTAAATGCGACTCGATATTTACTTAAAATCAATAGAAAAGTTCAGCACTCTCAGTATATTCTGCGAGCTGTATTTAAGAAATTTGTTTTTTATAAAATATGGCTTTGGCTACAATATTATTGACTCGAGCAATGTGGAAAAAAAAATTTCTAGACAACGGTCATCCTCGCAAAATTATGACTTCGAAACAGTCCAACACAAAAATTGCAAGCTTAATGACACCCCTGCGATATGGTTTTCAATGTGACGCGATGTGTTTTGGTACTAGGCAGCTTGTAACTGTATCGTGATGCAAAACGCTATGAACTGTACCAAATAACTTTGATTTCGTTATTCCTTTAATCATAACAGGTCTAATCGAGAAAGGCGACTTCACGATATGCTCCTCTGTTTAACAAAATCAACTGGTGTCAGCCAGAACCAAATTCTATGAAAATAGTCTAAATATAACTCTAAAGCCCGACTTTAGTGACCAAAGGGTGGATACCTGTTGTTAAAAAACATTGCGGGTTGTTCTAAGGATAAGGAAATTGAAGCATGTCACAGGGATCATATTAGCGTGGACACCAGTACCCCAATTTGCATAGCACGTAGGTTTTACTATATCAGTTTGTAATTCGTATGTCTACTAACCTTGTAAGAGCCAACCCAAGGTAGTCATCAAGCCCTTCTTAGATGCTAGATATTTCAATCCCTTATTGTTGATACTGTAAACATATATGATATGGTTGGAATATAATATCTCTTAATCTATCTTAATCTCCTTCTGTTATTATATCTTCAAATCACATTCAATCTCTATTAAATTTCTTTCTACAACCCTGCTTAAGCCAGTTCCTGTTTACATCCCTATGTCTGCATCTATCTCCGTCTCCACTTCTATTTTTACCCCTGTCTTTGCATCCACCTCCACTAAAATCTCTGTAACCATGTTTACCCACATCTCCACTTTCACACGCTGAAATACCCCTACCTCAAACTTTAGTTCCACCTCTACTTCCGTCTTTACTCCTACCTTCGACCTCTTCACATCTATTTCTACATCTACCTATATCCGTATTTGTGCCTCTTCTCCCACCTCTACCTTTGCCACTATTTTTGCTTCCAGCTCTTCGTTCACTTTCATCTCTACCCCTACCATTATCCCCAACTTTATTGTTACCTCTGGTTCATCCTCTTGGTCTCGATCTAGCCCAAGCTTCACAAATAAATCGCCCAATTCCTCAGCCTCAACCATTATCTCTACCTATATCTCTTCCTCGGCTCCAGTTCCTCGGCTCTAGGTCTTCCTCTTCTTCAGCCTCCAACCTCATCTCTGCCTCAGCCCCGATCTCCATCTGTATCTCTATCTCCACCTCTACCTCTATTTCAACCCTTTTCTCAACGTCTACCTCTATCGTTACCTCTTCCACCACCTCCACCAGTACCTCTAGTCTACCTCAACCCTTACCTTTACCCCTACCTCTTACTTTCTACCTCCACCTCCACCTCCACCTCCACCTCCACCCAGACCTCCACCTCCACCTCTACCTCAACCTTTACCTCTACCTCTACAGCTACCTCCTTCTTTACCTCTACCTCCACATCCGTCTCTACCTCTACCTCTATTTCTCCATATCTCTGTCTCCGTCTCTTTCTCTATCTCAGCCTCTATCTTTGTCCCTACCTCCACCTCATTTTACACTCCTTTCCTATTTAAACGTCCCAAAATTTGAAAGATGAAAATCGACCCTCAGCAAAGCAAAGAAAAAACTTACAGTGCTAAGTATAATTTCGTACTTAAGTCATACATTATCTATTATCTATAAATTACGTAGACAAAGTTGTCCGCGTTGTTGTTTTCTATTTCCGCTAATGAACACTGAATGACATCTTCATATTATTACTCCCTTGTTCGTGAAATACCAACATAAGCCTCACCTTGTATTATAAATTGCCTTCAAAATCAAATTTTTAATCTGTGCGCTACGTTGAGCTGGCGTTTCGGACAAAAAGAGTATCAGAGCATCGATAACCCTCGTGCCAGCCTCCTTGGTGACTAGGAACTCTCGGCCAAATGCTGTGGCGGCAATATTCGTAATAATTCCACTGACGGACAATATTAATCCATACTCATCTGAGTTGCTGTCAACTTGATTTCCCTGTTTGTACGTTTCGAGGAAACTGTCAAGTGAACGTGATATGAAATCTAGAAAGTTGATGATGGTTTTCTAAAAAAGAGTTTGATGTAAGATTAAAACTGTGAGTTGCAATTCCATATGTTTTTCACATGTGAAATAATACGCGAAATTTTTATAAGGGTTAGACATATTTAGTTCACTTAGAACTGACTTACCCTACTCAGCATCGCGGTAACACATTCGTCATTCAATGAGACACGCCAAAGTAACGACAGACAGATACCGACAAATGATAAGTATTCGCCATATGCCTCAAATCTCTCTTCAGTCAAAACATTCACCGTATTCTAAGAAAAGAGTAATTTGCTTAAAAGTAAAAACTTGCTTAAAGTTTGCTTAAAGTAAAACTGAGACTAATAAAACGCAACAGGTAAAATCAGGAAATGAAATACCTTCAGATGAAAGTTTTCCTGTTGAAAAATCAGTAAAAGAAAAATATTTAACACTTAAGTTACGGGTTTCCCTTCAATGATAAAAAATATCTATTATTTTACAGTAAAAATTGTTGTCAGCTTGGACGCCAGAGAAAGTACTGTAAATTTATTTAATAAAAGGAAATTTGTAATAAAAATGTATTAAAAATGAAATGCTTTACAACAGTTTGTCCGGTTAGAAAACGAAAATTTTTCCAAGAACGTTACTCTCTACTGTAAAGTAGCTTTACAATACACAGTACTTACTGTAAAAATATTACGGCAGATTTTTATGTTAAAAACAGAAACTTTTAACAGCGTTTACAAAGATTTAACGTGATTTCACATACTAAAAGCATTTTTGCAATAAGGAATTGGGACACTTCGACATATTAGTTTTTCACTTCGTACTGGAATCTGGTAAATTATCACTTGTAAATCATGTAATTCATGGTTAAAAACATATACGTAAAACCTTTGCATGCAAACAGGTTTTTCACTCAAAACGTTCTTATTACCTTACGTAAAGTCAGTACTAAGTAGCAGTGATTTATTTCGGCTTCTCCAAGCTGCAAGGCTAATTTTCCGATCAATAACCATACGGCAAATTGTCGTGCGAAAAGCATAATTTCACGTAGAAAATTTAGCATTTCACGAAAGAAGGTCTTATATCGTTACCTCTCTATGTTTCTCAGCTTCTCGCAGAAGTTCGTTACACTTCTTCGTCCGATATTCTGCTTCGTTAACTTTCCTGTCAAGTTCTGTTTTTAGGTTGGATACCTCTAGCAAAACAGATTTTCTAAAAAGTGTCATTCGTTGAAACGATATTACCTGGACTTTAGAATTCACAACTGGTAAGATTACTCACCAACTTATATTGACCGTTGCCTCAATAGTGCGCTTGGAAAATTTTAGACAAGAGTCAAACTTAATTCTACAACGTAGCCAAGATTTGACAACCATTGTTTCGTTTAAATATGGAGGGAGTAAATGTGACTGCAGCTAGCTGAAAGTAATGAGTACTGTATAACCGTTCAGCTGGATATTATTCAGTGCGCAAATGTACAGGTTACACAACAAAGTGCACGTATGACGGGGCGCCATTTGTCAGGGTGGTTTCGTCTGAAATAACCGAAACATAGCTGGCTACAGAGTATTTCATGATAAACCTAATTGACCAGTAACTGCATGCGTAATAAGAAACTTGTTTTATCTCTCGCGTTTGATCCATTACTACTCAGTGTTTGATGGGAGTTAAAATACTCCTCCTTCTGTCTGATATATTACGTCGCCAAGCAGTTATTTAAAAATTAAAAGTAACTAGTATGTAATTAGTTTTAATAAGTATGTACTCAAACAGCAATGCGAATTTAAAAAGAAAAACCAAGCTTTCGGACACAATCGTCCATCCTCAAGGTTAAAAATGGTTGAAACGAGCGATCAGCGGCGAAATTACTATGTAATTTGAACCACTTGTAACCCTGAGGATGGACGCTTCTGTCCTAAAGCTCATTTTTTTCTTTTTAAATTCTCATTGCTGGTTGAGTACATACTTATTAAAACTGTGAAATTACCCAGCAACATAACAACTCTCGATTAGTATGTAATTATCTATTTATACTGGACAACCCTATCAACTAGATAAACCATTCTCCCTAGAGGTCCATCATGGCCCAACCATTGTGACTACAGCGTTTTTTCAGAAAGGAACCGGAGTACCACTGATAAAAAAAACCTGTGGAGCAGATTGAATGTACAGTCGACGCACTGGTAGCATTGCTATCAGGAAACTCATTATGCAATACATTGATAGCCATAGGCCAATGTCTTGTTACGTTTCTACTAAAAAGTCACATATTATTCTTGGATACAAGCCAGTTTTTAGGTCCCTCACTCCATTTTTTTTTCTCCAGATGATAAAGATTTAAGAAGTAGATAATTTCTCACCTTGTTCTAACGAGTAAATCTTTTTGTACAACAGTGATACTCGATTAACAACCAACACCTACATTTATTCAACAGAAGTTACAGAACATGAACCATGTTTGTCATTTAAGCTGGAGGGATTTGGAACAATATTGCTTCATCTGACAAAGATACACTACACACAATGAAGCCACTCTTACAAGGTGTTCCAGGGTCAACATGAATTTCCCATGATCAACTAGTTAACAAGGATGAACAGTGGATTAATGATAAATGAGAGTGAGTTGTCCAATTGTTTTTGTATAAATTTGGTCAATTTGTAATGTAAGTTGTCAAGGGGGACATTCAACAATACAGTAAAACTTGCCTAAATTGGACTCACTATACTTGGATCTTCGGCTACATCAGATGCATCAAAACATCTCATTGATTTCTAACTTTATATCCGAGTAACATATAACTCGGATTAAATTTTGACGCACAATCGAATCCGACTTAGGCAAGATTTACTCTATACGTATTGAGACCAAAAAAAATATATATACTGCAAGAAATTTACATGTTGTCTAATGTTACCTTGGATAGTGACTGCTTAAGTTGAATAACTTCCTTGACCAGTTTTTCCAATCCCTTACTGGACACTTTAACATAGTCACTCAGTTCAGCAGTTTCCCTCAAACTTTGTAGTACTTTTGAATTCATATCCTAAGAGCCAAAAAGAGGTCAACAATAAAAAGTTAAGATCACCCACATTAATCTAGGAACACCAGCATCAAATTCCTTTAGCCAGCTGTAAAAGGCTCACTCCAGGGACTACAGAGGTGGGAGTGCAGGGGGCAATTCCCTCCTCACTTTTTTGGCAAAGGTTTAACAAGTGGTCATCAAACTGATGAACTAACATCTTAGTTGTGTGAAGAGGAATTTGATTTATCCCCTCTGCCAGTTTTTCTCATGGATATCCCCCCCCCCCACTTTGAAAAATGCTTTGCAGTCCCTGCTCTCTGTAAAACTCCTGTCCTGAGCATATACATCTTTATAACTACTGGATAGGTATCAGAGAAGTAGTGGGTGAATACAGCTGTCCATTCTTTCTTCAATCCATTCACAAGCTATTTCTTTTTTCTCAGAAAACTGTCAAAGCGAAAGAATATATGTACACTGAACAGGATATGTTGGCCAGACATCTAGTTTGTTTCAATGGTCCCAAGGGTTCAGTTTATGTTTTCACTGATGTGAAAAGTAAAACATAAGTGGAAGGCAGGAGGACCAACCCATTAAAAGGCAAGAGCACACTCCACAACCTTACTCTGGCTAATGCCAGATAATTTTACTTGTCATGAGCATGAGCCCTTTTCCTTAAGGAGTTCATATATAATGTATACTAAGGGTTTTTAGAATAATGTGAGGATTACTGGTGTCTGCCCACATCACCCAAAGTCTTATCCCAAGTTTGCAAATCATTGAAAGACAGGCCTGGTTCTTAACAATGGCAGGATCACAACCCTAGATATGCTGAAATAATTTAGCTAGCTTCACATCTGATCTTTGTGATTAGGGATCATCTAACTTACTGGTCTTACCTCTGACAGTATGCCTAGATTTTTCCCCAACAGCCTATCCCTGATAGGTAGTTTAGTGTTCCCTGGAGGACGACCAATGGCCCACCCACTAGCACCACCATTACAGTACCATTTTGCAGGAACCTGTTAGATATTTTGTAATTCAAGTTTATAACAAGAACCATATGGCCTGGTCTCTGGCAGCTAATTACCAGGACCATGCAGATTGCTAAACATATTCAAGATCTTGAACATCTCTCACTTAAAATTAGATTCTGAACTCAGTTAAAACAATTTTCAAGTCTTTCATCATGACTACAGTAGTGTTTGTATTGCCCGGTATTTACTTTGTAGTAACCATTACAAAATTAAGATGGCTGATAAATAAAGACCTTCATTGCCATATTTTCTGCAAAAAATTTCTTGAAAATAAATATTTAGATTTAGAGGTCTAAATTTTGCATTTGGCCAGTTGACGAGAATCTTGCCACTATGATAGCAGACAGCAATTACATCTGGCAGAAATATAAATTAGGGTAATCTGACTGTCTTTCTGACATAACCTTACACAATATGCAATGATAAACAGTTTGACAACTGAAACTAGAAATCCCAAGATGCAATGTGAGATTGCTTGGCCTGAGGTGGAAAATCCATGAAGGCTTGGCTATGTCGAGTAACAATGAGGAGGAATATAACAGTGGCTTGCACCTACTACCATCTTCTTTCACTCTTTATTTAAGTTCTGTGAATTTTCATTAAGTCAATATAGTAGCCTAATTTTTTTGTTTTAAATCTTCTATTTTCCATACGTTAAAAAAATTTTGTGTACAAAGCTTTATCAGGATATTTTAAATTTTATCCTATTGTACAAAGCAAATGTACAGTTTCTTTTAATCATATGTTAGGAAAATTTTGTCTTCAATTTTGACCTCAAAAGCATTCAAAGCTAGCGCAAGAATCGTAAATCATCTTCCATTCCATGTGGGATTCTTTGTAGGGCATGAAAAATTTCACCCAAATGACAAACAAAAATCTAATTCCAAACATGTTTTCGTGACTCTAGAAAAGGAATAACAGCTCCGTTTTTCTCTTAAGTTAGATATATCTAGAAGCTGTAATTAGAAATAAAGACTTACTCCACGCTGTAGCTCCAATATTGAAGGATTTTCTACATTTGTACGTTGCATTCTGTTGACATTTTGTTTTTGTTACCTTCGTTCCCGCCAAAATAAGGTAAACATCGACGGGAATAGATTTCCGAGGAGTTCAAGTAACTATAGACTAATTCGCTTGTGAATTCTATACTGACCGTCACTCTAAAAAATTGTTAATCCTTGATAAGTTTCAATCCATTGTTTTTATGTCTGGATTAGATTTATACCCGATGCTTTTTACTTCAAGTTTTTGTCTCGTTTTGTAGCCCAATGACTTTATTGTCGTAAAATCCAACGAAATAAAAGTTCTGGGCGCCGGGGGACTGTAGTCGAGCGACAATTTTTCTCTGTTTTGGTGAAAAACGCCGCCGTTAAGGCGATTTGATGATTTGATTGGGTTGTTATGCTCGCTTCCACGTCCTCAATTCCAGGTAGGAAGGCATTTTTCTTTTTTCTTTTGTTAAAATCTGTGGACATTAAGTTATCTTTCAGGAAAGACGTTTTCCTGCATTTTTTTTCTTTTTTTGGTTTCGTGCATTCTTTATGATACCTTGACGGGAACAAGAATCAAAAGTTTGAAAGGATGTGACGTCACGTATAGTCGCAAAAATTGATTAATGACGTACATGAAATTGACAAAACGTAGGATGTGGCCGGAGAGAAGGGTTCAATGGTTCAATTTTTACTGAAATGATCGTAATTAATAGGATAAGAAGATATCGTGTCAAACCAATATCTATCTAATATACAACTCACCGTGACTTACTGACTTCTACCGAGATTTTCCTTTAAATACCCCAAGTATGGGTGATCAACCGAGTTCAAGAAGTTGTCAACAGACACCTAGAAAGGACGATGCCATGCTTTCTACTAAATTTCCGTACCTCGATATATTGACTTCGTTGACATCTGGTGCCGTGGCAGGAGCTGTAGCCAAAACTACCATCGCTCCATTAGACAGAACGAAGATCATATTTCAAAGTAAGCCGTAGAAGTAATATATGCTGTTTCAAGTGAAAGCTCTTGTCGGTGTAAATGGTTTGAGTCTGGGATGGCAATCGTTTATTGACTTTTGATCCTTCGGACTTGCGATGTTAGAAAAAGGTCTGTCTCCCGATGTTTTAGCAACCTTAAAAACGTAAACATTACACTGAATGAACACAACCAACGAACGCGAAAGGTTGACGGAAGTACCACATTGGCAATGCAAGCTATGATCGAGCATGCTGACTATTATTAACACAAAAATCTCACCGGTCATTACAGAATGGTTGGCTGACTAAGGTTATAGCATTGTTACCATGGATGAACAACTTTGATCAACTTTCAGTCACCAGCCTGTGGCCTTCCACAGGAAGAAGATGAGTGAAGAAAAAATTGATAATGGATAGTATTTATTGTAATAAAGTACATATATTTTTTTAACTGTATAATTGCCTTCCTTAATTCATGGTGACCAAATGTTTATGAACAAATAAGGTTTTACTGGTCAAAGAACAAGTCTGTTCAACATCTTACCATCTTGAAGATGTGTCATGATATTTAGAAACAAATTGAAAGCAGGAATCGTGCTCTCAAAGGATAATTGCATTGCACAGGCTGTTGAAAAATCCAAGACTGATAGGCCTGTTTTGGGCATAGCCAATCCAGAAAATCAATGAGTAACCTTTCTGTTCCAAGATACCTCATCGACTTGTAAAATCATCTGGCATTAACCAGGGTAGATTAACTCATTAAGGGACAGGGCTCATCCTATTAACAAGAATATCATCTGGTGTTAGCCAGAGTAAAATTATAAGAGTGTGCTCTTACCCCTTAATAAGATAATCTGGCATTAGGTGGAATTAAATAATAAAAGTTGGATTTGAATCAAACCAAATTAATCATTATTACCTGGGTTTCTTTTTTGTTTTGTTTTGGGGGCTTTTTTTTATTACCTTTTATTCATTTGGATTAAGACCTAGTTTGGATTGAACTGCCATGTAATTTATAGTTACTAAATCTCATTTCCTCTGTTCTATTTTCATGTAGCCTCAAAAATGCAGTTTAGTTTTAAGGTTAGTAAATTCCAAAAGTTGTGGTATATTTATTATTCTAATAGGGGAAAGTTAGTTTTTCATCAGCTGTGAACAGACCTACTGTATTTGGTGAACAATGGTATCACAGAAGAGTGGACATACTGTAGGTACTTCCACCAGTGCCATGATTTAAGGCATGAAATAGAGACAAAAAGAAATACTGCTACAACTACAATGTATACATTGTCCTTCATAAAGTAGAACTGATGAGCTGATGTTAACAATGTAAATGTTTTAAACAGTTCAGTTATTTGAAGAGACGTGAATGAAATATAGTAAGAATATATATGGTATTAGCACTACTCCAAGTGAATGAACCCATACTGGACGAGTAAAGAAAAACTCTACTTGACTATAGCTGGGATTCAAACCTGTAACCTTCAGTTTTTACTTGTCTGTAGTCTCTTATAGTCTCAAAATCTTCCAGGGTAGGGGCTGACACTCGCTGGAAATGTCAAGAAGCTTGTTTTCTATATTTTAGATAGTGTATAACCTCAAAAACGCCACTGAAAATGTTATCTCAACTGAATCTTGGGTTGAATGAAGACCAAACTCTATTATAACTGCAAGGCTGACTTCAGTAATTGATGGGACTAAAACATGAAACCAAAGAAAATGGCAGACACAAAGGCCTATGTTCTGCCCATCAGTCTCAGTCTTATATGCAGTCATGTCAAGCTGAAGTTACATACTGCTATTCAAGACTGCTTAGGGTTCTGAAACTGATCCACAGAAAGGCTTCCTTATCAGCCAATTTTGGTTTTAGATTTTGATTGGCAATCAGCCTCTCAAAGTAAATGGTTTGAACCTGGGAGAATCATGACATGTTTGAGGAAGTTGATCATCCAGGTTAGTGTGGTCTTGAGAAAGACTGTTGGTTGAAGTGACTGATGTTTCGACAGCCTAAGCGGCGGTCATCTTCAGACAGCCTTAGCGGTGGTCATCTGAAGATGACCGCTGCTAAGGCTGTCGAAACGTCAGTCACTTCAACCAACAGTCTTTCTCAAGACTACACTAACCTGGACAATCAACTTCCTCAAACAAATCAGCCTCTCAGTTACAGAGTTTGTTTGTCAGTGTGGTTACCAGGCTCCAGAACCATGTGATGCCACTAATGGTAAACAGGCTATGTTCATAAAACTGATATGTTGATCTTGTTTCTTAGAGTGTTGTTAAAGTAATATCCAGCACAGTTCAAGAACATGGTGTGCTTGCCTTATGGAGAGGTAACAGTGCAACTATGGCTCGTATTGTGCCTTATGCAGCCATTCAATTTGCTTGTTTTGAACAACTAAAACTAGTGCTATTTTCTCCAGGAAGCAGGTAAGGCAAACTTCAGTGGTTGTTTAATATTCTTTGGCAGGGCTTAAAATCAAGTGACAGTTACATGTGCAAAACACATGCTCCATGTCAGACTTAATGTCAAGTCTTCAGAAAATTGCTGTTACCTTCTAATGCAGGCAATAATGGTCACATAGCTTTTACAATTTAGGGAGTATGCTCACTTAGGACACCTTATGAAGTGTTAACAGGCTGTCATCCTATGCCTGTACAATAGTTCAATACCAACATATATCAGCATATTGTTAGAGATGTTGCTCTCCCATCTCATCTTGTTTAACTGATTGCATCAGTTCAGTGGAAAGTATACATGTATTGGTCATGTAAAAAGTTAAAAGGTTGATAACTGCTCTAACTGATCTCAAAGAATATTGATATTCTTTGATATTCTTTGAGATCAGTTGCAGCTGTTATCAACCTTGTAACTTTTTACCTTATTTATCACTGTCTACCCAGTATTCTATTTAATAAATTAATTATTTAATTAATTATTTAATAAATTATAATTTTTCAAGATCAGTCACGGCAGTTATTAACCTTTTAACTTTTTACCTTATTTATCACTGTCTATGTAGTAATCTACTGTTATATCAATTATGGCAGTTATCAACCTTTTAACTTTTTACCTTATTTATCACTGTCTACATAGTAATCTACTGTTATATCAGTCATGTCAGTTATTAACCTTTTAACTTTTTACCTTATTTATCACTGTCTACCCAGTATTCTATTTTTGTATCATTGATTGGTCTGTCTTGTTAAATTACAAACTAACAAACTCATCAAATTGGTATAGCATGGCCAATGCTGCACACACAAAGCAACAGACTGCTGCAGTTTGTTGCTGGTTTGGTTGGTGCTTTATCAGCTGGATGTGACAATGAATTATCGTATACAAGTGCATATGTACACCATACAGAATGTGGTATACTGTATGTTGATATTGATTCTAACAGTGTTGTGCAGGATGCTACATGTAGTGCAGTATTTCAGCAGACTCTATCATCAATGATGACATCATTGTACAATACACTTCTGATCACTGCCAGTACAGTTGTGGGCATTGTGCTGACATCAAAGGTTGTTACAAATTTCTGAACAGACCCAGTATCAGACCTTACACAGAGGGTGCCTTTTTTGTATATGGAAGGCCATATGCATACGCTGTCATGTTCTCACACTCTCACACGCAGTCACACGTGTACAAATTCTCAAGAACACGAACACAACAGCTTACTCGCACGCGCACATCCGTTCACTCTCACGCACGTACACCCACGAACGCATACACGCGCTCACGAGTACACCCACAAGATAACGTGAATATATATATATATATATATATAAATTTCGTTTGTAAATATTTGCAATGCCTTAAAAAAACTAGTCTGATATAAAAATAAAAGAACGCAGAAAGCTTACGTACTATACCTTCCCTCAAAACAACTTGTAGTATCTAAGTTTTGCCTCTTGGGTCCTACGCAACATTTACGGACCATGCATGTTAAGCTGCCAAACCTTCGGGCTCTAAAGACGCCAGTTTGCTAAATAAAATCATCTGGCATCAGCCAGAATAGAATTCCAAATCACACGATAAGGTTGAAAGCGTTAATGGCCGTGGTTGGGCTAGCTAAATGACTATATGCTCACAATGACAGCAGTTTTGAGATCAAGTATGTTTTATGTGACAACTTTTAGGGATGGAACAGCAATCTCAAGGTTCGTGTGTGGCTCCTTGGCTGGTATAATTGCCGCATTTTGTACGTACCCTTTGGACCTAGTGCGCGCAAGGATGGCTGTCACACAGAGAGGAAGGTGAAGAACCAGCACTAATTACTACTATAGATATCATAAAGTAAGAAGTCATTGGCACCAAAACATGGTAACCAAACTGGTGCCACCATCAATTCCTGGCCAAACGAATGCAACATCATTGAACAGGTTGTGCGGTGCAGACTCCAATTGTGGAGATTAGAGATCTGCAGCGAATAATCATCCCGAATTTTAGGCCAAACAACCCGTTACCATCGCCCCTGCCTGAGAGATGACTTGCTGCGCGGCCAAACGAGAGCAACTTTGTTGTTCACATATGAGAACAAAAGAAATGTTGAATGATGTGGCATCAAATGTTTGATGGAAACGACACTTCGTTCATGTTGCATTCGACAATGTTGAGCGATATTGAATCGTGACGTTGCATTCGCTTGACCAGGAGTTTACCAGAAGTATTACGGCCAATCAGGCTACAGCATTATCAAGCACAAATTTACCTCAATGTCAGTAGCTTTAATTTTTGTGTCCTCATATCTTCGGCCGCCGACGTTCTCCTGGCAGGCGTCTTCGAACGCTGTTCAACTTGAAGTTAAAACGTTATGTTTTCTGGGAAAAACAACTGCACATTGTTACTTTCGGGATTTCTACAACGATTTAAAGACCTTGGTGAGAAGTGAAGTTGCCTCTACCAAAATCTCCCTCGGTGGAGACGCATGCTGTAAGATGCGAGTTGTTTTATTAGACTTCAGTGTCATAGATGTCATTGCGATTTTTATAGCGAATTTATGTGGAAAGCCCTTGGTTACCATTGTGGCTTACTAAAGAAATTCATAAAACATATCTTTTGTGCGCTGTGATTGGACGAGCCTCATTTTCTCAGAATAGAGTTACGGCTGGCGTCATTTTAATTTTTATTTGGGTACGAAGACTTGGACATGTCGTGTTTCCACAAGGCATTCTGCCGGTTGAAACTACGTTATTCATGTTTCTATCACTGCACAGAGATACTAAAGCAATTTTCTATTTATGAGATATATGTTTCGGAAATGTGGGAGCTTGGAGATCTATTGAATGATAGATGAACGTTCGTCAAGCTCTATCCTTAGAAAAACGATTTCTGAGCCTCAGGTGGGGATCGAACCCGCAACCTTCTGATGACCGGTGAGACACTTCAACCATTGAGCTACCAAGACTCAGATGGTGACCTAAGGTGCAAGTTCGACATATGTACGACCTTAACACTATATGTTAGTAATGCGCTTTAGCTCACCATCTGAGTCTTGGTAGCTCAATGGTAAGAGCGTCTCAACGGTCGTCAGAAGGTTGCGGGTTCGAGCCCCGCTTAGGGCTCAGAAATCGTTTTTCTGAGGATAGAGCTTGACGAATGTTCATCTGTCATTCAATTTCCTATTTGTTAAATGTAAAACGAAGATGACGTCAACCGAGTTCCGTCAATTTGAGAAAAAAAAATGAGGCCCGTCGTATCAGAGCTTGCGTCAGATCCCTGCTTTTTCACAAACGCTGTTGTTTTTCAATATTTCTGTAGATATGTATCAATTTCTGATGCAATGTCCAAGATATACCAAGAAGAAGGGTTTAGGAAATTTTTCCGAGGGTTTATACCAACAATGTTGGGCATTATACCTTACGCTGGACTAAGTTTTCTGACTTACGAAACGTGCAAAAGTACTTACCGAAAGATGAGCAACGGCTCTGAACCGAGTTCAATCCATAGGATGGCTTTTGGAGCTTGTGCTGGTTTTGTTGGGCAGTCTTCGACGTATCCTTTAGACATCGTCCGCAGGCGGATGCAAACTGATGGAACTCATGGCAAAACGAATCCAGACTATCGAACAATTTACAGCACAGTGAAGTCAGTTCTTCAGCACGAAGGGCTTACTGGTGGGCTATACAAAGGTCTTAGCATGAACTGGGTCAAAGGACCGATTGCTGTTGGAATTAGCTTCACAACATATGACTTCTTTCACGATTTCTTCCAAAGGCTTTTAAAACAAAAGCGGTAGCATATATTGACTTGTTGACTATAGTTATGTATCATTCAAAATTTATTTTAATCTGCTGTTGAAAATTCCATCGATGTAAAATTGACGTCCGCTGGATCCCATCATAGATGGAGCCTGAGAGGTCTGGCTTCGGAGTTATATATTTATAATTAACCATTTTTCTTCTCACATGCATATAATTATAAAAATTTTATGGTTACCACGTGTTACGTATGCTGTTTTGCACGTTGCGATTGTCACCCTGGTGTATGCAATGGAATCACGATAGCCCATGCAACAAGATATCCGCTTATGATTCGCTGCAGTTTGTTCTCGACGCTCTCGTCAGTCAAATACTCCAAGATGTCAATCGCAAGGCGCGAAATCGCGCTTATAAACGAGGCTTAACCCTAACCCTGTAAGGTCAGCGGTTTGTTAAACTCTTCA
Organism: Heliopora coerulea; assembly: GCA_030142905.1. Lineage (NCBI taxonomy): Eukaryota > Metazoa > Cnidaria > Anthozoa > Scleralcyonacea > Helioporidae > Heliopora > Heliopora coerulea. Next base: position 411,426 of record JASJOG010000192.1, on the reverse strand, counting down.
CTTAAACACATACTCTAAAATGTCAATCGCAAGGCATAAAATCGCACGTGTAAACAGCCCTTTACACTCCGATTGGTCTTGAGGACGAATAGGAGCAGAAATAGTCATGCATAGACTACCACAAAGAGACTCCATTTTAACGCCTTACCACATGCTCCCTCCATGGGCGATTGCGTGTGCATTTCTGCGCACGCTCCAAGTTTCGTACTCGTCCCACAACTTTATGCCGATATCCGCGGATTATCCATGTCGGTCTATTTTTCATATGGTGGGCCTCAACACGCTGAAAAGAACCTAAACTGAACTTGTGGCGAAAAAATATCAGAACAGATCATAGAATAAAACATATTCCGAAAAATGTCATCCTTAACTTGCGATTGAAGTAAAAAAGAATTGACAATAAGTAATATATAAATTTTTCAGTGTATTAGCTCTTTGATCGGCCTCTTGATGATTCGAACGATTTAACGCACATTTTAAAATCCATTTGGTCACGGTCGATACGATTTTTGTACACGGTAGTTCGTCCTGAAGTATGTAATATTGCCCCAAAGGCATAATTCCTGCTTTTGATTCGCTCACTGAAGTAGCAATACGTCTGGAAGACTCCACCGAGTTGATCAGATACATCACAACGAACAATCGTACATACGACAGCCGTATCGTGTAACTGGTCCCTTGCACTTTGTACTGTAATTAAAATAGAGGCCAGCATCACTGTACATTGTGTATTTTGACTTGAATTACTCAGGTCAATCTTACAAGATTTTTATTTTACACTTTTTACACCCCCCTCCCCCCCCCCCCCCCCCCAGAGTTGGAAAGAACTTTACAAATAATTTACATTAGGATAAGTCTTCTATTTCTGTCATTCATTATCAGGTTTCCGAACGCCATGTTGTGAGTGCATGGTGTATGAGAATTTGGGTGCAACCCGACTAACAGGACTCAGTGGCTTTGAGGGTAAGACATTTCTGATTGGCTTGGGCAATGATGACGTCATCTTTGTAGCTTGCTCTTTTCTAGACTTCGTGGCTATAACTGGGTGTGAGAATTTCCCAGCTGTTGCTTTCTCTAAGGATGGTTTTGACCGACTGGAAGATTCTCGTGTGATTCTCGTTTTACTTGGTTTATGAGTTCGTTCACCCGGCACGTAAAGTTGGACTCTTACAGATCTTTCGCTCTTATTTTCTTCTGCGTACCTTTGCCGCTCCGGCTTATTTGTCCCGCGCGATTTTTCGCCTGTCTTTATACTATTCTGTGATATCCCAGATGTGTCCTCGGCGCTACTAGAAGTGTCCGAGCTGTCACAATAATCTGGCTGCAGCAAGTGCGGTGGCATCTGTTGCTGGCTAAAGTTTATAGCAGGGGGTAAATCGATATGTCGACCGACGTCGATGGATAGCAACGAATCCGTCGAGGACACTAATAATCCCCGGAAATCATTCCCATTTACTTCCGTATCCGAATTCTTACCGCGCAGCAGCATCGGGTGACTTAACCCGGGATCAATAGCCTCACCGTGTTTATTACCCCGGGTAAAGTTCACCCATTCATCACTATGTTGCTCACGACCATCTCCGGTGCGTTGTACTTCGCTGGGTTTGTTATCCTCCGCGGTCGAAGTTCTTGGAGGTTTGGAGAGGAATTTATTAGTGTCACGTGATAAGCCATTTCGTAACGCGCGACGATCTTGGTTAATGTTATGACGTTCTTTTCCGGGATTTGTGTTTGAGTGTAGTGTGTCAGATATTACCTTGGAGTTGTTATTTAGCACTGTGATTGGATACTGTTCTGTGGCGCCATCCGGGAGAGCAGTGACATTTGTTAAGGTTGAATCTTGGGACTTGATTGATTCTATAAGAATATATTTCTGAGAGTTAGAAAGTAGCAGCCACAAATGTACGAGCTACAAACAATAGAAGCATTGGCATTTAACACTTCTGTGCAAACCTTTAAACAAACATCGTTCTGCAATGTATGAAAAATTGTGATTTAGCGGTATTTATTTATTTATTTATTTATTTGTTTATATATTTATTATTCTGGAGCTCCCTTCATCCGAAACGGATTTGAGGTGGATAAGAATTGAGAGAATTGAAAAGCATCAAAACATCCAAGAGATGAAGTTACTTCTCCTGTGATCTTCTATCCCACCGACAAACCAAAATCCTGACGACGTCATCTTTAATTTCTTGAGCCGAACTCTCACTTCCAAAGAAAAGCACATTTTAGTTAAAGGACTAAATTTCTCTCCACCTCCGAACAAGCAAAATTGTTCACTAGTTCAAAACTGTCATATTAACGACTAGGTGGACATCTCCAGCTTTTTTTCATTTTAGGGAGGCGTTCAACAGCGATGTACTTAACCTCACACCCAAGGTCTTCTCTCGGCCTCCACCCTGCTTTCAAAATACCCTGGTTATGTTGAACCGGACTTACCGTTCACCTCGGATGACAATCGTAATTTCTTATCCATAATCCTCATCTTTTCCTCGTTACTTTTCGGTGTCTGGTTGTTTTTAAACGCTTCTTTATCTTCGTCCAAGATCTGTCTAAGACACTCTAAGTAATACTTCCTCAGCTGCTTCGTGGTCGCATGACGTTCCTTCATCACCTCTGTCCTAAATAAGGATCATTAATGAATAAGCGTGGTATTTGACCCTAAACGTGCTGTTCGCCTGTTATACTGGGCACTGTTTCACCCATTTATTCTCTAGATGTTGTAGCGCAGGCTACCATACTGAAGTTAGTATCTTCTACTCTCGATTTCTAGCAGAGTTCCACCTTTGAATTTTTCTACTTCATATATAGAGTTAAATAGGCGGGGAGGAATGGGAATAGGGTATTAATGGAGGTTTCCCTTGTGATGGTTCTAGACTTTCAAAGAACTGGTTCCGTAAAACGATACAAATTACACAAATACAGTAGAATCCCTTTAATTCGCGGACATCGGGGTCCAAGGACCCGGTCCGCGAATTATCCGGGTCGCGAATTAGTCTGAAAACCAAATTTCAACATATCAAGACATATAATGGTCATATAATGGCCAAACACACATGAATTTTAATTCACAACCCTCCTACCTCACGTCGTGTACGACGCCATGTTGGATGTTATGGTCAGAATATAGTGCCGACCGATCACATGTTTCCAACTATTTTTTTCAAAGAACAACTCATTTTTTGCAAAATATGAACTTTATTTACAACAAATCAATAAATAATGATCGTTTACATGCAAATTGATACAAAAGAAGGAGTAGAAAACATCAAACAGCGCGAACGCTGGTTTTTGGTCAAAAAATTTGGGGTCCAAGACCCTATCGCGAATTAAGGCCTTTCGCGAATAAAGGGGTCGCGAATTAGAGGGGTTCTGCTGTAGTTTATCACGAAACTCACTGTATGGCATGTTACCTAATAACCGCATGGTGAAGGAGGACTCGTTTAAGGTAAGGTTTTCAGTTTCATACCTGATTGCTTTGGCTGCGTTTTTCCTTGTCTCGATTGCGTGTTGCATCAAATCTTCTTTGAGCTGCGCAGTGGTAATTAGATACTGTTTACGTAGCTTGTGCAACTTACTGCAATTCGACTCTTCGTCAGAAAGTTCCGCCAATGAAATCCAGTCCTGGTCGTCGACGGCTTCAGTCTAAGAAAATGAGTAAGTGGAAAGACTAGTGATAACAGATGATGATATTGGTGGATGATAAGTAATAACGAATAATGGTAATAATAACAATTAGTAGAAACTTAGTCGAGTACTATTGCAAATGCTGCATTCTGATTGGCTACGCTACTCGCTATCTATTCGTCAATAGATAGCGAGTAGCGAAAATAGCTTCCGCCTCTCGTTTTTGTGAAGTTTCTGAAGACGAAATAGATTGCCTACTTGAAAGTGCAATCCTAGAGAAGACGAAAAATGTTCTTTGCAAAGGGTTTCTACTAAAACAATTAGATTATGAGCTCGAGATTTCTATGAGATTTCTAATCTAATTGTTAATTAGAGCGCATCCAATACCTGTAGACCCTTGCTTCTCTCGTCAACATTTCTTCTCTGTTTCCTTCGGTCTAGTCCAACCCCATTATCCTTAGGTTTATAATCAAGTTGTTTTAGATCCCGCAGCTCTCGTTGAAGGTTTTCAATGTCTCTTGTGTATCGCGTTTTTTCGCTGTTCATTAGTTCTTCAAGCTTACGGGTCGCCAATAGGGCGTCGTTCCTAGCTTGGGATAATTTGACCTTGAAGTGAAATACAAGGAAAAGTGAATGAGTGGGTGCAAAAATAAAGATGTGAAGGTAGACAGGATGAGAGGAAAGTCAGAACGAAAAGGAATGGAGACGGAGAATGAGAAAAAAACAATCAAAAAAAAGAATAAATAGTAGAGGGATTGACGGATGCTAAAGAGAAAAGAATGAGGTAACAGCAAAAACGTAGGAAATGAATGAGTAAAAAGAAAGGAGGAAAGGTGGAAAGAATGATACGAGGAAAGAAGGGAAAAAGGAACCAAGGAAAGAAGGAAGGAAGGAAGGAAGGAAGGAAGGAAGGAAGGAAGGAAGAAGGAAGGAAGGAAGGAAGAAATGACCGAAGGTAAGAAAAAGGGAAGGGTATCATGGTGGAATGGGTAAGTTGTCGTTAAAAGAGTCGGTATTACTACATCAGTCAACATTTCTTCAGCGCTTGTACCTCAGTTCCTTTCTCCATTTCCTTTCGCAATTTCTCTTGATCAGACTCCAGTTTCTTCAAATATTGTTCTTCGAGCGCCATTCGGTCTTCTTCCTGCTCCTCTTCCCAATTATGCTTGGCACTCTCCACAGCACTTTGTAACCTCTCCTCAAACTGAGACTCAAGTTTTTCCCGCGCTTGTTCAATCCCTTTCTGGTACTTCTCTTGCATTTCTTGTCCAATTTCTTCTCTTTCCTTTTGAAATTTCACGCGGTATTCTTCCTCCATCTCTTCTCGTTCCCTCTCGTATTTCTCGACCCATTCTTTTTCTATGGCCGATTTTTCCTGGCTCCATCTTTCCTCAACTTCATCAATGATTCCCTGGAACTTCTTCTCGTACGCAGTCTCTAGTTGTTTCAACTCTTCGTCCCAATCTTCTCGCGAGTTCTTGGTCATGTCTTCGACCTAGAACAACATTAAGTCAAACGGATTCAGGCATGTTTGGAAGCAGCAGCTTTTTTGCAAGAATACAGTATCAAAAGTGACAGACATAACCAAATTAAAAGCCTTTAACGTACTGCTAAGTCATTAAAGCAGACATGTATGGTTAAAAAAAAAATAGTTACTCATTTTATCCTACGCTTCCGATCAACTTTATCTTCATTTTTTGTATTTTTCTGCGGTACTCCGACAGTCCGTTTCAGGCCCAAAATTAACTTGTAGGCTCAACAAATTGCACGGAAAACAGAAATGATATAATAGAAGTTTTAAACAGTCACGTAGAAAACTCATTACTCACGTCCTTGTATGGGGAAAATACAATCACAAACAATCGAAAACAGTTTCCATTATCTAAATACCATATATGCTAATTTTTGTCGCCTCACCAGCTTTTACAACGAGAACGTAGAACTGTTTCGTTTGGGTTTTTTGAGAGGTCGTAGGCGCTTCGACTTATTGTTCTCGATTGCTATCAGCTAAATTTGTTCGCTAATTTTGCCGATCCGAAGCGGTAGGAAGATTTTTAATTCTCTGATCTAATAACGTAATCAGAACTCCAAGGAGTAGAGGTTACAAATTTCTGTGATATATTGGTTTTTTTGTACGTAAGTCTGAGTTACCTGCCATTTGGAAACTTTAATCCATCAGAAACTACTTGGTATCATTATATTTTAACGATATGGTCATCTTATAGTTTGAGCCAGTCCTCAGATGTGTCTGCTTGATTGATTTACGAAAGCCATAGGTTTGCTTACCTTCAACAGAAACTTTTCATGATAATCCGACACTGTCAAAATCAACTGAAAAATGCTGACTTGAGCGGGACTTGAACTCGCACCTTCGGGATACCGGTCCTCCGCTCTACCTGTTGAGCTATCGAGTCCACAGGGACGGGAGGAGAGTTTTTGTCCAACTTAAGTGCACGAGATATTCTCGTGACATTTTAACGCTATCCATGACAGGATGTGCAGTGTTTCAACTTTATTTGAGAATCATTCTCAGAGATACATGAACAGAAATATTTCATGGTAATCTGACACTGCCAGTCTTTCAGTTGACTTTGGCAGTGTCAGATTATCATGAAAAATTTCTGTTCATGTATCTGTGAGGATGATTCTGAAATAGATATTGCTTACCTTTCGTCGATGCCTCTCTTCTTGCTGCTTTAGTTCCGTCTCATACTTAGACTCCAGTTCCTTCAAAGCGGCACATTTCTGCCTTTCGTGCTCCTCTAAAGCTCTCTTCAATTCAGTTTCCCGGAACTCTTTCAGATTCTTGGAATACTGAGCCTCTAAATAACTAAATGCCTTGTTTGTCTCCTCAGTAAAACCTTCGCCAACAGAACTTCTATTCGATGGACTCTAAGTTAAACGAAATGTACAAATATTTAACAAAAATTCGCCTAAAAGCGAAGTGAATATTGTTATTGAATTCACTAAGTCTGATGACAAATAACAATGTTCAACAATGATGTTCTTTTATACGCTCTCAAGCTATTCTACTCAGAAAATCATTCTGAGTAGCATCTCAGTGGCGATCAGAAGGTTACGGGTTCCATTCTCGTCAGGGAATCAGAAAGTTTTTCTGTATAGAATAGCTTGAGAGCGTATAAAAGAACATCATATGTATACCAAGGTACTACATTTAACATCATTGAATATTCAACAATATTCACTGAGCTTGAGGCTCAGTGAATTAGTAGAACTACAGCAGTAGAACTACAGCAGTAGAACTACAGCAGTAAAACTGCAGCAGTAGAACTGCAGCAGTAGAACTACAGTAGTACAACGACAGTAGTATAACTACAGTAGCATAACTACACTCGTGATTGTTTGAAATAAAGTAGTGAACGAGGTGTCTTCAAAACTCCTCGGTAACATTTATAAAACTTGCTGCCATTTTGAGTAAATGGCTACACTGTTATAATCACCCGTAGGTAATTTTTAAAACAACTCTTTCATCACTTTCTCACGAATAATTACCAGTGTAATTATGCAACAACAATTATTGACCTCAGGCTCGGTTAATAATGTTGATTAATCGCCGAGACGAATCGATAGGATTATTCAACATTAGCATACATCGTAGGTGAGTAGAGGTTTTTGTTCACTTAGCCTGAAGGGAATGATTGCGAAATATTGAGACTGGCGTGATTGGCCTCGTATACATCACACCATTAATATCTACCAGTACACAAATTTAACCTTCACTCTACCATCTGAATCCGCGCTGCCAAATGGTTCGAGCGTCACCTTGGCCATCAGAAGGTTACTGTTTAGATTCCTGTTTGGGCATCAGATTCGTCTTCAAGGACAACAACATTAATGAACGTTTGCAATCTTTCGCTTTTCGTCATTACTTTTAATATCTCATGCAGTTTCCAAACTTCTTAAGCATGAAATCTTCTCAATCATTCCTTTCCTAAAAATTTAGATTAGATCAAAGTACGTTAACAGAAACATACCGCAGTCCTTTCATTGTGACAGGGTCCAGATTCTTGTTTAAAAATGTCGAATTCCGTAAACCACTGTTTACGAGCATGGGACAATATTTGCTCAATTTCTTCAATCTTGTTCTTGTTCCAGGCCTCCTTGGCAGAATGTAATGATTGGCTAACGGCGGATTCTATGAAACATGGGTACATAAGTGTTAAAAATTCAAATTATTTGCTACAACTATTGCAAAATTTGGGTAAAACAATTTTCAATATTTCTCCTTCATGTATTATCATTAATAAAACATGCATTGAATTCAAGTTTGGTTAGGCTAATACAATGTTTGAATAGGAAAATACAAGCACTGAAATTCTCCCGCCTAAAGTTTACCAAAGTTCGTGTTGCTTGTCCGTGCTTTTCACGCTGTAGAAATAATACTTAATGGTTTTGTGTATTTGGAAACTGTTATCCAAACACCTGGGATGTCACTTCACTTCCAAAAAGCTACAAAACACTTCCTTTACTCAAGTTTTGCAAAATCCTATGTGTTTAACCCACAGGAGAAAGACTGTTGCACAAATCCTTTTAAATATATGCATAAAAATGATTAGCCGTCAAGTATTAGTTTCTTCCACTCACCAATCGCAGTTTCTCGCTCTTTACTCCAAGTTTCCTTGGCAATCTCCAAAGCTTTCTTCACGGCTTCGCTAACCTTATCCTGGTGATCGCTTCGCCATTTCTGTTCGGCCATTAACAGTGCTGTCTCCAGGGCTCGAGATTTCTCCTCGTCAGAAGCAGTCCGCCATTTTAACTTCTCGCTCTGAAGTGTGTTATCAAAGAGCACTTCCTTTAGAAAAAAAATCAAATCACGAATCCCTGGCTGAGATGAAAGGACAGCATCATTGTGTATTAACTGCTTAAATGTTTTAAATACTGTTGAAGTAGTATTTCATACTATCCTTACAATATTTCAATCTGAGCACACCGCAATTGTTATAAACGAACTGTCAAAAATCCGAAAAATGAATCATGCGATGGCCTTAGGTCGTCAACATCAAGTAAATGACAATGACTCAGATACCCCACCAACTGGGTAATACATACTGCTCATTTCAATCTTAACACTGCGACCACTAATTGAGTGATAATCAAACAGATGAAGGGCTTAAAAAACATACAGTTCTGGCTGAAATGAAAAAACAGCCCTATTCTAAGCTACCAGCATTAAACAAATTACACTTACCCTGCAACAGATGTTGTGAATGAGGGAGCTTGGAAATATCATGTGTGATCGATGAATGTTCGTCAAGCCCTAATCTCAGGAAACCGATTTCTGAGCCCCAGACGGGACTCGAACCCGCAGCCTTCTGATGACCGGTGAGACGCTCTAACCATTGAGCTACCAAGACTCAGATGGCGAGCTAAGGTACAAGTTCGACATATGTACTGCCTAAGCGGCAGCCACGATATGTTAATAATGATATTAAAGCATCATATGTTGCGAATGTGGAACTTGTATCTCAGTTTCCAACTGAATCCTCGTAGCTCAATGGTTAAAGGGTTCGATCCCTGTCTAGGGGTCAGAAATTGTTCTTCTGAGGTTAGGGCTTGACGAACGTTTGTTGATCATCTAAAGTTACACTGATACTAAAATATCAGTAGAAAAAAGGAATGCGCGTTTACCATGTCATTCTTCTCACGTTCCCAGTCCTTTCTCGCAGTAGCCAACGTTTCAACTCTAACCTGTTCCACTGCTTTAGCTACCTCAGCCTGGCGTGATTCTGCATGTTCTCTGGACCAATCAGCTTTAGCTAGCGTAACGGAAGTCACCTTAGCTTCTGTAAACAGCTTCTCTCGGTCCAGGTCCCATTTCGATTTTGCCCTCTCGACTTCTTGTTCAATTTCTACCTCTTTTAATCGGCGCCATTCCTCGCGAGCTGCGTTCAATCTCGCTTCGTGCTCCTTTTCCAATTTATTTCGTATTTCATTTCCTACCTCTTCAACCCTTTTTTCAAACTCCTTCTCCTTTTGCTTTTCCCATTCTCTTTTCATGTCATTCATTTTTTGATCCCATGGTTCGGTTTTATTAGGTTTGCCATACTTTGCAATCCATTCTTTCTCGGCCATGCTCAAAGCAGATTCGACAGCTTCCTCACGAAGTTTTTCTTGTTCCTACGAACAAGACATATGACGAAACATTTAAGGAGAAGGAGAATGATAAAGAAAAGAGGAAGAAGGAAAGCGAGAATGAGGAGGAGGAGATGGAGAAAGAGAAGGAGGAAGAGAAGAAGGAGAAGGAAAAGGAGGAGGAGAAGGAGAAAAAGGAAAAGGAAAAGAAGGAGGAGGAGAGGAAGAGGAATAGAGAGGAGGAAGAGAACGAGAAGAAAAGGAGGAGAATGAAAGAGGAGAGTAAAGGAGAAGGAGAAGGAGGAGAAGGAGGAGGAGGAGGAGGAGAAGGAGGAGGAGAAGGAGGAGGAGAAGGAGGAGGAGAAGGAGGAGCAGAAGGAGGAGGAGAAGAAGGAGGAGAAGAAGGAGAAGAAGGAGAAGAAGGAGGAGAAGAAGGAGGAGAAGGAGAAGAAGGAGGAGGAGGAGGAGGAGAAGAAGAAGGAGAAGGAGAAGAAGAAGAAGGAGGAGAAGGTGGAGGAGGAAGAGGAGGGGAGAAGAAGAAAGAGAAGGAGAGAGAAAAGAGGGAGGTGGAGGAGAAGGAGGAGGAGGAGAAGGAGAAGGTGATGCGGAAGAAAGAGAAGCAAAAGAAAAAGTAAGAGAAACAAGAGAAAGTGAGGAAGGAGAATCGTAAAGAGAAGGAAACGGAATAGTGAAAGGTGAAAGAGAATGACAAGGAGACGGCGAAGGAAAAAGAAGAGACCGAGAGGTAAAAGGAGAAGGAGTAAAAGTAGGAAGAGAGAATGAAGGAGGTGGAGAAGTTTGAAAACTAGACAAAAGAATTGTACCACCGGGTAAACGCTGTACTTGAGGAACGGTATGAAATGTCAACTTGTGTGTTTGATCATACGTATCATGTATATATAACGCACACCTGTACGACTGTCACCGTACCGCAGGCTTACTAACCCTAATACAAACCTTAGTCTTAACTCTAATCCTAACCCTAACCGGTCGGCGACACACTGTTGTCCGCTGAACTGCAGTACAGCCGACGTTTTACGAATTGGAAATATACTAGAAATGCACCAACCGAACCAAGCGTAGTACTGGAGTAATTTTATTTTTGGGGTGGTTGCTTTCAAGACAAATGCGCTTCAGAAACCGATGAAAAGGATGAGCAGCGTAGAAACATTTAATACAAACCTTAGCCCAGTCCATCTTCGCCAACGCTATCTCAGTTTCTATTTTCCCTTTCATGAGTTCCTCTTCGTTCTTTTGCCACGCCAGTTTCTCTTTTGTCAAATTTCTCTCCATTTCAGTAACAATCTTCTGACGCAGCTCTTCGAATTCACAGCTCTTGGCTTGGTCCAGCTCTACCTTAAGCTATATCAACGCAGTAAAAGTGTAGCCTTAAAAACAATGACGGAAAAACTACACTTAAATTCTCAAAAAACGAAAGTTAGAAGTCATAAATCCGCACAAAACTAATCAAGGAATTTACCTCTTCGATTTTTCGCTTTGTCTCTTCATCGCATCGCTCTCTCGTTTGCTTTTCAATCCATCGCGTTTCTTCACTTAAGATGACGTAAGACTCCTTCGCTTGGTCCAGTTCTGACAACATGTTGTCAAGTTCATGCCTACCTCAAAACAACGACAATGGACTGGTTACTGTTGTGAGCAGAGAATACCTCTGTAGCAGGATTACTGCCAGGATTATAATAATGGGGTAGCGTTAGTGTGCACAGGAATCAGGGTAGATGAGTTAGCCAGTAACAACCACTGTTCTCACTAGAGATCCAGTTTCAATCATCGCTTATGAATTCGTTCGTTGATTAATCAACGAGTCTATCGATTGCTTGCTCACTTGCTTCCTTGCTCGCTTGATTGACTGGTTGACTGATTTATTTATTGACTGATTGACTGAACGATTGATCGATTGATTGATCGATAAATTGATTAATTGAGTGATTGTTTGACGGATGGATGAATAAATAGATAGATGGATGGACGTACGGATGGATAGAGGAATGGATGAATGGCTGGCTGGCTGGCTGGCTGCCTGGCTGGCTGGACGGACGGATGGATGGATAGACGGATAGAAATATTTTGTTTCGTAACGCAACCCCCATGTTACACACTCTGCTTACCTGAGTTTGGCCAGTTCTTCCTCATGCTGTTGTTTCAATTGTTCTTTCATCGTGTTCATGGACTCGTCGTGAAACTGGAGACAGGACTGCCTACATCTACGAAAACGAATTAATATTTACAAGCAAAGAAACGACTCTTATTAAGGATGCTGAACAAAATTTTGCTAGTTTTTCGCACTTTGTGCTTCCCTCGGACAAAATCTCGGAAAACCAAAAATCTCCAGAAATTTGGCTCTATTGCTGTTGACATCACAGTTCATTCGTAGAAAACTTAAAAACTTTAGTTAAACAAAGGAATTCCGCAGTACTTTCTGTTGTACGGCAAACCACTTTTTTTCTCAAGAGGTTCGAAATTGTCTTCCGAAATGCTTCAACTGGTACTAAAGGACAGGTTTTGCTTGTTGTAAGCTTTGTACAACGCAAGAAGAAAAGTTAATGACAAGATTTTCTGCTAAATTAAGAAAACTGGATTTTCGAGGATCTTTTCAATTACCCTTGTTGCCAAAGAAATGACGTCAATCATGCTTCTATGAAAACAAAGAAACACTGAGGCGCATTCCTATAAATTAACGTGAAGTTTTTCAAAATTTTGGACAATTTCTTCGAAGTTTCTCTGGTGAGTGGTTGTCGTTGAACTACTAAACGGGAATCGGAGTCTGGTAATTAATATTATAACCAAGCAAATAATTTTGAGGGAAACGATCGTTGAACAATTCAACCGACTCAAGACTGAGGCAGAGTGAAATTCTTAATAACTGACGTTTTGTTACTTATCCGGTAATATCTCCAGAGTAATGAGACTAGTTTCACTACACCTCAGACTTGAGTGGCTTCACTTGTTTAACGATGGTTTTCATGAAAATTACTTGCTGGGTTATGTTATTTATAACCTGACTAATGGGTGGTGTTTAGGGTTCCCTGGTTCGTTCATTTGATAGAAAACTGTTGCTTGCTATAAAAACACATGGGAACACATACTGCTCGATGCTGCGTTGTTTGTCGGCGTCATGTTCTAGGACCATCTAAGAAGAAGACGAAGAAAAAGAAGATAAAGATATTGGAATTAAATAAATTATCTTTCTAATGCCCATCACAAATGCACACTCTCTTTCTGCTGGTGTCTTTCTCAGAAATGCACACTCTCTAAATCTTCTTCTTCTATGCCATTTTCCCAACAGTTAGGTGTTGGCAGATTGGATCTTACTTTTCCATATGACTATCCTTTGTGTCATCAGGTTTTAGTCCCTTCCTTTCCATGCTCTTTTTAATAGTGTCCTTTCATTTTTCCGTTGTCTACCTCGTGATCTTTTCCTTATTACTGGTTTCTGTAATGCCTTCTTTATTGACACTTCGTCTTCCCTTGTCATAACGTGCCCATACCATCTTAGTCTTTGTTCCCTTATCTTCTCACTGATGCAAACTACGCCAGCTATCTTCGTGATTTCGTCATTTTTCTTTTTCCCTTTGAGTGATACCCTCATTATCCACCGTAGCGTTCTCATCTCTGTTCTTTCCAACAAATCCTGCTCTTTCTTTCTCAATACCCTTGTCACACTGCCTAAATAGTTTAGTTCAAACCCTTTGCCTTATTTTGATTCTGTAGATTAAGAAAGGATTCGCTAATGCAACGTTTTGACCAACCTCAGACATTTGACTTTTCAGCTGCAAATTCAGTTGTTCCAACTCCTTCTCACGTTTAGCATAATGATCAAGTTTTGGACGATACTCCTAATTAAACGAGACAAACTGTGTCGTCAACAATAAAGATTATGTTGATGATTAGGACAGATGTTTATAATCACGAAAATAAATGATTACGAGGTTGATAACAATGTAAATGAAGACGATGAAGACATTTCCATACCATCATTGCAATTGCATGGAAATGATTATTATTGATAACGTTGGCCAATGATTCACGATCACAATGATTAATAAAAGTAATATGGCTTGTACTATGGTGGGACCTCTCTCAAAATCGCTTCTGTGAGGAAAACTCCCTCCTTGATCATAACTATTAAAGTGGCACTAAGACGAAAGAACCGTCCATCTGCTTTTGATCTAATTTAAAAATACTTTTGAAATTGTGAAGAACTGCGAGCTTGATTTTTCAGTTTTTCATCTCGTTCCAGAGGCAGGTTAGTTTTAATACAAGATGCTTCATGATGTCATATTCCCTACACCAAGACACAAATACACGAAGTGAGTAACGCAATATCAGGGGCCGAAATTAACTTTTCAAGTAGATTGCCCATCGGGCAACCATCTTTTCGGATCTAGGCATCCAGGATAAAACCTAGTCACGACGTTTGGCTGTTATTGTCCAGCAGTAAAACACGAAACAAGATAGCGGACAATACGACCTTTCGGAGAGGTGGGTACGAATCACTTAAAAACAAACGGTCTGAGTGTAGAAATGTACTATTTCTGATGCAGAAATTTCGAACTGAGATTATGAGTTTTGGGTCTTTCAATACCAGTTTTCCAAGAGGTTTGCAGCTTAAAATATGGTTGTCCATTGGGCAACCATCTTCTGCAATTTGGTTGTCAGTGTTAAATTCTGGTCGTGTCCGACGACTGGACGACCGTAAATTTCGGATCTTGAATGAATAGAAGTTATAACACTTTCTATTCTACGAGTTATTTCAGAGATATTCCTTATTTTGTGAATCTCATTCAGTTGGTCAATAAAATTGAGCCACTACGACATCAAGTTGCAGTTTCAAAATCCTGAGTATCTCTGGAACGAGATGAGATACTGAAAAAAGAACGCTATTCTTCCTCGTTTCAAAAATATTTTCAAACGAGATCAGAAACGGATAGCTGATTTTTTTTTTGCCTTAGTGACACTTTAAATCATCAGAAATAAGATACAAAAACCAAAAAGCTTTATACAATACGACATTTCCCAATTGCTCACCTCAACCATAGTCTTAAGCTTCCTCAGTTCTGACTCAAGATATTCGTCTCTTTTTCCCGGAGTTCTTGTGAATTCTTCTAAGTCGGAAATTTTGTTTTCTAGCTCTGACACCTTCCCCTTCACACAGAACAAGTAAAAAAGAACACGAAAACAGTTTAAGTTGCCGTTCCACGTTTAACTCTCTGCCTTGCTACTGTCATCTTGATGTGTGCATTAAACTCACAAGAGCCTCGAGGACACCATGTAGCGAATCACAAGCAGACATCTTGCACCATAGACTGTTTTGGGGTTTATTTCATACACGAGGATGACAATCGCGACGCAAAAAATCGCTCCTCTAATAGCACCTTTAGGAAGTTGATGAGATTGTGATCATTTTCAAAGGTATAATCTCTCACCTCTTGTTTCCTCACAATAATTTCCAATCTCTGTCTTTCGTTCTCTTTGTTTGCCAGATCTCTTTTCATGACATCAAGTTGAGCGCGCAGCTGCTGGACTTCTTCACGTTTCGACCGATTCCTCGCTAAACAATGTTTCAACTCCTTCTGAAGGCCTGACAAGGTTTCCTCATGAGATAAATTTCTCTGGTTCATACTATTAAGTTATATATAATAAATGAGAAATTAAATGAGTAATCATGAACAAACCAATTTTACAACTAATTTGCCAAGTAGCCAACCAATCCACCATCCAACCTACCGACCGACCAACCAAGCAACCAAGCAACCAAGCAACCAAATAACCAACAAACCAACCAACCAAACAACCAACTAAACAACCAACCAACCAAACAACCAACCAAACAACCAACCAACCAAACAACCAACCAACCAAACAACCAACCAACCAAACAACCAACCAACCAAACAATCAACCAACCAAACAACCAACCAACCAACCAACCAACCAAACAACCAACCAACCAACTAAACAACCAACCAACCAAACAACCAACCAAACAACCAACCAAACAACCAACCAACCAACCAAACAACCAACCAACCAAACAACCAACCAACTAACCAACTAACCAACCAACCAACCAACTAATCAACTAATCAACTAATCAACTAATCAACTAATCAACCAACCAACAAACCAACCAACTAACCAACAAACCAACCAACAAACCAACCAACAAACCAACCAACAAACCAACCAACAAACCAACCAACAAACCAACCAACCAGCCAACAAACCAACCAACCAACAAACCAACCAACCAACAAACCAACCAACCAACAAACCAACCAACCAACAAACCAACCAACCAACAAACCAACCAACCAACAAACCAACCAACAAACCAACCAACCAACCAACAAACCAACCAACCAACAAACCAACCAACAAACCAACCAACCAACCAACAAACCAACCAACCAACCAACCAACCAACAAACCAACCAACAAACAAACCAACCAACAAACCAACCAACAAACTAACCAACGAACAAACCAACCAACCAACAAACCAACCAACAAACCAACCAACCTGGACTTGGCTTGGCCTCATTTAAGCACTCCCTGACCTACATATCCCCTTATACCCTCATTCTCACCGATGTCAAGGAGCTCATCAGTAATCCTACATGCAGCTATTCCGACCTGAACTTGACTTAGCCTCATGTAAACACTCCCCGACTTACATATCCCCTCATACCCTCATTCTCACCCTTGTCCTGGTGTTCGCCACTCATCCGCCTCCAGGTTTCGCTTTACATCATCACTGGTCGGTAACGGTGATATCGTTTCGTTGTTCGCACTGAATCCTAGTTTGGACACAGATTCGTAGATACGCAGTTGCTCTCTTAAATCGACAAGATCAGCCTGAAGCAATGAATAAAAAGACAGGAAATGATAAATACACTTCTCGTTTCGTCATAGTCTCAATATAAGTTACCGCAAGTTAATGTACGTTGACTAGCAGTGGATTGCAACAACCCTCACAAAAATTTCACATGCAGCGCCACATATGAAAACAGTATTTCGTATGTAAGTTGTTTCAATTCCACATGTAAAATGAAATTTCCATATGTGAAATTAATTTTCATTGATGAATCTTCCATTTCACATGTGAAATACGTATTTTGTACACCAAGATTTCACATGTGAAATTTTGAACCAAGTCATTTCACATGTAGATCGTGTTTATAACATATGAAAACGTTTTCATTTCATAAGTGAAATGATTATTTCTTATGTGAAAATGTTCCAATTCCATATGTTTTTTTCATGTGAAATGACAAGTGAAAATTTCGCAAGGAAAGTTTGAGCGTGTTCAAGCTTAGATGAAATTTCAAAAAGTTTTTTTTGACGTCCATCCAGTTTTGTTCTCGTTTAGCCGTGGTCTCAACGTAAGTTACCATAACAAGTTGACTTGCTAATACTTTTTCTTTCTCGTTTTGGCAAGACTCAGAGATTAGAAAAACTGAGGTAATCAAAGTATTATCGTAACAAACCTCCATTGTCTTGTAATGTCTCTCTAAGTCTTCCTTCTCACGTAAGGTTCGTTGTAAGTGACTCTGAAGCTGAGAAATCTCTTGGGCCGAACCTGAAAAATAGAAATACAATGTAGGTCTGGGTGTTGATACATATAAAGGGAAGGCCCGTAGCTATTTAGAGAAATTATTCTGGTATGTCGAGTCGCAAAAAAACCCACAGTGTTTCCTCAATTTATAACCAGGCCTGACGACTTGAACAAAGGTATATTTCATCCACAAGATTTTGTTTTATTGTGTCTAAAATTTCTTTCTGAGTCAACTTTTTAAGAATTCGGAGCAATGTTACTCTACCTGCTTTAAGCAGCTCTTCGTTCTGTTTCTGACTTTCTTTCCGAGTTTACTTTCAGATAATTAGGAGCAATGTTATTCTATCTGTTTTAAGCATCTCTTCGTTGTGTTTCTGAACTTTCTTTCCGAGTTTACTTTTTAATAATTCGGAGCAACGTTACTTTACCTGCTTTAAGCAGCTCTTCGTTCTGTTTCTGACTCAGTTCGAGGCTTTTTGTCAATCTGTTAACTGTTTCAGCTCTGTCCAATCTAATTCTGTCAGCTTCCTTTCTGGCTTGAGAGAGTTCATCGTGAAGGCGTTTGGACTCTTCATTCTAGTTGGACATACAACACAGCGACCAGGGATTTACCAAGCGGAGGGCGAAGTAATAGTATGAAAATAAGACTCCAGCTCAAAATTTTGATAAAAAAAGATCTCTCGATAATAAAGTTAAAACAGTATGAACATGATTGAGAACAGTTTACTGATATTTCGTTGCAAACGCCTAACATTATAAAATAAGAATACATGAAGTAGGTTAGCATATTTAATTGGCTTTGTGTTATCCTACACCTTGTAATTATACTGTAATTGAATATGCCAACATACTCCATGTCCTCTTACTTTGATAATGTTGCGCATTTGCAACGAAATGTCAGCAAAATATTCTTAAACATGTTTATACCATTTAGCTTTCGTACTGAGAGATGTCTGTTTCTGTGAATATTCTGAGCCTGGTTCTTATTTTCATAAACATACAACAAAAATAAGATATAACAACAAACGATTCTTAAAGCGAAGCAAGATGAAGTTATGAATGTGGTGGCTTGGTAGTTATATGATGTTCTTTATACGCATACTCTCAAGCTATTCAACTCAGAAAAACTTTCTGAGTCCCAGATGGGAATCGAACCCGTAACCTTCTGATCGCCGGTAAGATGCTCTAACTATTGAGCTACGTGGACTCAGATGGTGAGCGAAGGTTACATTTATGTACTGGTTCATATTGATAAGAACATAGTAAGTAAAACTTCGTTTAAGCACGCTAGCCCCATTCAGATTAAACTGGTTACCAAGAGGCGCGTGACAATCATCCATACCTTCCCTTTTATCTCCTTCCCTTTATCTCTTTGATCTCCTCCCTCTCTCTCCTCTTCCCGTTTATTACCAACATTTCCTTTCATCATTTTTCTATCCTTCCCTTTCCTGTTCTGTCCTTTCCTTTTCTTTTATTATCTTCATTTTTTCCTTTTCTCTTTCTTCCCCACCCTTCCCTATCTTTCCCTTTCGTTCCCTTCTCCTCCCTCTCACCCTCTTGCCTGTCTTAGACCAACAAGCAATTAATGTCCAAGCAAGAAATACACCTAAACGCCCCATACATCATGACATCCACTCTAACTTCCCTTACCTTCCACAACAATGAGTTATTAACGTCATCCAGTTTTTGCTTGAGACGAACAACTTCCTCTTCGTATCTTTTCCTCGTTGCCATAACGACGCTCTCGTGCTGTTCACGTGCTCGTGATAAGGACTCAGACTTCTCTAGCTCCATTAGCTGCTGGTGAAGAGTTTCAATGGTCTTCCTTGCCGCTTCAAGTTCCGACTCAGTCTGCAAAGCAGTAAGGCGATTACCCTTAAAATCCATCATTCATATGGTACGACCGTCGCATACTGTTGATCGTTCTGCCGCATGTTATTTTCTCTTAAAAGCACGATTCCTGTTTGTAATTTTTTCGCAAATGTTTTAATACCACCACGAATGGATGCAAGGAGGGGCCAACAGGGCGATGACCGGTCTCATCGCTAAAAAAATCAGTTTAAAACTCTAAAACGGGGGATTTATGACCTATAACCCCACCCCCCAACAATTCATGTCTGCATCCACCCTGAATAGATCGTCAAGAGTCTCGAGAGTAACTCGTGTACATTAGACATTCTCGTCCCTCAATCCCGTTAGTTTACTTGGCGCGGCCGCGTGAAAAGTTTGGGGCATTTGAAAACAAACATCAGACAATAATATGATTGGCTAACTGAATATAGTAAATTAAGAAATGGAGTATATTGGGATGTTCTGATTACCAAAATCCAGATGTTGTAATATTCAGGACATCAGGTGACAGTGTTTTCAGTGCTGAAAATATTTCGCGCGGCAGCGCTGAGTAAGGGTCTAGAGACGAGAATGGTACAGCCGGATGATGATCGTAAAGTTCTATCCACACGATAAGATTGTCGTATACGATTCTTCACTTTGGTGTATGTGATTACCCCCTAAGAACCCAATTCCTGCTTATTATTCGCTCTGGAATGGTGCAATCCATTCTGAAGACTCTTGTGACTGAGCCTCATACATCAGGATGAACAATCGAAAGAAAAATCGAACGGAGTAGATAAGCATCAACTAAAAGTCATACCATGTGAAACCTGAGATAGTACATCTAAGCAGTTCAATTGCTTCTATCAACGTTGATTTTGCATTAAGTTGTCCCTTTCAGGGATTTCCCCAAGAGGTCACAATGAGGGTGAGTAATTTGAGAAATTTCACGGTCAGTTCACAAGACTTGATAATGATAGGCCACACACTTACCTCATCTTTTTCAGAGTTCATTTTTTCCTTATAAATGTCGGCATCATGGAGTTTTCTTTCCAATTTGTCAATATCATTTTTTCGATCAGCGGCCACCTCTTGGGCGTGCTTCAGACTTGATGCCATGCCATCACGTTCACCTACGGACAGATGAGAGGAACATTGAAAAAAAAGGAGAGAGGTGAAGGAAGAAACAAAAGGTAGAGGGTGGGAGGTAAGATGCGAAGTAGGAGTGAAGGAAGTAGAAAGGAAAAAGATGGTGAAGGAAAAAGGGAAGGGAAGGGAAAAGATGGTGAGAAGGAGGAGGGGGGAAGAAGGACAAGGAAGGAAGGAAGAAAGAAAAGAAAGGAGGTAAGAAAGAAAGAAAGAAAGAAAGGAAGGAAAGGAAAGAAGGAAGGAAGGAAGGAAGAAAGAAAAGAAAGGAGGTAAGAAAGAAAGAACAGAAGGAAAGGAAGGAAGGAAGGAAGGGAGGGAGGAAGGGAGGAAGGGAGGAAGGAAGAAAGGAAGGAAGGAAGGAAGAAAGAAAAGAAAGGAGGTAAGAAAGAAAGAACGGAAGGAAAGGAAGGAAGGAAGGGAGGAAGGAAGAAAGGAAGGAAGGAAGGAAGAAAGAAAAGAAAGGAGGTAAGAAAGAAAGAACGAAAGGAAAGGAAGGAAGGGAGGAAGGGAGGAAGGGAGGAAGGAAGAAAGGAAGGAAGGAAGGAAGAAAGAAAAGAAAGGAGGTAAGAAAGAAAGAACGGAAGGAAAGGAAGGAAGGAAGGATGGGAGGGAGGAAGGAAGGAAAGAAGGAAGGAAGGAAAGAAGGAAGGAAGGAAGGAAGAAAGAAAAGAAAGGAGGTAAGAAAGAAAGAACGGTAGGAAAGGAAGGAAGGAAGGAAGGAAGGAATGAAGGAAGGTAGGTAGGAAGGAACAAAGAAAGGAAGGAACGAAAGAATAGAAATAATATAAAATCCTTTTAGCAACAATGTGCAGATGGTCAGAGGTTCAATAAAGTTTCGTTATGAAGCACACATATCTACCTTTAGTTTTAGCGGTTTACAATCAAAATAAATTATGAACCTGTACTTAGAAAATATTAAGCTACTGTCATTACAAAAGTGCACCTTTCATCAATGCTAATTGGTGATTCAATATCCTGATCTGCTTCTCATAATCGTTTTCCTTTAGTTCCATTTCCTTTGTCAGTTCCTCTAATTTTCTCCCTCGAGCTTGATGCAATACTTGAAGTTGTGCTAATTCACTGCCTGGAGGAGGCATGACACGAGCTTCACCAGCTCCTTCATGTTCAATTACGTTAGTGCCACCATTTTTGTCATCCAAAAGCCTGCCTCTCGTGTAGAGAACTTTGAAATTATCGTTCATGTCGTTATTATTACCCATGTCGTACGCTCCCTGAAAAAAGCAACGTGAGATGGAACTTAACTCTTTACTTGCTTTGGTAACAAGTAAGTTTTTTCCAAGTTAAAGCGAAGTCAAAAGCCATTTTGGTCAAGTTACAAGTCAAGTCACGCCAACATAATTTGGCGGTAACGAAACTTCGATAACGCCATGTTTAATTCTGGAAAGCCAACGTACTCTTCATTACAAGATATTTTCGGAGCAATTTATGTTTTTAAGCACACATTGAATAGTAAAGGCAATGTATGTCCTCTCAATGTAAAGCATCAGATGTCCTTGTTTGTGGCTGATCAATTATGCCTCCTACCAAAAGTTAAATTAGAATCACTAAGGAAAGGTTTTTTTCTTTCAAGGACCTGTAATTTATAATAGACTACCGGCGTCTATCCGTCAGATAAACACTTTTGAATCTTTTAGAACTGCTTCAAACAATTTTTAGATCAACAATTGGTAGAAGTTAATTTTAGTTTCTTACTCTCATACATGAATATAATTTTTTGCTAGTTTTAACTCTATACGGAACCCTTACCGATGGCAGCGCAGTCTCGTTAAGGTTTCCATCTTGCCTACATAAAGTCTACTACTACTATTCCTATAAAACCTAGAGCTCCAAAATATTTCAGCGTTAAAAATTAAAATTGAAGTAACAATCACCTGTGGTAAACGAGGAACGCCCCCATGAGGTGAATAAACTTCGTTGAAATTCTGATCATGGATCGGATAAACTGCACGCGATTCTGTTCCATCAGGATGAAGTTCCAAGTCGGACGTTTGACCACCTATTGTATCCATCAGAGAGTAACCACCATCCGCAACCTTTTGAGTGTAATCGCCATTAATATAATATCCACTACTGTTTGAACTACCAGCAGCAGGACCAACCTGATCACCTCTGGTAATACTACCATCTGACCGGTAACTATGAGAGCCAAGATAATCTTGATCACCATGGATCACAGTTCCTTGGTCCAGATATTCATCACCATTCTCCTCATCAAGCCTCCCACGGTTGGTGAGTTCACCATTATATCTATAGTCACGAGCACCGAAATCGTAACTCCGTGGTACCGAATCCGGGGGCACCATCCCGGTGGACTGATTATCCCCGCCATTGCTAGGAAATCCAGATCTTTGAATGAATTCCTCCCCTCTGCGGGTCAAAAGAGGGTACCCTTCGGTATAGTACATCGGTTCTTTTCGTTCACCAAGTTGTCGTGCATCCTCGCCATTGTGTTGCTCAAACGACTGATCAAGATTAAATTCTGGCGTTCTATTCCCGTGAGTGGAACTTCCAAACCCTTGGGACGAGAAGGAGAGGTTGTCGTCTTCTAGGAGGTCCTCGGGTAGTTCTTTAGAAAGCAGTTCATGGAGCTGAAAAAAATAAATATAGTTATCTCTGCAACCTTTGAAGCGGTATCTCATGTAATATTTTTTAGAAGCGAAAAACGAAACTAAAATTCAGCGAAACGTCATCAACGAAACTTATAATCCACACGAATCTTGAACTAAATAAAGAGCTGGCACCCAACGTTTGGTAAGTGAACGTATTTCAGTCAAAATTTTACTTTGCCGCACGGTTGACCTCAGCTAAATTTCACTGAGACGACGCTTGAGATCTCCGACAATTCGTGGAAAGGAAAAAAAACCGACAATCTCCTGACGAATTGCGCCGATGAAACTTGCTTGGGGGGAGCTGCCTTAGCCCCTGCCCCCGGGCCACTATGCCACCGCCTGAGCGACTATCCATCGAAAGCGACCACCTGTCGCGACCACTGGTTTCACAATACCGGAATTCTCCTTATCAAATTTCTATAATCGAGACTTCTCGTAAATATGGAAAAGTGTTCCACCACCTCGCTATTTCGAGTAATCCATTTGTTTTAAACCCCCGATGTGTGACTACCACAGACAGGGATTTAAAGTTGACAAGAATGAGCAATCTTAATACAAGCTTGAAATGATTAAGCAGAAGCCTGGGGAAGCTAACTAGACCAGTTGACTGAAGCTCAATGAACAAAGTCGACACGTTAACTCAAGCATTGCAAGTTACTAATCGTTTTTGAAATACATTTTACACTGATGTGCGTTAGTAGGTGATTTAAGCTTCAGTAAATACATTAAATGCTCCACGACAGAATTCTGAATTTTATTTGAACCACTTCCTTGCAACCGAAAACTTCCTGTAAGCAAGGACCTTTACATTACATTTTGAGTAGCCGCTTAGGGGAGGTTGAAACCATAGTTTATCGCGCAATATAACCTTACCCTAGTCAATTCAACCTTTAAGTCTTGCACAAACAGAGGAAAGTGAACGAAGCAAAGCTCCTCGATCCATAGACGTTGAGTCTCAGGCTCGCTAATTTTTTTGTTGCTTTTCCCCAAGTGGATGGTTTCAGGAGCAGGCATAACAAACCATGTCGCGTGTGATTGTACAGTACAGCATTCTTACATATAAACAATCTCTCGCCGCCTGCTTTGAAGCCTTCATTGTGTAGTTAGGTATTAGTGTCTATCCTTGTAAACATGGTTTGTAAACAGCAGATCATTCGGGGTACTTAGCGTTGATAATTTCAATACAACACTGCTAATGAATAAGAGTAATGGGGATGATTGTGTAAAGTCAGTGGAGACAGACGATCACAAAAGTTCGTCAAACTAGCGATGTGTCAATAATTTATGAATGATCGTAATAAGAGATGAATATATGGACTACGAGAGAATATACAATCGCAGAAGTTCATCAAATTCACAATATATCTCTGTAACACAAATTATTGTAGTGTCTGGTGATTCGTCAGTTCAGTGTGAACAAGTTATCACGGACGAAAACCACAAGAGAGCGATATACGGTTGAATGCACTGTCACACAAGGACGAATAAACAAACAACCATAGTTGAAGAATAACGAGGAAAGTAGAAATTATGAGCCTATTTTGCATATTGTCTTAACATTCAGCGCGGCTAAGTCGGCAACCATCACGGCTTTATGGAATCCAGTCCCAGTCATTAAGAACTGTTTTAAGTTATCAAAATTGAACTGAGTTTATTAGAAACTGGTTTATGTTATCACAATTGACCTAATTTCATTAAGGACTGGTTTATATTATCAAAATTAAACTCAGTTCATTAAAAGCTCAAAATTGAACTTAGTGAGTGGTTGACGCTAACGCAGAAGCGAGATTTTAGGGTAAAGGCGAAGTGACAAGAAACAATCTTTAACGACGATTCGTAAAAAAGACTGACATAAGTCAATCTTTTGCTCAACTTCATTTGTATTACAACTCATCATTGAAAATCGTTACTAATGACATCACCATAAGTTTTGGAGAGATGGTTTGAAGTGATTTTACTGGGCGAATTTCGGAGTCAGTTTCAAATATAGGTTTTGAAACAAGTTCTGCAGAAGAATTTCTTTAGCAAAGCATGGAGGGAGATTTTGAACAAAATTTGAAGCGGAATTTGGAAGAGAGTTCTTGAGCCTCTACAGGGAAATTTTAAAGTGATTTCTCAAGAGAGTTTCAGAAGCGAGTACTATCACTACCACGACGTGATTTTGACTTCATAACCCATACTCAGTTCTCTGCATTTCGCAGTTTTTAACTTTTCTTTTGACGTTCTGTCTTTAACAAACATAATAGCCCATAATTGTCCAACACATGCTTCCTCTGTCTTTTTCAACAGTCACGTGTACCGGTCATCTTCCGGTCCCGTGATCCATAAGCTCCATTCTCGTCTCCAGATCCTATTACTTTTCTTGGCGTGACCGCACGACAAGTTTTGGCGCACTACAGACGCAAATACCCTAATATTGTTTTTACTGTTGAAAATGAAGTTAACAAGTCATTATCATTTCTTGATGTTAAAATCACACGAGACAATGGTTCTTTTACCACCTCCGTCTTTCACAAATCCACCTTAACCGGTCTATATACAAATTTTGATAGCTTTATTCCGTTTACCTACAAAAAAGGTCCAGTTATGTCTCTTTTAAATCGCTATTTTAACATTTGTTCGACCTACATTACTTTTCACTCGGAACTTGATAATTTTAAGAAACTATTTTCTCTCAACGGCTACCCCCGAAATTTTCTAGACAATTGTATTCGCCGTTTTTTAGACAACAAATTTCGCCCGTACCTAAAGTTTCCCTTGCACCTAAAAAGATCATGTACTTCTGCCTTCCCTTCACTGGACAACACAGCCTCCAGACTCGAACACAAATTCGTAAGCTTTGCTCACATGCCTTCCCTCATATTTCTATTCGTTTTGTTTTCCGTCCGTCGCTCCGCCTAGCACACTTTTCTTTTAAGGACAGGATACCCAACGGTCTAAAATCTCGTGTTGTGCATCTTTTTAAGTGTCGATGCTGTAATGCGTCGTACGTAGGCCAAACAAGCCGACTTCTCCACACACGGATTGCTGATCACTTGGGTATCTCAGCCCTTACTGGCAAAGAGCGCGCTAACCCCTCCACAACAAACATTCTATCACATCACCACGACACTGGCCATCCCACTACATCAGATGATTTCACCATCCTCTCTCGCTCCTCTTCATCTATCACTCATGAACTCCTCATCAGAGAAAGCTTACTCATTCACAAACTCAATCCTACCCTCAACTCTCAATCAAGCTCAATTCCTCTTTCCTTATTCTGATTGCCTTTACCCTCTTCGCCACCTCTGACATCTCATCACTTCCTATTTCCTCTCAAACGCCAAATTTATGCTAATTAGCTATGTAATAATATTTTAGTGATTGTCTCATCGTATTATGTCTCATTCTCTGATGGTGTTGCGTCTTAAGCAACGAAACGTTAGATATTAAGATAAACCTTTTGACACATAC
This sequence comes from Heliopora coerulea, assembly GCA_030142905.1. Lineage (NCBI taxonomy): Eukaryota > Metazoa > Cnidaria > Anthozoa > Scleralcyonacea > Helioporidae > Heliopora > Heliopora coerulea. The sequence goes on along the minus strand of JASJOG010000192.1, from coordinate 385,059 downwards.
ATGCCTGTCTTAAGAATTTTTTGCTGGGCCTTGATTTTCATCATTCGAAGACGCAAATACCAGATGTCTAATGTTCAGGACATCCGGTTTTTGCCAATCAAAGCGAGTCGATTTACCTTTTATTCACTTCGTTATGTTCAATTAGCCCGTAACATTTCCATCCGGTGTCTGCGTCTTCAGATGCTCAAAACGTTTCCTGTGGCCGTGCCAAGAAGTGACGTGATCTGGGCATGAGAATGAGGTAGCTCCAAATGTGACATGCACCAAATCAGTAATAAAACAGAACATCCGGTCGACAGGACGGCCTTTTAAATCAACGCCGGAACTGTTTCTTTGATGTCCGTTGTGTATTTGAGCCCGTCATGACGGAAATATTAGTTGTCGAAATACAACACAGTCTCTGCCCCCGAAACGATGAATAGCATCAATTGAGAAAATGTGCTCAAATCAATGAATATCATCTTTCTAGGGATAACTCAAAATAGGATTAGGGTTAGCGTTAGGATAAGGGTTAGAGTTAGCGTTAGGATAAGGGTTAGGATAAGGGTTAGAATAAGGGTTAGGATCAGAGTTAGAATTAGAGTTAGAATTAGAGTTAGGATTAGAGTTAGGATTAGAGTTAGCATTAGAGTTAGCATTAGAGTTAGGATCAGAGTTAGGATCAGAGTTAGGATCAGAGTTAGGATTAGAGTTAGCATTAGGGTTAGGATTAGGGTTAGGATTAGGGTTAGGATTAGGGTTAGGATTAGGGTTAGAGTTAGGATTAGGGTTAGGATTAGGGTTAGAGTTAGGATTAGAGTTAGGGTTAGGGTTAGTATTAGGATTAGAGTTAGGATTAGAGTTAGGATTAGGATTAGGTTAGGATTAGGATTAGAGTTAGGATTAGAGTTAGGATTAGGATTAGGGTTAGGATTAGGATTAGGGCTACGATTAGAGTTAGAGTTAGGGTTAGGGTTACGATTAGAGTTAGGGTCAGGGTTAGGGTTGGTTAGGATTAGGATTAGGTTTAGGTTTAGGTTTAGGTTAGGGTTAGGATTAGACTCAGGACTAGGATTAGGTTAACGAACATGTAACTCAGGCCCCGGTGACGGTATTTGTTTATTTGGGCATGTCTCACCTCGTTTTAAAATTATACCTTACACTAAATTACTCACTCCAAACTGTCTTCCTCTTGCTGATAGATTTCCTCCATGCTTGGTTTGTTAATTTTATTAATGTTTTATTAAACTTCAGTTTTAGAACTTCTACTTCTTTTATTAAACTTCAAGTAATTTTGATAAAATAATGATAATGAAAAAAGTGGGGAAAATGCTTTGGTTTAATAACTGCTGGGCCTCAAACAAGTGCTGAGTCGAAGAAGTCAAATTTTAGATAAATTCCAAGGGCATTTAATCAAAGTATCACAAACATTTCAAGAATGTCAATCAACAGATGAGTCAACCATTAGCTAAACCTGTGATGCGTGATATAGTCAAACTGGATGACACTCTTCTCACATGTGACCTAAATAACTTCAAACAGGTAAATGCACAATGCTGGAAGAAGCCCTAGTCACAGTGGTGAGAGACACACGCAGTACAACATTGCCACCAGCACCTCCATATGATGCTCAATATTATCAACCAACCTCTCTTTCCCTCTCTAAATCTTCCTTTTCAAGTTCTTTCTCTTCCTCATCCTCAAGCACCTGAAAACAAAATGTGGCAATATTTGCTTACTATAACTAGCTGAACAGCAAAATTTTTCAAATGGTACTCTTATGATGATGATATTAGGGTGGAAAATCAGAATGAAGTCACCCTGGGAAGATGGCGATTAGTTTCTTTCAGCCATTCTCTAACACCAGCTAGTCAGAAATAAAACTATTAACACAACCAAGGTCACAAATTTGACATATCAAACTGCATGCCTTGACAGTAAGTGAAATCTCTGGTTTGAATAGAAATCAAATCTTAAAGTTCCTACTGATTTCATAACAGCTCATTCAAAAGATCAAGTTAGGACCTAATCAAACCAGCAGCAATCCTCAAAGAAACTTAAGTCTACAAGGATACTCTTCTGGAACTTCATTCAGAAATAACTAGAAATATGTTTTGATAGCTTCAAGCATTCAAAAATGTTGATTTGCCCACCAAATAAGTATTAGTTTGGTTTCTGAGACCTACAGGTGCCAAGAAACTGATTAGGCAAATCCATAGCACGAAAAAGAAGCTCCCTTTCAAAATATTCCTCTCCCTTGAGACAGCTTTCCCTGTCTCCCAATATATTTCAGACTTGTGAACCAACTCCACAAATAGACCACTCAAGTTATTGTAACTGCAGTCCTTGAGTTGCTGAGCGTGTTAACGGGATAACTCGTTGGCAAGAAGATTTAATAAAAGATAGCAAATATGGTTCTCATTCGTTTAAATGTCTTCATAAACGCGATCAAACATAAATACACATATCCTACGCTTAAAATTCTCCTTAATCAATTGTCATTGCTTTATCAAGCAGACATGAAATCCATGCTATTTCCAGACTATTAAGAATTCTAAATTTCTCAAATATCAAGAAGGAAGCTAATTACAAAGATATTTGTTTAAATCTGGGAGGTTTATTCCCTCAATACAAATCTTTTGATCAGCGTCGATGACACCAAAGTCCATTTCTGTTAAGTTCGTCAAATCCGTCTGGAAAATTTACTTGAAGTACAGCCAGTTTCCAACCTATACTAGTTTAAAGTCATGCAAATGGTCTTAAACTCCGATACGTAAATGAAGATGAACCCAACACTCTTACTAAACACGTCAAGCAGTCAAAACGTAAATAATAACATGCTCTTGAACATACCTGTACATCAAAGTTTACTTGACTGAGACCAACACCACTCATCTAGACGACTTGGTGACACGTTTGTTGAAGCTTCAATACATATTTTGCTTCATATGACAAATAATAAAACATCTTTTATGCATCGTACTCGTAACACACAACTTGGAATGGTGTAATAATGCAAAACCAATATAAATATTGCAAACATCAACTACAACTGTGAGACGGAGCGTGTATTCAGCTCTAAACTTCGCGCGCAATTCGCGACACTTCACGAACACGCAAGACTGACCAATCACGAAATCGCGGTTTTCTTTCTCGGCATGCAGAGTAGCAAAGTGTAGCAGACCCAACTTTTAAATTTTATGAGTTATAATCGTATTATGGTAGTCCAAAAGTAGAGTGGATGAAAGCGACTATCAAACGGCAAACCCATAACAGTTTGACCATAAACATAACCATAACAATGACCTGACCCTGAATTCAACCACAGCTACAGCAATGTGTTTTAAAGTACAAGCATAGTAGAAATTTTAGTCAATGTTGCAGTTTTCGTGGTCGCAAATGAGACCATGTATGGAACTATTGGTGTTTGGTCACTTTGATGGGTTTCACAAAAGCTCATAACAGCCAAAGCTGGCTGCGATTGATATCATATTTCGATTTAGTTGGTTAATATTCACGTAGCTACAGTGCATATTTGTTATGGGGTTGTTTACAATTGTTTTTTTGAAAGTATTTCACCAAGTTCATCTCAAAAGTACAACACTGAAAATTAACGACTGAAGAAAAGGCTGGGTAGCGCCTGGGACCTAGTCGCGAATTTGGCCACGTTTCGTTGCCAATGCTCGACATATTGAGACATAGGAAAGGTTATCGAGTTTATTTTACTCTTCTGGCGATTTTTTGAGAAAAAGCCCATGGTCGTTTAGTTTGTTGAAATGTCTTGGGATATATCTGTCCTGTTAATATTATCGCTTGTTCTCCATGTTGTTGGTGGTACTGAACTAACATTTGAACTTGAAGACAACGCAAGACAATGCTTCCACGAAGTGATAAAGAAAGGGGTTAAGACTACTTTAGAATATCAGGTACAGTGATTCTGATTAAATCTGTTTGTCAAGTTTCGCGGGTTTGCTTCATCAGAAGTATGGTGCTCAAGTTAATTCAAGCTGAAACGAGATGTGCAACTGGTGTCTTCTGGTTCCTTTAATGAGGCATGTTTTTGTTTCAGAAACAGACTGATACGAACTGCTGATGTTGTCATCAGATGTAGGGTGTGATTTGGTAGCATGAAAATCCAGATTCTGCAAGCCCATAGCCAGGATGACAAGTTTGCTGGGGCAAAAGATATTTAAGGGTTACAGACAACATGTGTATATTTAGTGATTATTGCATAAGGTTGGGCATGGTACGGATGACAGGCCAGAATTATCAAGACTGAGGTTAGTGTTATTTACCATAGCCAAAGGTTGAGGTGGATAACACAGATCAAGGCCTTGATATTTCTATCACACCAAAACAAGATTCAGTAATTTTTAATTGTACAATTTTGTCATGAGCCCAGAGAGATACTACCCAAAGAGTAACAACACACAATGACACATCTGAGAACAACTTCAACTCTTTTGGTCCAAGATGTCTCCCATTGATGATTGGTGTTAGCCAGAGTAAAATCGTAGTTGGGTAAGAACTAAAAAGAGTTAATCAGAGTTGTGTTTGCAAAAGTGACTTGACTTGTACATGTTAATTTATCAGAACAAATAAAGACTACTGAAACTTGAGTTACAGCTGTAAGAGCAGCTTTAAAAAACCAGTGTTAAAACTAAATATTACTAACTTTATTTAGTTGCTTGCAATGCAAAGCTGTAAAACCATTATAAACACATGGATAATTGACATTGTATTGAAAAATTACCTTTCAATTTATATTATTCATTAGGTAATAAGTGGAGGTCAGTATGATGTTGATGTTATTCTAACAAGCCCCAGTGGAAAATCACTTTATGATGAAACAAAAAAGCAATATGACAGCCATAGTTTTGTACCAGATGCAGATGGGGAATATGTGTTTTGTTTCAGCAACGAGTTCTCAACTTTCACTCATAAAGTGGTGTATTTCGACTTCCAATCTGGAGATGAAGCACCATTGAAAAAAGAATTAGGGACCGAACACACAGCATTGACAGCACTTGAAATATCCTCTGTTTCAATGCATGAATCATTGAAGGTAAGTTGCTTGTCACAGTTGATACCAAAATCCAGTGCCTGCTGATAAATTTAAGAAATATAATATGAAACATACTCTGAATAAGAGTGATGTCTTGAAACTCAAGATTTGAGTGAAAACAAGACAAGACTATAATGTTGTGGTAATATTTCGAATTTATTACAAATTCATCTACAGACTAAATATTATATTAAATATATATCATATTAAACATATTAGTCTGAAGATGAATTTGTAATAAACTTGAAATATTACTACAAGATTATAGTCTAGTCTTGTTTTTACTTAAATCTTGAGTTTCAAGATGTCACTCATTTTCAGTATGTTTTGTATTGTAGTTGATACCATTATAATTGTACTTTTTCTCTGAATTATTTACAATGTTCAACCAAAAACGTCCAGAGATTTATCAATATCTGCTCTATTACTTGTATCAGCTGCTGAGAACACCATGTTCGGAGCCCACAATGCAATTATCTTCAGCCATATGTATTGTTTATGTAAATAAAGTAATACCATGGATGTGCTTATGACAAGCCACTGACAGGCTGCCCAGCTTGAGCAAGGAAGCCATTTGCCTGGCAAAGTTTCACAAATTCAGCGGTATTTGGCAGCAATGTTGGTCATTGCACATACAGTGTTTCTTACTCCCTTCAATTAGTGCTAGTGTTCCATGTGGTATAAAATGGAGCACCACTCTGTGAAGAGCATTGCAAAAGGGGCAATTCACACCAGAGAAACCAGGCTTGTTTACATGTGCAATATTGCAATTGTTACCCTGGTGAATGTAATAATCCAATAGCAGTCCATATTACAAGACATCTGCTTATGATTGGCTGCACTTTGTCCTTGATGCTCAGGTAAGTTTAACACATGAACCAAAATCACAATCATGAGGCAAAACCAAATTTTAATTGCACCTTAACTCTTTTGAGGTGGGAGCTCTTCCTTTGACTAGTAAAATCATCTAGTATTAGCCATAGTAAAATAATAAAGGTCTTATGCCACCGGGAAAGAGTTAAGATACGATCTGGTTTATTTCTATGAGTATGAAGCAGTGACATTAGTAAGACACGGCTCACGTGAAGCGTAAACTGACTCATTTATATAAGCACGAAAGCATGACTTGCCTAAGATGAGACTTACAGTAAGGAGCAAACTGACTTATATGAGTAAAAAGCGGCCTACGTAAATTGTAAATTGACCAGCTTATACCGGTTTGAAACTCCGTTTTCTGTAAGACATAGCTGACGTAAGGTAGGAAGCGTCTCCTTGATATGTGAATACGAAACTGTATCTCCAGAAACTGCATAATGTGGCTTAGCTAAGATGTGAACTGACCATTGAACTCTAAAGACTTTTTACAGTTCAACAGAACTGACTTAATTAAACAAGTATGTCAGCGCGGCTTTCCTAAGGTGTGAACTTCATTTTTGTGTTGTTTTGACGAGCGTTTTCGCGTCTTGTAAGAGGTTATCATTTATTATTATTATTAATTAGTAATACTTTCCAACGTTTGCTCTTCAGATCATTTATATGTCGCTGTTTTTCATGGGGCCGTATCTGTCTATCTGTACAATACTTAATACAATGAGGTGCGTCTTCAGTAAGCCGCGTCTTGTTTCTTTCGTTTAAATGGCCTGATGTTTTTTCACTTTATCTTGTTTTAGGTCGTTGTGGACTACCAAACTCACCATCGTCTCCGCGAAGCCACCGCGCGCGATAGAGCAGAGTACCTCAACGAAAGAGTGCAGTACTGGTCGATTGGAGAATCTGTACTGATTGTGATTTTAAGCATCGGACAAGTCTTTGTACTGCGAAGATTCTTCGCTGAAAAACGATCGAATATCTGACTGATGAAAGTACAGTTTTTAGAACTTGAGTTAAGAGAAAAGAGTATATTATGGGTTGGTTTAAGATATTAATCGCGATGTATTAGTGACTGTCGACGGATGAACCCAGCTGTAATTAAAAACGTAAGCTTATACTTTGTGTACTCGACCTAGTACAATAAAAACGTACTTCCTTGCTCCTGTTTGTTGAATGTGTACGTGGAACAGGCGCGTAGTTTAAGGGGAGAGTCAGGGTTTTTGAAACCCACACAAAGTTGCAAACTCTTGTGCCTAATTAACAATTGTTTTACAAAATGAAATCAATCTAACAAACTTCTTCATAGAATAAAAATTCGAATTTATTACTGAATTTACCGGTAAAAAAATTTACACTAAAATACAAACTATCCTTGTAAAAAAATCTCGTCAATTAAATCTATCTGACAAACTTCATTTATGTCATTGTGAATTTCTAAAGAAAATGAAAATTGAGTAAGCCCCCAGCCTCTTCTTAGCCCCCCCTTTCTCATACACCCCAAGTACAGAAACACAGAAAAAAAACAAGTCCCTAGGGGGGCTAAATAGAGGAAATATGGTACTCTATTTGTGCTATATTGCTAGACAAGCGGCAGCTAAATTTAAATACAATTTAACCTAAGGAACAGCCTGAGCTTAAACTTTACTAAGGCATATCATCAGATATCCCCTAAGAATTATCCTTCACAAAGTATCCAAACGAAGAACCTCGTTTCCGCGTGTAACACGAACATCGTTACGTTGCCAGCGGCGTGAACAATTTAGCTGCCTACAGCTTCTAGCGCCTCTTCAGTACAGATAAGACATTTGACACATCCATATTGTTTTCCTTCGTCTTTAAAAAATACTCTTTCGTCCATCTTTGCAGAAGTCTTTCAAAAACCATTTTTTGAAAACAGAAGGGTGGGTCGAGTGATGAGTCTAGTTTGTCGTTTTGTACGCAGCAGTTCGTTCACTTTAGCTCGCGTCTTTAATCTGTCCTAACCTTCGTACGATTTCGCCAAATCTCGGACGATTGTCGGGTTCAATAGTCCAACAGTCCTGCATGAGTCTGTATACAACATCTGGCGTCCCGAGGGGGGTAGGCATCACGTATCCACGGTCGACTTTTTCCCGGGTTTCCTAGAGTTGAAGAAGGAAATTGGCCAGACAGTACCATTATGGTTATTATTGGCAATGGCTACAAGGTCGTTTCTATGGGAAATATGATAACTTTTTTGGCGTTTTTTAGCGTGTTTTAAAATGATAAACAAACTTTTATGGTATTTCTCCTCACGTGCAGATATATAACAGACTTTTCTTTTCATTCAAAAGAGTCATAATGGTGTACGAGACGAAGTCAATAAGGTCTACTAATCTCGTTTACAAGATAATAACGATGTTGGTTATTAAAAATGCATTTGGTGAACGAGTTACCATATCATATAATAAACTATAGTCTATAATTGAATTGGACTTCCATGGCACCCGCGAGAAACGAGTTTGTTCCATTTTGGAGTTAGGAAATTACGGATTTAATTGATGTGTGAAACTCCAAATCGGACATAACTGCACGAACTATCATATGCAAATTAAGTTAGATACATTAACCATTTCAATACCTTTTGAAAACGATTTTGAACTGATTAAACAATTTATACCTCTTTACAAAAATTGGGGACTTAATGATTAATCATTTGGTCAATGATTAATGACTTGGTTAATGGTTAATGAGTTTTAAGGTCGAAATTCTTCATATCACCAGAGCCTCATCTCCAAACTGTTCCATATCTAACCTTGTTGCTCATTCCTGGATATGGCGTGTTTCCAAGTGAAAATGTCTCCCACAACAAGACGCCAAAACTCCACACATCACTTTGAGATGTGTACTGGGAGTAATTCAAAGCTTCAGGAGCCGTCCATTTTACAGGAATTTCTCTCATATTTGAACACTCGTACAGATCTACATCAATGAAATGGTTAAAATGTTATCACTAATAGAGCACGAAAACGGAGAGATGAGGACGGGTGATAGAGATCGTATTGATAAGTGGCCCTCAATTCTACATTCTTTTACGGACGTTTAAACTAGCAAAAAAGAAAAAGGTTGAGATCCACTAAATTCAAACTATTTCAATTAAGACTTAGTAAGCGAACAATCAATACAAAAATACTGTCCAATACCATTTACCTGTTTCTCTTGACATTCCGAAGTCGGATATCTTTAAAATTTTCACCTTGTCCAGCAAACAATTCCTGGCAGCCAGATCACGATGAATACAGCCCTTGCTTTCCAAATACTGCATTCCAGATGCCGCATCAATCGCAAACTGAAGTAGCTGAGCAGGTAATATGTGACTTCCCTGCTCACGGAGATATTTCAGGAAGTCTCCTCCGGCCATGAGCTCCATGACTGTGTGCCGAATGGTAAGAAATGAGAAAACGTTTAGAAGGTATGCATTACGTTGGACAAACTTATTATACTGTAAACCACATGTGGGTAAAGTGGGGCTCGCGGGCCGCATGCGGCCCCCTGATCCAATTTTCTGCGGCCCGCAACATAGTTTTCAAATCTAAAGTAATGTGGCCCACTACAGTTAGAATTGTAAGGACGAAGTTCACTACAAATGTCCATGGTGCCAATGGGAAAGTAACGAAATATTGGCATATTCCTCACAGGTGAATTGTGTTCTTTGCGCTATTTGATTGGTTCCTCTATCTCGGAATGTTCAAAATGTTTTGTTTACAAATGACGAGCCCCGACGACAAGCCGACATTCCGTGAAATTGTTTTGAAAATTATAAGAAAGGTTTGTGTGAAAACAATGTGAGGTATATGTTGAAACAGTTATTCACTTCAGTGAATAATCGTAATCAAAAACTCGATGTCGTAGATCGACGGAAGCTCAAACAATTTCAACAAGAACTCTAATAAAAGAATTCTTATCTCAAACAGTTTTGATACTCGCAAAGGATTATGGTTAAAAGTATAAGCCAGCACCTTATCCGGCACCGCCAATTTCACGGTTCAATTGTCATCCGGTCATCCATTCCTTGAGATTCAAAACGCAAAGGTACGTCGGTTATATTGGTGCTCACATACAATAACAGCCAAAGAGGGACTTCTTTAGCTAGAGTACCATCAATATGGCAGTCATGACTTCAACGGGAATCCCACTGTATGAGGAATTACCATACATACCTATATAAACCACTTCTTTATCGATAGCAACTCCAATTAATTTTACAATGTTTGGATGGTCATATTGTCCCAGAATTTCCGCTTCTTGAAGGAACTTTTCCCTCATCGCAGTTGAAACATTTTCCCTGCATGTTTTAATTGCCACCTCCTCCTTAGTGGCAGACAACCTCCCTTTCATCACGTCTCCAAAATGCCCACTGCCCAGTTTTGTAGTGATGATGAAGTCGTCACGAGTCAAGGTTTTCCTGTTCGCGTTCGGTCGAAGAATCGGATTTTTTAACAAGGCATTGCTTTTCCTTGTAACAGGGATCCGATGCTTCCTGTGGTAGTCAATGAGGTGGGTAACAGTAGGGAAGCTTTCTCCTTCGAGTCTGAATTTTCCCTGCAGAACAAAGAAATTGCGTAAGTATCTTTTCATTACGCAAGGTCTAGCCAAGTATTAACCTGTTCACCTTGGGGAATAAATGGGTCATTAAAAATACTTGGGATGTCAATAAGGACACTCAAAATGTTAAGAACTTCGCTACGCTATGATCCTCTCCACGCAATGCACAAGTCTCAAGTTCCTCCCGAACGTTTTTATAACCCGACATAGACACGGCTTCTGCGTTGACTACTTAAATCAGTAAGGATTTTTGCCGCACTAAGCGAACGTTTTCTGAACATTTTCTCATAAATAATTATAGATGATTAGAATATCTGCAATCAAAGTACAATGCGGGTGGATTACATTTCAGAGTCATCCTCTGGGTAACAAGAAGAGAGAAATTTCAGTTGATCAAACAAGTATACTGTTCCCAGTTGACTCCATAGCTCAATTGGTAGAGCAGCGGTCTGGTAACCCAAAGATGCGAGTTCGAATCCTGCTCAAGTCAACTTTTCTAATAGCCTTTAGCAGGGTAAGTTAATTAATGAAAATTCTATCTACGCGACTGGATTACAAACGACTAATTTCAGATTAAGTGCATAAATACAGTACTTTGCTCTGAATCCATACCGTTTCATCCTGCTGAATGATGAAATGACGCGCGGAATCCCATCTTGACGACAATACATACTGACCAGGTTTTCGACTACTTTCTCGAACCAAATAATCCCCGTTATTTTGTACCAACAGTTCAGCTTCGCCTCTAGAAATTGTACCGTGATACCAGAGTTCTTGTTCAAGAGGAGTTTCAACTGGCTGAATTAGAAAAGAATTGGAAAAACCTGGAGTGAGGACAGAATTGTATCACACAAGCAGTAAAAACAATCAAAACTCAAGATTCGACCTATAAATCAAGAGACACAACTTAAACGGTGTTTAAGTTGTGTCTCTTGATTTCTAGCTCGAATCTTGAGTTTTCAAGATGACTCTTCTTTTCAGAATCTGTTTTGTTTTATATTTAGCGGGTATTTCACGCACAAACCTCATCATAGTCATAAACTTCGTTGTCATCATCTTCTGTTGGTGCGGTGGGGAGAGGGCGGTTGTGACGACTGCCATCAATATTTGATGGACTCACAGAATTTCCACCTGTTGGACTCACTGAACTGCTACCTGAACTGCTCACTGAAATTTCACTGTAACTGTTCCCAGGTGAGTGGGGTTTTTTCGCAAAATTAATAACATTGTCTTTAAGTCGCTTGAGGTCCTTCAATGTTCGGCCAGAACGCCTTGTTTCAGCTGGTCCAAATGAGTCCTGAACAGTAAAACAATGAAAATTAATCAATGTTTTTAAAAGCTAAAACTTTGTACGCTAACTAAACCGTGACTAATTAACTCTGTGAACAAAGTTGGGCAGCACATTCCGAAACATGTTTGGTTGCACGGTGTGACAAGAAAGGTGCTGTACACTGTGAATAACGTCGTGCTGTACAGAGTGAAAAGTGTTAATATAAAATGAAGTCCCTTTATTTATACTGGATAATAATGTCAGCTATCTGAGCTGTTCTCCCTAGAGGTCTTAGTAAGGGTCACCCCTCATGGGTCCAGTGTTACCACAGGAGGAAACTGGAGTATCTGAAGAAAACCTGCGATGCTTTATAGAGTCAAACTGGACAACACTCTTCTCACATGTGACAAAGGTAACTTTAATCAGATAACTGCACGGTGGCGGAATCGAACTACAGTCATACATCGAAGCAGATTCACATCGAGGGTGATGTGGCGGAGCAACTGTCGAGAATGTTGTGCAGCACACTCTGGACAATATTGTGAGGCATACTGTGAACACTGTTGTGTTTCACATTATGGATAATATTGTGCTCCTTAATGTGAGCACTCCAAATTTGAGGAACATTCTGCAGACCACAAGAAACGCATGCTCTGGGGACGTAATCGGGATTACTTGCCTAACTTGAAAATCATCTCGGACACCTTGTTTAACCTTTTGTAACGTAGTTACCATAGTTTAAACAGGTTAACTGTGGGTTTATCTATCCGACCCTGGATTAATTGCTAACTTACGTCACTTCTTGATATAAGTGAGCTGGAAAAACGCCTTGGTAATCCTCCATTAAGCTTCTCCAAGGTGCTCGAAATTGTCTCATGTTGCGCCTGCAGAAAGGAAGACAAATTCTCCGTTAACATATCACTGTTCAAGAGATCTCTAGTCAACATAATAACAAAATACGTCAATGTTTCTGGTAGGTAAGATGAAAATCCATTCTGCTGAGTAATAGCATTTGACTCTATTAAACCACTTGTACATATTCTGAACATTCCTATGGCGTTAACAACGATTAGGCTGATTTGCGGGTAAACAGATAACCAGGCTGTCTTGCTACCAACAACCTTTGATCAACTGCAATTTTATAGCAACATTTTGTCACAACAAATCTTGTTAAATATTGTTCACAAATGGCGTATCACACGAAACCATTTTTCTTAGAACATATAAGTTGGTATGTTGCATGAAACCATTTTTCGTAGAACATATACATTGGCATGGTACGCGAAACCATTTTTTCTAGAACACATACATTAGCACGTTGCAAGAAAGCATTTTTCGTAGAACATATACGTTGGCAATGTCGTACGCCAAGAGTTTTCGTAGAAAATTGTTACAAAGATGGCCAAAGAAGTGAGCAGAAGGAACCCCCACCTCTGGTCCATCCCTCCTACCCTCAAACCGAGACAGTGAGTACACACTGTAAACCTAAATAGTCTCTGAAGAAGGCTATTCACACCAGTCCACCCACGTGTGGGCTCTTCGATCTCGGATGCGTAATGATTATTTGCCTAACTATGTTACTTACAACAGCTTTCTCGTGCGTGCAGTTTAACTCCTTCAGTTCTCGTGAAAGTTCAGAGACGGCCATTTGTTCGTAAAACATGCTATGGAGAGAGAAACGTGGATAAATACATGTAAAGGACGTTAGGCAACTGAAACTTTCATAAAATCATAAATTGACGAGCGACGGGGTTTCGGGTTTGCAACCGAAACTTTGAGTAAAACCAGGTAAAGTAAGTAAGCAGGTTCCTGGTACGTTTTGATTTTCTTCAGGACAGCGAAGCTTTTTTTGGTAACCGTAAGAGCGAATGAAAGAGTTGACGTTGAGGAAATAAAATGCAATTGTAACAATTGCGGAGAACGGCGCTTTTACTCAGTCATTCGCAAAAGTTTGAACGAACCCGATTCACAACTGAACGAAATGTTTGTGTATGCTGGAAAGTAGTCAAAACCTGGCAAGAACCAACGGCACGTTTTATTTCAAACTGTTTTAATATGTCCAATTTGGCCATGAGTCAATACTGAACTGTTCTCTGCAATGTTAAATAAGATGCGAGTAAGTATCACTGATTCATTAGTCCGAATTCGACATTCTATAATGTAATGCCAGCGGTAAATATGCAACTGTCATGCGCCTGTCACCGCATCACTTTCACAGATATTTGTTAGTCAGAAAACAAGGATGCTAATCTTAAATCGCAACTAATATCGCATATTTGGTGATAGGAGAAGATTTTATAAAGCAAAATAATTAAGTCCCCGAAATTGAGAAGTTTTACTTGCAAACAAAGCTGGTCACATTAACTAAAACGTGTTACCTGCGATACCTTTCTGATCTTTCCATAAGTTCCGCCAACCTTTGCTTTGCCTTCTGATACTCTGAGCTCTAAAGAACAACACGAAATAGAAGTTGTGTTGTCATAACAATTTAATCAGTTATTTCTCTCAAAACAACTAGTCCTTGTTCTTATTTTAGCATTAGCACAGTCTGAAACAAACTAGGAAAGAAGTAGAAGTAGCACTTCAATATTGTACTATCACGTGAAAATTCAGCAATCAATTTCAACAATTTTATCACAGTTTTAGTGCATTTTAAGTCATTTTTACTTAAAGAAGTCGGTCTCTCAGGCATTTATAAGTATTGGACGTTTTTAAAATCAATATATCCATCTAAAACTTTCGCACGTGAATTTTTTTCTTTTGCACTTTGTCCTATCACTTGTTCTTTGCTCTTAATCTTAATCTGTAAATGTATGGTATGGGGCGCATATACAAGGCCAGATCTTAACATATTTTACAAATTCACCTTTACACCCAAAGTACTCTTTGCCTGGTTTACAGATTGCTGCAACAGTGTGTTTCTACAGGAAGAGAAAATTTTAGTTAAACTCTTAACAATTAGGGTAAGATGTAATCGCAAGAAACCAGACGGTAGGGGAGACACCACTGGAAAAAAACACTTCTCTTCCAGACACTGTCCAGGTTGTATCAGCCACCTCTGAAGTGAATCACCATAGCTTGGTGTGACCCAATCACGGAAAAAGCTGACAGGCCAATGTCAAATTTAGATCGACTGACTAATCGGCCCATTTTAATGTCAACACTTTCGCGACTAAAGCTCTTCCCTCAACAAGTAAAGTCGTCTCAAGTTAGCCAGAGTAAAATATTAGAATACTTGACATGTTTTTTTACGCTTTTCGGAAGTCTCAGAATGTCCCCAGTGTTTGAATCAAAGTATACAAACATGGAAATCCATTTGATATTTCTTAATTCGTTAACGGTGGACGCCTTCCTTAAGTCATTATGAACAACGACAACTTCCCCTCCCTCATCCACAATAATTTTAACCCAACCCTAACTGTAATCCTAGGCCTAATGTTACCCCTAATCCCAACCCTAATCCCAACCCTAATCCCCACCCTGACCTTAAAAGAAAGAACAGAATTAGTTTTAAAAAGTGAAGTGAAAAAGAAAGAATAAAAATGGTAATTAAAAAAGAAAAGAAGACAAAAAAATTAAAAGAGAAATAAAAGAACCATGCCCTCGACTATTAAAATTCCGCACCGTTGCAAGTAGTTCAATCCATTCCGCTTCTGCTCTCACCCGCTGTCAAAGTGATGAATGACCCCTGGGGAAGAATAGCCCTACTCAGAAGTTCCCAGAGACAGGTGACCTCCGGTCACCCACGGAAGAGTGACACCTTATATTTAATTCCTCAAAATCACATAACATGAATGATCCTGATCCAATGTCTAACCCTAAACCTAAACCTAAAGGTAAAGAGTCTTTATTTATACTGGATAACCCTATCAGCTAGTCAAGCCGTTCTCCCTAGAGGTCCAGTAAGGGCCACCCCTCATAAGTCCGGTGTTACTACAGGAGGAAACAGGAGTACCCAGAGAAAACCTGCGGTGCTTGGTAGAGTGAAACTGGAGGACATTCTCCTCACATGTGACAAAGGTAACTTTAATCAGAAAACTGTACAGAGCTGGGAATTGAGCCCTACTCACAGTGGTGAAGGGGGGGCATGCACCACCACTGTACTACTAGCACCCCTAACCCAAATCAAAAGCTCTCATCCTAACGTTAACAGGTCACTGGTAACTGGGGATTAGTAACTGAACAGCAACTGAACACAGAGGTCACCTCTAGTCTACCACATCAGCAGGGGTAGGAAGATGCAGACCTCTCAGAAAGGCAATCAAATTTTACAGCCTTGAGATTTTACTCAGTCACATGAGTTACTGTACTTTGTTAATGGCCCAGATCATGGGGCCATCATTTTGAACTACAAACACATAGCCTCAACAAAGTACTTACTTGGCTTTTAGTTGCTCGAATGTCAAATCATTAAGTCCCACTTCATCAGCAACCAAGTCTGTGTTGGTTACTTTCAGTAAGGCTTCATCAAATATGTACACTGGATATGAAGGCGGGTTTTGCCTGAAATGTACACAAGTCAGCCAACATTAATTGTAAACCACATTGAGCTTGGGTGGGTTGATAAATAGCAAATCAATTTCAAAGTGTAGGAAAGTGGACAAGTTACTCTGTGCATGTGTGCTGATGTATGTTTAGTAACCAGTCTCCTATAAAAGTTTCCCAATCCCAATTTTCATTCATTTACTAATTTCACAATATGACTGTTGTATACAATTGTACCCAATTCAGTCGTAGGAGTCTTCAGGACCAATTGCAACATACATGAGCATATAGCTAGCAGGAATTGTGCTTTTATCACATAATCATGTACTCCAAAGCGAAGAATTGTATACCACAATCATAGCATGTGGATAGACCTTAAAGCTACATTACCTTTTGTTTTCAATGAACTTCTCATATGGGTTGTCATCAGTGATTGAGGTCAAAGATGAATACATTGCTTCACTGAATTTGATATTTTGTTCACCATATGTCTTAATATATCCAATCAAATCATTAAGAATATCTTTCCTTCAAAATAAAAAAAGTCTAAGTTCAGTTTATTACATGGCAGAAATACTCCTCAAGACCACACTAACATAAATGATAACTTGTAGCTAAACTCATTTGCTGTCAAACTTAGTCAAATTACAACCTGATTCTAGGGTCAGGTAACTGACAATCAGCCTCGAAATGTAGGTCAGCAAACAGGTAATGCCATCCTAGATGTTGAAAATCCCCAAGGACAAAAAGTATTTACAGAGTAAGTCTAGCTCTTCTCTGAAGAAGAAATTGCAAGAAAAGTGACATGATCTGGATGAGTAAACTGTAAGGACTCATCCTTTCTTGACCACAAACCCTATGAAAGAGTTACAGGTACAAGCAGTACATGAGTAAGCCACTAAAATCCCAGTCTGACACAATAACTGTGACAAAAATTAATACATTTACTTACCATTCCTTCACCAAGTCCTGCTTAACAGTTTGTAGTGAATTCAGCATGGTGGGAACTATGCTATCTTGGTAGTGTCGTTGATGAATTGTTGCAGCAGTCAAAGCAAGAACATAGTCATTGTGATTTTGATAAAGTTTTAATGAAGCTTTGAGGAACTTCTCCCCCTTGCTTTTATCTGATCCCTTTGATCCAGATTTGCTTGCTTCTAATTTCAATCGAGCACTTTCAACTTCCCTAGCATGTTGGTGGTAAGTTGTCCGTAACCGCTGTTCTTCATTGCACGTTGTTTTAAACTCACTGTCAACCCGAAAGCGCTGTGTTTTGTACTCCTTTTGTACTTCTTTGCAATGAGAGAGTAAGGTGTCCAGTCGTGGGAGAATTGATGAAGTAAACACTGATGTGAATTGGTTTAGCACAGCAAGAATATTTATATTTTCAGAATAAAACAGTTGCCATGTCTGCAAGATAACAACCAATAAAAATTATAAAAGTGTAAAACATTAGATTATGGAAAGGCTGATCACCTAAGGAGTTTTGTAATGAATGTAGTAAACTAAGTGCTACAGTTTTCCAGTCACCTGGGAGGTCTCCTGCATGACTTACCATACATAATATATACTAATGACAACTTCATTATGACAGAAAAGTAGAGTGTGGCACTGGTCAGGTTGAACAACACATACTGTAAGAAGCCAAAAGAGTAAGGGAAATGCCAAAGGTAGGAGAGAAAATGAACATTTGATCTTTCAAGCAAAGGCCCTTCATCAGAGTGAAATGTGAAGTGTTAAAATCTAGGTGGTGTTTTCATATTAGGTAAAAAAAAGTTCCGTGACTTAAAAAGTCAACAACAAACTATGTTATGCAATGTAAATAATGGAAAGTGATTTCCTATTTCAAACATTGCTAATTGTATGTAAACTTAAAAGGGAGTAAACCAGCAATGGGTACTGTATAATGAAAAGGCATTGTATAAGAATAACTAAACTACAAAAAATGTCCTTTTTAATTAGAGAAAACTGTTAATTCCTGTTTCTTTAACAATCCTTTCCTTCTTGAATTAAATGTGTATTGTATTAGGTGGTAATGCTGCACTATACTTATGATCTATCACACCTACATACTGACATCTTTCTTTGTGTTATGTATACCCAAATCTTTTGACTGCATATTACACAAACAGATCAAGTATCTGATGCATAAATGTTGTATGGATCACAAAATTACAGTACTCAGTAGCTTATAAGGTCAACAAAATTAATAAAAAATATCAAGTCCTTTACAAGCAAAAATCTGGGCAAAAACTCACAGTATTTTACTCTGGTTAATGCGAATTTTACTCATCAGAGGGATGAGCCCTGGATGGTAAGGGGTAAATAACCTAGTACAATAACTAATATATTTTTATTTATATCCAAGAATATTTTGTAACATCCGTGTCCAGTTCACCAGCTGACAATATCATTTTCTGTAAAAATAAGTACAGTAGGTGCTTTTGAAAAAGTTATTGAAAGTGAATACATTTTGAAAAAGCCATTTCAGGCATGGATGGGACATAAAATGCATGAAGGCTTAAGCCAAAAGAAAGATCAGAGAGATAAGAGAAAAATTTCAAATACAACATAAACATTTTTTGTCTTATTATGACTTTTTTATTACATTATAAGCAAACATCTAGCACCAAGTAAGGGTCCTCATATCGATCAAGATCCTTCTTTTTTTCTCTAACTGCTGCAGAAATTAAATGATCATTAATTCCAAAAGCTAAATCAGTCAAAAGAAAAAAGGTTCACCTTTCAAGTATCAGAAAGTGGTTTCTTACATTAATATCTGAGAGGTTATAATAAACTTTTATGACTACTTTGCCAGTTCTTTTTTATAATTTTTAGAGCCATAAAACAAATTTAATAACTTTATTATTTTTTTATGATTTATGACCTTAACAAACCCTGCTATATATATGTTGGGTTCAATAAATAGATCTGTTTCAAATGATTGAAAAATGATCACTGAATTGTAGACAGTTCTTATGAAACACTTCAAAACAACAGAGGGTGTAACAAGTGCTTGGACAGTTTGCGCAATATTTGATTTCAATTTATTTTTTCTGTATTGTTTAGGTTGTTTCTCTGGGGAATGAATACCACTGCTGCATTTTGATTTGAGCAGACAACCTACCTTTCCCATCAAAAGTTCTTAAAAGTCTATTGTAATTTGTGAATCATAGTACAGTACATGTATATTAACTCAAGCCTTCCTTTAAGTATGGTAATAAATCTTGGACACTACACAATTTGATGCTAGAAATGGTGCAATTTTGTTCCATAAACAACCACCTTCAACCCACAGTTTGTATTGCTTTACCTACTCCTATGGTCTTGCAATTTCTCAAGTGCAGTACTATACCTCGATAGTACTATTATCAATCCACAATTTACCTTGATAATACAATAACATATTCACACTTCCAGCTGACATACAAAAATTTGCTTTGTAGTTTAAACAAACCTTGTGCACAGAAAATGCTAGTCAATTTATCTGAACTATTTGCTTCTTTGTGTGAAACAATTGACCCAAATAACAGCAACCCACACTATGTCTATTTACAGCGTGCTTTATACACAGTATATCTGCTGCAAGCTGTTATTACACTTTCAGTTCAATTGTTTGTAACAAACATTTGATAAGCAAAGAACCCCGAGATTAATGTTGACAAAATTTTGGGCACTAAAATATTGTAGCCCAACCGTAAATAGGCTCAGATCAAACCCTTTAACACCCATCTGATATAAAAGCTGTGTCACACTCAGACGGTTAATCACTCAGCTTGGAGCACTTTGTTTTGAATTTCCAGTTTGTTTTCCTTCCTGTACTTTATAAAATCTCATCTTACATCTTATAAAATCTGTCTTACAATCGCTTCTATAAACAATATTCTATCCAATAATTGTTGATACATGAAAAATGGTACGCTGGAAAACAGGAAGCCATGAGCTTCAGATGTTAGTACTTAATGCTTTTAAAGTACATTACAAGTCTATTGCGGTACTGTCTAGTTGCAAACGTCGCCGATCTTTGTCATGTCGAATTAAGTTAACATTGTAGCAGCAATTGTCACGTAGTTTAATTATAACATGTTCGTGAATTGAGTCCTCACTGCTCAAGCAGTTGTATGATTGTAAAAGTGGAAATCAAGGTCAGAAACGTCCGTCTTTGCCCAATTCTGCTGCTGAATTTAACACATGAACGTAAGAAATGCAGCTGTCTATTCATCTAACATAGACTACGTGTATTCAATATAGAAAATGGGTTGTCTTTTTAATTATGTTGGAAAACATAGCGTTTGATAACGAAATATTTCAACAAATAACGATCTCGCTCACCTGGGCAAATGGACTATCTGCATCAAAATCGGCCTTTTGGATCACATTTGAGCTATTCAGCTTTGTCATAGAGTTAAAGAACTGTTCCGTGATATGGATTTGCTTCACTAAGTAGGCCTTAACATGTTCCAGAGCTTTGATCTCCCCATCACTTAGTTTCACCAACGCTTCGTGGCCATTGTCACCGAGAAGTGAACTGGCGAAAGTCTCGATGGCTGCCATCAAGAAATTATTATCCAGAAAGCTTTTAGATGATGGCAGATCAAACAATAGCAAAAGATAATATCATTGTTCACTCGCCACATTCGCACCACGACAACTTTTTGGCATATTCATAAGAATTATTCTTTCGTTCTCTTTCAAGACCGTGACCTTGGTCAGGAACCTCCTGTGCGGGGGGGTGTACCACTGCGTATCTACGGTTAAGAGAAAGGGGGGTTCGGCCAACGCGAACGTACAATTATTATTATTACTATTCGACTTTGTTTGTAAAGGGTAATGTATACATTTTTACTATAAAAAAGTATTCTTCCAATGGGCTTGGTTTTATGATAATAATAGACAATAATTATTCATAAGCAAGTCTGTTGCTGGACATTCATTTTTATGACAAAGTTAAAACTATGTCCATTTATCCTTTAGGAGCGAGACTACCAAAATCGCAAAGTGGCAACTATATATTATTCCCAAATGTTTTTAGAAAGCCAATCATTTCAGCCCCACGTCATGTGACACACTAACACCAACCAATGAGATGCTGCTGTGGTACAATCATAATACGCCTGGGCCCAGCCAGTAGTTTCGTTGGGCAGAGGTCATCCAGGCCTCGTTGGGGTGGTTCTGATCATTTTGAGTAAAGTAGGTCTACGTAGCTTTGGGGAATAAAGGCAAACAGCTGTCAATAACAGGGGACACATTAGACCTCTAGCAAAAGGGGCTACGGTGGTGCTCCTCCCCCCAACCCGCTCTAGTTGCGTCCCTGGTTTGTCCCATAATGCAGTACAGTTATGGAAATAACGGATTTCTCTGTTCTCGGAGGACGTTGGAACGTCAAATTTCCTTCGTAACTCATGCCGGGAAATAAGTCTGCTCTTTCTTCTAATTATCTCATGAATAACATGAGGGAAGTTTTAGAGACAGAAACCCTTTGTTTCTCTCTAAATTGACCTTATGAATAACATGAGGGGAAAGTTATAGAGGACAATGGACCCTGTCATAGGACCAAAACTTAACAATAGAAGTGAGCGCTTTCTTTCATAGCAAGGCCTGGTTCACACGTGAGCGTAAGCACAAGGACAAAACAAAAGGCAAACCAAGGGAATGAAGTCAAGCCTACGACATAAGGATCGAAGTATAAATAAGCATTAAGCCTGGTTCACACTAGCAACGTAAGCATAAGGACAAGATCAACACGAAAACAAAGCATGATATCCCCTCTGAGACTTGCGAAGATAAAACAACAAGAATTTTTTCGACTTACGTTTAACAACTTTTGTTTGTGTAGCATCAGCTACTGCAACAATGCAAATGAAATTGTTAAAAGTTGCAGGTTCCATCAAAATTTCCTTCGAATTTCCTTCAAATAGTCAAAAAATCTTTCAAACTTCCTTCAAAATTTTATTTCCTTCAAATTTTACTTCAAAAAGGAAATTTCCTTCAAAGAGGAAGCATTGCATTAAAGGTAAATTTTTTCCGGACAGGAAGCTTTCCCACCAGGAAAAGGAAAGTTTAAATTTTTAAGTTTTCAAATGTAAAATGAAAGCTGATTGGACATGCCTTGTCCGACCTTTCTACCTCAGGCATGCTGCCTCCCAAGGCAGGCCGGGACAGTTACAAACACCCGAAACTTATGCGAAATTTCCACTTCGCGGAAATTTCCACGCGGGCTTAATATTCTCCTTGTATTATGGGCTTTCAAGTAAAACTGATTAAAAACCAATGAAAAACATCTCTTCCTCAAGGAAAATTCCGCCTAGTGAAAACCTAGCCGAGGGCGTGAACCGAACGAAATTTCCCCTTTGTCTCTTTCCAATTAGTCCCACTTGAAAGCTACCGATAAGACATAGAGGAAATTTCGTCGGCGCGGAAGATTCCGCTATGCAGAAACCCAGCGTTAGATAACCAATTTCCACGTGGTGGAAAATAATAAAAAGACACTTGAAGGCGACACACGGATGCAAAGCCAACGACCATTAAAAAGCACTAGTTAATACGGAGATGTTGTAGACAAACTTACTTCCATGGTGAATGGTGTAAAACCTACGCGAAAGTTCTCAAAAGAACAGTAGCAATGCTACTGTAAGAAAACTGTAAAACTAGAAAGCACTATGCATTTCGGCAGACCTCTTATCGAGTGCCACGCCTGCTAACTAAATTTCAAAACAGTTTAATGTTTGAGAAACGTGAGAGCTTGGATATATTAAGGTAGATGAACGATCTTCAAGCTCGATACTCAGTCAAATATTAAACTGTTTTAATCATTAATATATAGTGGCTTCCGCTTAGGTCGCACATATATATCGAATTTGCACCTTAGCTCGCCATCTGAGTCTTGGTAGCTCAATGGTTAGAGCGTCTCACCGGTCATCAGAAGGTTGCGGGTTTGATCCCCGCCTGGGGCTCAGAAATCATTTTCTGAGTATCGAGCTTGAAGATCGTTCATCTACCTTAAATTTCAAAACTTAATCTGCACTTATAGTACCTCATGCATGTGCGTCAACCACGGGGGACCACGATGACGTGTCAAAATAAAGACATATATGTTTATATCATAAGTTTAACTTGATGTCTAACTATTGTATGCAGGGGGTAGTTAGCCCATTTTGACTTGGGGGGAGGCGTCCAGCTCAATTTTCCCGAACATGGTATACTTTTAAAAATTGTCGGAATTTAATTTGACACGCATCCAGGTCATGTATGATGTACTGTCGCTTCCTCAACACCAGTACATAAATTAAATATAATCTAGTAACCAAAAGGGACTTTGACCTACTTGGACTTACCAAATTTTGCCTGAATTACTATCTATTTTTGCCCGAATTTTCTATTTTTTCGCAAACTTTGGGGGGGGGGGGTTCACATCCCCAATGCACCTCCATAATCTATGCCACTGATTGTATGTAAAAACTTGCTATGGACAGATAATTTCAAATTTGCATAGAATGACCAGTTGCTATGCTAAGCTTTGCCATAGTTAACTTCTTCAGATGGAGCTCAAGGTAATGCCAGAATAATTAACATTGAAACAGGAGGTACAGTTCTTCGTCAAACACTGGTATGAGTGAAAAACTGAAAAATCATCAATTTGATTCATACTGATTTAAACTATTTTAGAAACTATATCATGATATTCTTGGATGGTTAAGGTTTCCAAATGCAGTCTGACATAAATATTTATAATTCATGAAATAATAAGTTATAGTTTTTTAATGATAGGTAAAAAAAAATAAATAAACATTACCTTATGTACATATAAACTGAAAGTATTCAGGTAAAAGATCACCAAAAATTTACTTATGTGCCTTACTTGAAAGAGAAATTAATTTCCTTCAAATCTGCACCTTCCACTCAATAATATCAAGTACTGAGTGCTTCTGGCAACCCTGAAATTTCAGTTATAAATCATATGATACTACCAAGACTGTTTTATACACAATTCCAGTAATGATGAATCCTGCAATGGACACTGCCATTGCATTTCACCATTCATTTCTACAGGCATTTCTTCAAAATAAGCAACCCAGACTTTTGCTACATGTATATTTTTAAAAAGAAATAGTTCCAGCCATTCATAGAACCAAGGGATTGCAATTAACTCAAAATACAGTTGGTAATTTTATAATTTGTCTCACTGTCTGTTGGTAAACATGAACTTCTCAGAAGCTCTCACATCTTCTTCTTCTCCTTCTTCTCTTGTTTCTGTTTCTTTTTTTCTGCCTTTAATTTCTTCTTGGTACTTTCATTTTTTAGGAGTTTATATATCATTAAAGCTGAAATTTTAAAAAAAAGTTGCTTAGTAATAAAATGGCAATAACTTGTTTTCTTAGTATGTGATTATCTAGGTCATTCCATTATATATTTACTTTAAAATATCAACATCAAAGAGAATAATGATGAAATAATCAACTTTTATTGATATACACATACAAGTCCATTACTGGTATACATATCACTAATGGTTTGTGGCAGCATGATTGTATAGTGTTCTAAATAATGAGATATGGAAGTTTAAATACAACTATATGTCAGTAATATGAAGAATGGCACTATGTAAGCACTATTTCATGAAATAGTAAAAGTTTAAAGGTTGGGAACTGCTTAAAATATGAGGATATAAAGCTAATGTTTTGAGTAAAGGCTCTTACTCACTCTGATCAAGGTATTAGCTCAAGATGTCAGTTTCTTATCAAGATATTTCAGGCAGCAAATAACCTTTAACTCATTTCTTACTGTGGTACAATACTTCAATTTTAGTTTTGCCAATGCTCGACAATTTACTCATCAGAGGGAGACATCTATTAGCTAATGAGTTAAACTTTTGCTACAGACACTTTTTTTGCTATATTAAGTGTATCTCACAAGTAGTTTGTACTGTATTTTAATAGTTAACACCTCAAGAATTCCAAGAGGTATGCTTCTGAAATTTAATGGTGTTTTGTCAAACATTGTTGGCTTGACTGTTCAAAAGAATCAGCAACAATGTCAAACTGAAAAAAGCAACTCTAAAAGAGTTTGTATTATCAAATGTACAAAAAATTTGATTACTAAATTTTTTAATTTTTGTTCTTTTGACTAATTTTAGTTGTTTAACTTTCAAGATTGACTTTAAAGCCTTGCCAAATAGTTTTTTCCATCTAATTAAACATCTCATTCACAAGTAGATTTCTCTTTGCATTGACATTGACAATGTCACAACATGGTAACACCAAAAACGTGTTGGATGAGATGACAATCTAATAAGTCACTGACGTTCTCACTACATATATAGTGGCACCTTTGCCATATCTGTAACTGAATAGACAATAACAAAATTCGATCCACTTCTTTTATAAAATAACCAACAGAACACAAAATATTGAATAGGTTGATTGAAACTTACAGTATACTAAATTTTAGGGAAATAGAAAAATATGTAAATGGTCATCTTCGGAAATTCATGATCTATGTAATTGCCATGACAACATAATTACCCTATAGTGTTTGCACAGTCCAATTTAAACCTACGTTATCCTGTGTAAATTGGTTGGTCTTACTTTAAAATGGCTTTTGAGATATAGGCCTCCAGTACAGATTACCACCCCCCTTCCTGCAATCCTCCCCCCCCTTCAAAAAAAATTTACTTAGTCTTAATTATAGGGTTAAAACAATCTTATCTTCTATATCATTACAGTTGCATATCGTCACCAACTGCTGTAAACAATGTACGGTGGAGCCGCAATAGTATCACCAGGTATTGTTGCAGTAATCAGACTTTATAATAAACTGTAAATTACGAATAAAAAATGATCATCTTACCTGCTAATATTACAATCACTATACTGGGAAGCAGGAGGAGTTTAACATCAACATTAAACCTTTCAAAAGGTGCGGATTCAGTTGACTCGTCCATCTTTTCAGCCTGGTTAAGCCGACACACCTAAAACCTGTAAAACGGCTAAAAGGTCGATCTATTTTACATCCACAAAGAAACGTAGTTTTTGTTATTATATTTCAAATTACACGTGGCGTTATGCAGGGAGCTGAGACGAGCTTATTAAACCTACTAAATGACATACGTCAGAAGTACACGAAACTCTTTCGGGTTTCAAATGGTTGAGGTGTTGTTCTAAAATTATGAAATATTTAGATTATTAAAATAAGTTCTTAACTTTCTAATGTAAGGAATAATACAAATTTAGCACGACTGATCGTTTAGAATATCCTTATTTCTCGAATTACTCTTTCTTTTTTTGGCAAAAGGTATTCTGGTGCTCTACGGGGTGATCCGATCATTACTTGAACGAGGGAGATTTCTCGTGGCAAATGTGCGAATTTATCAAACATTGAAAAGTTGGAACATATGAGAAGAATGTTAAACGTTAAGTGAAACGTCTTAAAACGGAGAATGGAAAGAATCAAAATTTCACGGGAAGATTGTATTTACACGAGTTGCTA
The DNA here is from genome assembly GCA_030142905.1 of Heliopora coerulea. Lineage (NCBI taxonomy): Eukaryota > Metazoa > Cnidaria > Anthozoa > Scleralcyonacea > Helioporidae > Heliopora > Heliopora coerulea. The sequence goes on along the minus strand of JASJOG010000192.1, from coordinate 358,342 downwards.
TTGGTAGGTCAGGTAATTATTAGTTATAAGGAATTTTCAAGATTATGGTTAACCTCGAAATAATAAGTTTGGATAATGTACCACACGTCAAAGTCGATTCTTATTTGGCATTCACGAGGTTACATCAGTAGTTTCTCGCTGCATTTAGACGTACCCTATTTAAGCAAATATTTTTGTTATGACTATTGTATTGTATTGTATTGTATCATGTGCTCTTATAATGTACTGTATTCAAAATATTTGAAAACATTATTATTGTTATTGTTATTGTTATAATTATTACTTACTGCAAGCAAATGAAACAGTAGTGGCAGTAACTGTTAAAGTAGCAAAAGCAGCATCACTAACCAAACAACTGAAGTAGCAGCAGTAACAGTGACAGTCGCAATTGCAGCAGCAGTAACAGCTGAAGCTGAAGCAGTGACTGCAATAGTTGCAGCTGGAGCATCAGCAGCAACTAAAGTACCAATGGTAATGATAAAAGCAGTAGAACAGAAGTACAGGTGGCAGCATTTTTAAATACAGAAGCAGCAGAAGCTATAGCTTTATAGCTGTAGCTTGAGTAGCAACATTAGCTGGGTAATAGCAACACCAGGGCAAATATTAATACCTGGGAGACCATCAATAGTAGCAGCAAGAGCAATAGAAGCAGTATTGAGGAGTTAGCAGTGGCAGCAGTAACATTAGTAGCTGCAACAATCTCAGTAACAGCAAATACAGTATTAGCAGTGGTAGTATCAGCAGTGAAAGTAGCAATACCAGCTTTAGTAGTAGTAGAAGCAGCAGCAGTAGCAATGGTAGTAATTGCAATAACAGTATCAGTAGTAATAGCAACAATAATCACAGTGGCAGTGGCAATAACAAGCAGCAGTAGCAGTAGCAACAGTGACAGCAGCTGCTGCTATAATAGCCGTAGTGGCAGCAGCAGCAGTAGCACTAGCAAGCAGCAACCAGGATCTACAGCAGAAGTGGAGGTAGCGGCAGCAGTTACAATAGTAATACTGGTAGTACCAGTGGCAGTAACAGCAGCAGTTACAAACACCTATAGCACCAGTAACAGTAGCAATATGAGCTGTCACTGTAATACTATAACAGCCATTTAATGGCAATCTTTATTATCATTACTTAGTGAAGAAAATGTATGGAAACTTTGCGAAACATTGGAGAACTATTTAGGAATGGATCTTTCCCAGTTTCATGTGGTATTTATATCCAATAAATCAAAGAAGGTAGTGTGAGGTAATCATTCTTGCATAACTATGATTGAATGTTGTTTAATTTGATTTTCTCCTTAAATATATTCAGTTCTACAACCAAGAAGGGTTCACATGTTAATAAAGCTACAACAATGTGCATGACATGGATGAGATAGAGGCTTCTGGTTTGAGGTCTCAATAATATTTGGTTGTCATTAATATTCAACCTTCTCTGTTTTAGGTTCCTTTATGGTGTCAAAAAGCAAGCACGAATCCAGTGTGCCCTGTAATATGGGTAAGACTTGATTAATGTTCAGCCACTGGTGGAAAATCTATGTTTGATTAGTTAACTAATATACATTTGATTGGTTCCTTACGAGGAGAACATTTATTATTCACTGAAGACAAAGTGAATACTGTTGTATAATCTCAGTGATGGATTGTTGAACATTCACCAAGCTTGAGGCAAATAATCATTTTGGTGTAATCACACAGGTGATTATATGAAAGAAAATAGTGAACGATTTCAAAAATTTATTTAATGTAAAGTGGCATGCATTAACACTCCAAGCATGACTTAACTGTTATATTCAGGTGCAGATGATTATAGAGAAATATGACACAATTATGGACCAATTACCACATGGGATTTTCCATAATCACCTGTATGATTGTACTAATACATGTAGCTAATAGTGGATCAGATATTTTGACTTTCTGTGAACTGAAGTTGCTTGAAACATACTGTAAGTCTGTGCCCCCAATGGCTTCAGCAAAACCTTGATGCTTCTTGCTTTACTTCCAGGATTACCATGTGATTTTAGTCTACACCAAGGAAAATAACTCACTTGTATACGATCTGGACACAATATTGAACTTCCCTTGTCAGCTACAAGAGTATGCTGAGAAAGCCTTACAAAGTGAAGATGATTTCAAGGAAGACTTTTTGAGGTGAGGCTACCAATTATTATCTACATTAACTTTAAGTTGTGTGACCTGTGAGACAAAAATACAGAATCTTCCCCACTTCTATCATTTCTTCGAGCAGGAACAAGAACATGGCCAAAAGAGTCGTTTAGTTGACAGCCACATTTTTATCTTTTGAGGATTAAAAGTAAAAAGCTCATGTGCAAATACATATTCATGCTGAAATGCACCACACAAGGCAGAAAATGCTTAGAGTACATTGCAACATAGGTCAAGCAAAAATAACAAATTCCTGTTGGGAGTTGAAACCGTTACACCTTGGCTTATTCATGCCTTGATTGTATATCATGTACAAGAAGGAATGTTTGATCTCATTTCCAAATGCCAAGAAGTTAGTTTTTTGACCAACTCAGGTGTTTGGAAGTCAGATCAAACACGACCTTCAAGTGTATGATACGGCTTCTCAAAAGAATCCGAATTTATGAAGAACATTGGGCATAAAGTTGTTCACACTATATGCCGATTAAGATCACTTTTCCAAACTACGTCTCAATACTAATTTCCTTTGTGTTTTCTCCATGAATTATGAGTGAGTTTGTGAAATATAAGTAATCCAGCTGAGTATAATATCTGTTACTCAACATTCGTAAGAGGTCAACTCAGCAAGGAGCAGGGCTCGTCCCTTTGACGAGTAAAATTGTCTAGCGTTAGCCGGAGAAAAATACTAAAGTGTGCCCTTGGCCCTAAATGAATTAACGGGCTGACGATCGAACGTGAAATTTACAGCTGTACTGCATGCTATATCATTCTCTTAGTTTAGTTTGGCAATGAAATTTCATTCTGAATAAGCGTTTATGTAAAACTAAGAAAATTATCCATTCTTAATTTTATTCCAGGATGTTCCGAATCATTCCTGCCACACTCTATCTCCAAAAGTTCGCGTCGGACCGCTCCCATATGCTAACTCAGGAAGGCGAATGGCTCAAACCTCCACCTCCATACCCTCCATTAAGAACACGAGGTAAAACGATTTTGTGTTCACGTTTCGATCTTTAAAAAAACCATACAGTGTACGTCTTAGTTTGTTTATTATGTTTTTCGTCAGCAGACGATTATGTCAAGCAGAGAAGCAGACGGGAAAGTACAGTCAAACATTACATTCACATGGCTGTCAACTATAGTCTCTGCTATATTAAACACGGGATGAAAATATATTCCCTCTTCTTCCCGTACCACCGCGATCCATTGACGGGATAATTCTCGAGCTTGATATGAATCAGCTAACTTAGCCTGTTGATGCAAATCCGGGCTAAGCTTTACTGGTGATATATATGGTCCAACATATATATATTTTGGATATGTGGGAGCTTCGAGGTATCTTGAGTGATAGATGAACGTTCGCCAAACTATGTCCTCAGAAAAACGATTTCTGAGCCGCAGACGGGGATCGAAGCTGCAACCTTCTGATGACCGGTGAGACACTCTAACCATTGAGGTAGCGAGACTCAGATGGTGAGCTAAGGTGCAAGTTTACCAAGACTCACCATCCGAGTCTTGGTAGCTCAATGGTTAGTGTCTCACCGATCATCAGAACGTTGCGGGTTCGATGCTCGTCTGGGACTCAGAAATCGTTTCTCTGAGGATAGAGCTTGACGAACGTTTGTTAATCATTCAAGATTGTCCGGCAGTTACCAAACCAGGAATAAATTTATGTCCTCTTCCCAGAAAGCCATGGCTGGCCACGCCACTGGCTTAATACTTCGGTCTGCTATCGCAAATTTACATCTTTGTCCTTTCTTGAATTCTTTCTAGATAGTTCGATGAATTTGTTTGAATATATTGACATGAACCAAGAAAACGGAGAAGGGACAGTGGTGGATCTTAACGGCTTTTTGAAACATTTTGAATGTGAAGTGCAATGGAATAGCTAGCGAGAAAAAAAAATAGTAGCATGATGCTGAACAGCAAAGGCCGTCGTAAAGGACGTAGGATTGTATGCGCCCTATCGTTTTCAACAAGGGAAGCCTGGGTAGAGACTATACCAGAGTAAAAAGCTACCACTTCTCCTGATTTCATCGCGTTTTTGACGGAATCTCCCATCTGCCTGCTTTCAAGCCATATTGTTGATAAAAATTTTCTGCCATTTTTTAACAAATAATGGAGCATCTGTTTATTTCTCACCACCATGCACCGGCGCGCTGATATGGCTATAAGAACTAATTTTTATAACTATAATCCAATGCCTGCCGACAACTGTAAAAAATACAATATAAAACAAACTGCGAATAGAAGCATCTAGGTACCCAAAACGAGTAAGAGCACAAGACAATATTGAGAAGGTAATATTTCGACTATATTACACAGTCATTGTCAAACCTGTATGACTGATGGCCCGTGCGGCTTCTGAGAGAACAATAGTTGTTGTGCATCCCTGTGTAAATTCTGCTTACCTTGTTGAAATAAGTTACTTTAATGCATATTTAAGATAATCCTCTCCAACCAACGTCCTTGACGGTGCTTTGGCCAAATATCCTCGCTACCTTCTCTCTAAATACGAGTCCGTTTGAGAAGCTAGGTCTATCATTCTGAAAATATTCTCCCTCCAGTTTCAAAACACGTCGAAATTCGCTTAGGAATGGAAGGAAGAAACCTTGCTCGCGAATGAGCTACCCCCTTAATTTATGAAATATCTCAAACAGTTCAGGTACACGACAGTATTGAGAAATTTCTCGTTCGTAACAACTTCTACAAACACGCACACAAGTTTCGGAATCAATTTCATTCGAAAAAATTTTCAAATTAAATTTCTACGAAGAAGGCGGTATGAGTGTCGTTCTAAATTGCCGAAGCGACATTATAAGTTGCGGATTTCTCTCTTATTTCAAATAAGTTAGAGTCTCTTTCAAGTCCGCATTCTGTTTGTTCGTCGTCTGATTCGTCCGATTGCAAATCCAGGTCATCTACAATGATATTTTCTGAGGATTGAGCTACTGGTACGACCGTCTCTGCATTTCTTGATTGTGTTTCATTATCCAAAAACGACTCACCCTCTTCATTCACAACATCACCATCCGTTATACTTTTGGCTTCGTTGCTTTTGGACATTTTTGTTAACCTCGAGTTTGTTTCAAGTTCACTTACAACGTCATCTGTTTTTGGATAGAGTCTCCCAAGAGTGATACCACGACGTTCACTATCCTGCACAACCATTTCAGTATTTTTCGATACTGTTTCATCGTCCAAATATAACCCCAATTTTTCATTTACAACATTATCTTCATTTATACCACGCTCGTCGTTTTTGTAGTTTTTTGCGACCGCCAAACTCAGTTCAGCAGGAGAATCCTCCGTCCCGCTTGAGGTACTTACTTCGTCCTCATCGGATTCAATTGTTTTCTTTTCTTCTAAGCTCTTTGCTAATTCTGTCTTCTCGTGTTCTTGTTGATCTGGCACAGCGTCATTTATTTGCAGCTTCTTTTCTGAAAGAAATTTCAGCCTCGCAGCCTCGAACTTGTCCTGGTAGGTCTCCCGTGCAACCTTGGTGAGCTCCATGAGATTTTTGAAATAGTTCTAGGACAAAAAAAAAACACATCAGGGCTAGAAATTGACAATATTCCGATAACCAATGGTCAGTGGTTTTCACTGCGTGGTTAGTAAAAGTTCTGTTTGACATAATTTCTAAACAGAAAAAAATGTTGCTTGAATGGATATAATTAAACCTCCGAAAATGCTGATGTTAAAAAACCATAACCGGCCGACAGTTTAAGCAGGTACAAAGCAAAACAAATTCCGAAAAATATTCTTAACTTGTGATTCAAGTGAAAAAGAATAGATAAGATTAACGGTAATATTTCGACTCTATTTCAGGGTCATCAAACCAAATGAATTACAAGGCTTGCTGACCGATATATATATATATATATATATATATATATATATACACATACATACACATACATACATACATAACATATATATATATATATATATATGTATATGTATACGATGAAAAGTTTGTTCTCAAGCTTTATCTCAGAAAATTTCTGAGTTCCCCAACGGGAATCGAACCCGTGTCTCCCGATTGCCTGTACGGTTGTTCTACCATTAGACCATAGGGTCTCAGACGGCAAGTATGATGTTAATTAGAGACCTGGTTCGTAATATTGATATGCCTCTTTCGTACTTGAAAGCTGAACATACCTGTAATGTGATATTGTGTATAAGTAAATTTCATCTTACTAAGTGTAGATGTTTGTAAGCTTGGATATATATGATGAAAAGGTCTCTAATTAACATCATGCTTGCCGTCTGAGACCCTATAGTCTAGTGGTAAAACAACCGTACCGGCAATCGAGAGACACGGGTTCGATTCCCGTTGGGGAACTCAGAAATTTTCTGAGATAAAAGCTTGAGAACAAACTTTTCATCATATATATCCAAGCTTACAAACATCTACACTTAGTAAGATGAAATTTACTTATACACAATATATATATATATATATATCGTGTATATATATGTGTATATATATATATATATATATATATATATATATATACATCATCAATTACTTATTCGAAATATTACCGTGTACCTTGCTGATGTTCAGTTTTTCTGCTTGTCTTCAACAACTTCACAATCACTCATTCATACAAATATTATTCACCTAACGTGCTCTTATTCTTAGAAGCTCTTCACATTGTTTAATTCTCCTGAATTGAACGTTGGTCTTAAGGCCAGTAAAGAACTTACACTATTTTCCTAATTCTCACCGACTCATCTCTACCTCAAACAGTCACCATTTTCACCACCTTCCGTTCCACTCTATTGCGTTACCCATGTCGGTTTATAGTTACGTAAATTAGGCTTATCAATAATGTCATCCGCCCATGTATATATAAACTGCATGCTTCATGTAACTTTATTTGGTCTGATGATGGTTTGGAAATGAAACCGAAATATTACTAATTCAACTTTCGTCTTGATTTTGACTCATATTCTGAGTTTTCAAGATGTTCCTCGTCAGAATGTTTTACCAAGAAGGTTTATTAGACGGTTAAAATGCTGAGGCCGCAGCGGCGCAAATAAAATATTTCTATTCCAAAAGATCATTCCGTATAACCCCCTTAATATTTGGCCGAGTAAGGAAGTCGAAGATGTTGTCTCTTATTGCAGCATGGGATAGCGCAATTCACTCGCTAGGACATCCGCTTGACTAGCGTACAACGGGCTCCTGATCTACGACTTAGTACCTGAGCTCCGTCATAGGAAAAAATCCCGACGATACTGACTGGAACTTTCTTCAAAAGAATTTTTCCAAGAATCTGTCTGTTCAAGGAAAATACCACCGGGACATTCTGAGAATGACACAATTCTATTATGTTCGACAGGAGATCATCAAGACCACCTAAAAAGTAAAATGAGCATTAGCTAACGGAAGATGAGATAACGAAGATATAGTTTCATTGAGATAATTCAAATATTACTTCCTGAGGAAAAAGTGCGGCTGTGAGCGTTTAGCTACCAAGTCTGTGATACCTTTGGACTTTGTCGGTTCCATGTTTGGTGTAACTATCACGCATTTTAGTCTCTTTAACTTGAGATGTTTGAAAACTTCTCTCAGACCGCAGACGAACCGACGTTTAGCTTTGGCCTAGAACGCAAAATTTTACATCGTTAAAGTTAGTGAAGAGTGAGTGACTCTGACCCGATGTTTCTTGGGGGCCATTTATATGGACTCGGGTAATAAGGGTACCCTCCCCCTCGCGCTACCCTGGCCGAGATACTTTCACGATAATATTGTCTGAACTCTTCCGCAAGTGTTCATATTCAGAGGTCTTCGCTTGCCTCGGTTAACAGCATTACCCTTGTATTAGGGTCACCCGCTTTGCGGGACAGGGTAACCCTTCAGGTCGAGACAAGTTTCAACCATGTGAACGACTTGACGCGGCCACCCGAGTTATGTATGAAGTCAAGCATGCGCAATTAGTTCGGTGTCACAAATGGATTTTGCTTTATGGCTGCCTGTCCAGCAAGAACATCCTGTTGAGTTTGCCTCTGCCTGGTTATGACTAGTATTATTTTAGTTATTGTCGAAATAACAACCTCAACATTCGAGGAGATACTGTAGATAACAACATTGTCATGAATTTGAGCATGTGATTCACCATCTTTGCACTTTAGGGTTGATCCCAACATCACGTTTATGGTACTTCTTCCAAATAAACAGTCGATAAAGTTGTCGGGTGGGGGCGTTAGGATAATTCTATCACCCGAGTCCGTGCAAATAGCCTCTTAACTGGGGATCCACAGAGATCATGGGAACACAGGGAGCTGTTGGGGCATCCATGAGATAAGAACAATAGAAGACGATACACTGAAATTCTGCACCTACTTGGAAGATATTGCGATTTCAAATTTAAAGTTATTTTTCTTGTAACTAATGTTTGACACTCTTTCGCCCACTTAACGTTAAACGGCAGGAGTGGTGATGAGCACTCGTACCTTCACAGGATCTTTGTGGAAGAGACGATCTTGAAATCGAATCAGTTCCTTGAGAAGGGTCATCACAAGTCCATTGATGTCGTAGTCAAGATCATGATCACAATATCTTTTCAAAAGTAAAAACATGACAAGAATGAAGGATATATGTTAGCGCTACTCCAAGTGAGCGAACCCTTACCGGATAAGTAGAGAAAAACTCTACTTGGCCACGGCTGGGATTCAAACCCGCGACCTTCGGTACGGTGACGGCATTTTTATTTGACAATTCGAAACTAACTAGTTCCTCCATATCATCACAGACTACGTCTGTTAAGCTTCCAAAGTTAAGAAATTATGTGGGATTATGTACTTGGGTGAAGAAGTACAAACACTATCACCCTACGGCCTGCTCCCGGCTTGGCCTTGTAACTCGGTAGAGCGTCAGATTAGTAAACTGAAGGTCGCGAGTTCGAATCCCAGCCGCTGTCAAATAAAGTTTTTCTCTACCTGCCCGGTATGAGTTCGTTCACATGGAGTAGCGCTATTATAGATATCTTTGTTCCTTCACCCAAGTACATAATCCCACATAATGACAAGAATGAAGTTCACAAGTTACAAAGTTAAAAAATTGAATTGGTAAGACTTCGCGTAGCCCTAGCAGGAGTAGCAATAGCTACACAAAGTTTAGTAAATCGAAGCATACATAGTTTGGAAACTCGGTTGACGTTAGTGCTTCTTGCAGTGAACGAGAATGAAGTTCTGCCTTAAGCTGGAAAGACCTTCACTCAACAAAATCTGTAGTTTCGTGGCAATTGACACTAAACCAGAACGGCTGTGAGATTGAACCTTACATAAAGCTCAGCAAAAAGATATAAACAGTTTTTCCACTGTGTTCTTCTAAATACTGCTTCACGTTAGCCTTTTGAGTACGAAAAGAAAGTTTCCGAGACAAGAGCGGGAATTTTATTTTTCCTTCATGCAAATCAAAACATTTCTTGAGAAAATTCACGAGCGGTTTAAATCTGTGAATGCAGAAAAGTGCATACAGCGAATCCCTAGGGCGGGCAAACGAAGAAACAACGATTCCGACACAAATCTGGGCTGGGAAGCAAATTTTGCTTCGGTAACACTGTTTCCACGGTAGGGCAAAAGGAGAAACATTCGAGGAAACAATGAAAATCTCAAATGTTTCTGCAACAATATTTCTTTGTTTGCCCAGGACCGAAATTTCATGTTGTTGTCAAAATTATCGTACTTTCTCAGCCCTGCAACCTGGCATCTGAAAAGTAGCGGTTAATGGTGTGAACGAATAGTAATTTTAGACGCACACTGAGTGATACATACTCTCGAAATTTTCTGCTATGGATGCTTTTTTTAACTTCGTCCGGCAATGAGATCGGTGACCTTTTAGGCTCTAAATGGAAGGACATTAATTATATAATGTAAGGTATAGTTCATCACTTACACTCAACACAATGTTATGAAATGGCTTTATACACTGACACGAACGGTATAAAACTTGACTTAATGATAAAACCAGCATAGAGTGGAAGGCACAAAATGGCCTTGCACGACGCAAAACAGCACAGCTTACCATAGTAACCTCACCATAACGCTACACAACACGCCACCACAATACAGGCTTGTTAAGTAAGCATCAATACACACCCACGATATTGGAGTAAAGTTCTTTACCTTCATCACCAATGTTCTGGCATTCTTCAATAACATTTCCATCATCCTGTGTTTCCCTACAACATCACCACACAAATCCATTAAAATGTGCTGAGCATAGACTGGATAAAAACCAAATCACGAAAATTCTTACTCTGGCGATAACTTTCCTTCTCGCAACATCTTTTTTTCTTCTCTTTCTTTGATAAGAATCTAAAATTAACAGAAAGATTTAAAAGCCCAGTATTAGAACCCTCAAATTGTTGTGCCATTCCGTTTCTCTACCCTGGTCTTTGTCCTTGTTTTGTGCTTTCTCTCGATTGCCGTCCCGGTCTACGTCCCAGTGTCTGACTCTGCACCTGTGTTTATTCCTGTCCCTGTCCTGTCGCTGGCTGTTACCTCTCGCTGTCCTTTAGGGGCTAATTACATGGGAAAATTTCAGCCCGGCAAACCGGGTTGAAAAAAGCCCCCTATTAAATGAGTAATTTCAGCCCGGGCTGAAACTGAAATGGGAAGTGAATCCAGGCAGAAAATTGTTGGTAGCCTTTGTTGTTTGGGCAATTTACATCTTCTCACGTGTGTATATCGTCTGTTTAGACCGGGCTGAAATTTTTTTGTGCGATTACATGGAGTTTTTCAGTCCGGGTTGCTCAAACTGGGCTGAAACTTTCTTCACGTAATCGCGAACTCTGATTCTAAAGTATTTTATCGAAAGGTTGGGCTACGCTGAAATCTCAGCCCGGGCTGAAACTGTCTATGTAATCAGCCCCTTAGATTTACTCCAAGTCCGCTTCTATCTAAGTTTCGGCGCGAGCAAGAAAGCGCACGAAGCGTGAAAAATGATAGTTAACTCGCGGGCGGCCGAGCATCACGCGCTCTCTTGTAAGTTTAGACAGAGGCAGACTTGGAGCAGATTTATCCGTCCCTGACCGTGCCACTGGTTCTATCTCTCTCAGTTCCTGTATATACTTGTCCCTGCTTCCAGGCGCGTAGCCAGGAATTTTTATTTGGGGTGTCGCTCGTTGTCGAGCAACTTTTGCCACTATTGAACTTCGTTCAATATTCTGCTGACAACTGCCCAAACATTCACATCTCCATTTCAACATTTCAGATAGCATGCATCGACAATTTATCGCTACGCCTGGAGTGGTTTCAAGCTCGCAAATCAAAGCTTGCCAGATTGTGACAATGTCTTATGACTCATTACTGAATTAGAAACTCAAACTCGTTGCAGCCATGGGAGGGGTTTGAACCCCTCGAAGTGTTTGACCCGGCTCTATCTCTCTCTGTCCCTACCTTTCCCCTGCTGTTACCTTTTCCTATCCGTCTCCTTGTCCCCGCTTCCATCTCTCTCAGTACTTGTTCCTGCCTCTGCTTGTATAACTCTCTATCCATGCTTCTAACTCGCTCTGTTGCTGCACCTGTCCTTATCCCAGCTCCTCCATATATATCCCTCTACCATTTGACGTCAAGTAAAAATTATCCCTCTCACTGTTATTTCGGGAACTCTTGCGCATGATTTGAACATTTGTAATACGTAACTGAGAAGAAGGATGTTGGACATCTCGGTATTTTACGAAATTAGACAGGTTTAACCATCACATACCTTGCGCATCGCGCTTGGCTTCTTCTTTTTCGGAGTCTCTCGTTCTTTTCTGTGGAGTACTATTGGAGCTGTTGAGTCAAGAGGGTTTGATGCATCGGCCTAACATAATTCATAAAAGGAGAACAATTCAAGACATGTACGGCTCTATTCTCAAGATTATCACTGACTCTATCAATGACTATAAAATTAAACTGACGACTTTGGCAAACCTTGGGTTTATTTAAAACCTTTGATTCCCTTTGGGGAAGTTGCATCTGAGCTGGCATCAATCCCCCAGCCCGTACAACTTGCTTCTTTTTTGACGATTTTTCCTAAATCAAAGCAAGAAAAAAGAAGCAAACATGAGTTTACTATAAAACAAAACACAATCCGAAAACGAACATGTTGAAAATCCAAGATTCGGATTATAAACAAGACGACAAAGTTTAATGGTAATATTTCGTCTTCATTTTAAAGACATCGTCAGACCGATTGGCTTACATACAAATAACAAACTTAGGATAGACGACATCATCAAAGAAAAGTTTCTATATAAATACTTCATATATTATTTGAATACTTTATATATTATTCACATACTTCATATATTAGTTTCTATTTACATACTTCGTCTTGTTTATAATCCGAATCTTGGATTTTCAAAATGTTCGTTTTCGGTTTGGGTTTTGTTTTATATTTCTTTAAATTGTCGGCTGGCCATGGATTCTGAGTATACTATATGACCATAAACTAACAATGCAACCATCAATTAGATGTTGAAGCGAGAACTGTTTAGAGAACAAAAGAAGGATAATAACGTGAATTCAACAGCATGCAAATCCAAGACCTTACGGCAAGGCGAGAAGCCATCACTGGAATTTAGAATATATTGGCTATTCTTTCCAGGATTGAAGACCTCTAACAACTGAGAGAAAGTTCTTCGATTTTCTAGACGATAACTTTTTAGAATAAATAACCCGGGGAAATATCTGAAAAAAAGCAATTCCACCTCAAAAACGATTCTTCCAAGCTTGTTCAAAATTGGCTATAGTTGTCAATAGAGGGAGATAGTCCTTGCAACTGCACCTAAACCTAGCCACTTTAAGGAACTCGGTCCACACCTGGTGTCACGTGAACATATGTGGCCCATAATCCCTCTTTGCCTCAGGGCCCATAGTGGCGGTCTCGGCGGTTAAAGTAAAGTACCTTTATACTGGATAGCCTTATCAGCTACCTGAGCTGTTCTCCCTAGAGGTCCAGTAAGGGCCACCCCTCATGGGTCCAGTGTTACTGCAGAAGGAAACCGGAGTACCCGGACAAAACCTGCGATGCTTGGTAGAGTCAAACTGGACAACGCTCTTCTCAAATGTGACCGAGGTAACTTTAATCAGATAACTGCACGGAGCCGGAATCAAACCCTAGTCACAGTGGTGAGAGACACGTGCGTCATCACTGCGCCATCAGTACCTCCTAGCTCCCTCTTCTGACTGTAATTGCGTTAATGAAGGTAGGTCTGAGGACACCTCCCTAAATTCAACATTTATTGCCAGAACCAGAACTAGTACTGCATGCTAATGTACAGAACCAGTTGATATAAAAATGGAACAATTCACAAACATTTCTCAATTAACGGGGTAAAAACAACATGTTATAAACAATACGCGTTTCTTTAACATACCTCCAACTTAGCAAACATGTCTCCAAAGTCAAACATTACAAGTTGTTTGGTTTTCTTCACAGCTGCTGGTGGTGCCTCCGAAGAGTTCTTTTTCTTTTTCTTCTTCTTTTTTTTCTTTGTTTCGTTAGTTTCTGGCTCACTTACTTCATGCTCCTCACTTTCTTCCTTCGGAATCCGAAGGATACCTCTCTCGCTCTCGTCAGCAACTGCTGGACCAGGTAACTGCAGGAACAATTTCATTACAATAATTTAGATTGGCAACAATTGCTAATCAACCGTCGGGAACCTTAATACTGGAAGCATGACGTCAACGGACATGACGTAGTCTCTCAAGTATGCAATATTTCTCAAAAAAACAGATTAAGAAACAGGTTTGATTTTAATAGTCATCATCCTAGTAAGTATAGTGCTTTAGAAAGTACATTCAAACTCGGAAGACAATAGCTGCTCCTTAGAGAGTTTTAGTTCTGTCGATCCAACACCATGGGCGTCAATTCATACGCAGAAGTGGGTGGGACGCCGGCAATGGGTAGTGGGTGAAGCGTCGGTGTGTCTGGAGCAAGAATTTTAAAATATAAGATCTCTGAGACCCCTTCATATATTTCGAGACTTTTGTTTTTAGCAAAGTTTACACTTCAATATTCATTAGAAACGAAGTTGTCCTTGTGATGATTTCACGATAGCTTTACCTCATAGTTCATGAACGAAAAGTTTGGAAACTTTGTTATTGCTCAACAAGTGACAAATCAAAAGGAGTTAAGTTGTGGACTTACCACTTGGACATGCGCGTGCATGATGTCATGATGAACCACAAGTCCAAATGATTTATGGGGCCAGTTTAAGGCCCCGTGAAGACAACCGATGGTCTTATCCATTTCATTACAGAGTACGAAATTGAATTTAATGACTAACCAAATTGTTGGGGGACAATTGATGTAATGCTCTAAAAAATGTATGGGGAAATTTCCCCCACCAGTAGACGCCCATGTCTAATACACCAGCCGGAATTTGTTACCAAACGAAATATCACCACAGGAATATCATTCAAACCAGTCTAAATTGTCCGTATTCTAAACAACAAAGTAGTTTCCCGACACTCCGTCTATAAAACTGGTATTTTTTCATTTTTTCATAAGACTCACCTGGACCTTTGGCTTAGCTTTTAGAATGTCACTGTAGGATAACTGAACTCTGGTCTTGGTATCAGAAGTGGGTTTGTCCTCGCTATAACTGTCTCCAAGCATGACCTTGGTCTTGTACTGTTCTCTTTCTATTTTCTCAGGTTTGCAATCCCGGTTTCCTTTGAGCGTTTTAGCTCGATTACTTTTAAGGTCAGTTTTGTCTTGGCTTGCATTTGGTATTTCATGCGTCGACCTCACCTTGTAGCGGTTCACCACATCGGCTTTCTCAGCTTTAGCAGCCTGGTCAGCCCTAAGTCCCCAAGCTTGGTTACTTTTGAAACCGACATTTCGTCCTTTTTCCTCTTTTCCGACTTTATTGGCCAAAGCTTTGTCAGTTCTCTTCCTCCAATCTAAATCACTAGAACATCCTTTATTTGAAGGACGTTCAGCACGAGTTTGCGGTTGTACTTTTAGCCTATCTTCATTACTCTGTATCTTCGTATTTCTATTTTCAGAAAATCGTTTTGAATTACTATAATTACTTCTAGAAATGTTTGGCCCACTCTCCCATGCTCGTTCAGCGTTTTCCGATGCTCGACGCAAGATACTTTCTTCCCCAAAGGTTCTACGTTTCAGTGAACCCTTTTTATCTTCTCTTTCACTGCCTTCGTCATTGCGTTCTCGTTCTTCAAGAGCTCTCCTTTTTGCCTTGCTTTTAACAAGAAGAAATCCATTATCGTCTGACTGTACCTGACACAGGACATGCTCATCGTCTAGGGACTGTTTTGTTTCTTGATTTCCAACTTTGCTGCTGCCACTCGCTGACCTGGGACTGCTACTTATTCTTTCATCTTCAGGACGACTTTTCCTATTGCCTTTCCTACCACGCGTGCTTGTCTGGCTTTCAAAGCGATGTTCATCAGATCTAACATTTACATTTTGTCCAATTATACTCTCTGCAGTTTTGTCCATTGTTCTAATATTACCTGGGTTATTCCGATTGGAAGACCTCAGTTTTTCACTAAATGAAACAGCAAAGGTAGGTGCGTTGACTAAAACAGAGTTATTTTCACTTGAGCCTTGATTCTGTTCGCTTGTTAAGCCAAGAGCGGGGAATTCAAACTCAATCCCATCCTTTTGTGTAAGACTGAAGCTCTCCTTTACATTGAAAACAGATCCAGGCTTTGACTGACTTGCTGGTTTGACTAAAATATCTTTTTTCTTGATCATGTTGGCAGACGAATTTTTAACATTGTCATTGGACTGGCCTGCTAGAGTTGTTGATGGATTGAAGTTCTGGACTGACTTGGGAAAGTTCTATAAAGCCAATTTGTTGAATATTAATTTACATTTAATAAGTGTGCATGTAGAAACTGTAAGTAGTTTCAAAATAAGGAGATGGAGAGGGCAATGGAAAGAGAGAAAGAGAAGAGACAGATAAAGAGTTGGAGGTAGACAAAAGAAGAGCAGCTAGCCAAGACTGAGAGGGAAAGCAAGTGGAATGGGGAGAGATGGGAAGGAAGAGTAAAAATGGGAAGCAGGTGATGATGAGGGGGAGAAAGGGAAAGAGTAGGAGATGGGGAAGGTAGATGAAGTGATTGAGAGGGAGGGAAAAGGGGGAGAGATGAATGAGAGGGCCAGTAGTAGAGGGAAAATAGGGGGTGAGGTGGAGAAAGTTAAAGGAAGGGGGAAGGGGGAAGGAGGAAAATTTGAAAGGGAGAGGGCTGAACAGACAAGACAGGCAAATAGGTACATAGATAGATAGACTGGCTGATGGACAGACAGACAGAAAGTTAGACAAACAGACAGATAGACAAAAAGATAAGTAGACAGACAGAGACAGACATATTGGATCAAAAAATGGATGGACAGATAGGTAAGCAAACAGGCAAATATAAAGATTGATATGTTTGGACAATTTTGAGGTTTGGCTATGTCACTGTTCATCAACAGAGTTATATTGAAGTCACTGTTTCCTCCCATGAGTGATAATTTATTGAACAGGAAACAAAGAAATGGATGTTACACAAGATCTGTGAGTGGGAGCAAAGTCTGCATGGCTAAATTTTGGAACATACATTGAGACATTTTGTTAAGCTTACTGTACTTTCTTATCTCTCATATTGAGGCTAGCTGCATACAGTACAACATACAGTACCACATAATATACAGAATCTGCTACTTAGATTGCAATCTGAGTCTTGGTTGCTCAATAGTCTGTGTATCTCACTCATTCTTAACAGATGGTCATGGTTCCAATCCTATCTGGGGCTGAGAAATTAATTTTCTAATGAAATGGACTTGACAAATGTCCTCATGTTGTCTGAAACTTGAAATAATTTACTTACAGTTTTCTTTTTTGTAAATTGTTGTTGTGATATTGACTTTGAACAATCTCCAGCCTTGGAGCTTGTTGGATAAGATTGCTGAGAGTGTGCAGCAGTTTCTGCCCTTAACCAACTAGGGACAAACTCTGAAACATTAGCTGAGAGGTGTGATGCATTGGGTTTTGTTGGTTCTCCACATTTTGAATGAACATAGGATTCTTCCCTTGGAGTAAATGGCATCACATGTGGTGACAAGCTGCTGAATTGTACCTTTGAATAACAGATAAAAATTAATTAACAAAATGTATATAAACAGATTGATAAATAAATGTACACATTCTAAATAGGAGTATTGACTATTAGCAAAATAATTAATACTTATTTTAGTCTTACGTAACTGTATATTTTATTCCCTTATTCTTTGAAAGTTGCCTTATTGTTTTTCACAAAATGGAACTTTAATTGCATGGTATGCTTACATACAGATTTTTATATTATTCATCATTTATGCTATGATATTTAAAATTCTCATTTTCCTATCCTTCGTCATCTACCTTGGCATTCTATAGTGTTTAATCAATATAGTTATAATGATTATCTGGTTATCACTAGTACAACATACTACCCACAGTCTACAACAACCAATTTAGTACAATATACAAATTAGTATATCACTTCTACTTCCTTTGACCAATCAGAATACAGTATTCTGAATTTTAATCCAGTTAATAATCAGTAAACAACACATGAATTATATCCTTCAACTTCCGCCTTCAGTGCCTAACCATCAAAACATCTGAGTAAAATACCTCAGGTAAAAAGGAGCAATTTGATGTGAACTGGCGGCAGTGATTGCCACAACAATTGCTTACATGGCTGAAGCTTAGTGTAGATATTAAAAAGGGAAAGTTTCAACTTTAACACTCCAAGATTCATTAACACCTTACGATACGGCATTACGCGCTCAATAAGTTACTTTCCAAATCATGCCTGCTTGGTGTAAGCGTGGCGTGAACGTTATATTAGTTACCTGATCTACGTTTGCACCACTCATTCTCACCAAATACTTTGCACAACACCAGGCACATTAAACAGCTGGAGAACACAAGCAGCGGAACTGAAATCACTGGCTATAATTCATCGAAATCCAGTCCTTGTATCCTGACTCATAACCGCAATCTAATCCTCACTAAACAAACAAAAAATTGGAAAACTTTCTACGATTACAAGAGTTTGCCATACGGTAACAGCTTCCACAACGAAATCTTGGCAAGCACTTCGCTAGTCAATGTTGTTATTGTGACGAATGACTGCTGTTACATATGAATGCGGGTACAATGAGACTTTGACGCGAAAGTTTTTTTTCGAGAAAAATTTCGTGCAACTTATTTACAAGATGGCGCCTTGAAGTGTTCTTGCTAACTGGAGCATTTCATTTTGATATGGTTTAGAGAAATACTGACGTGCCTTAGCACGTTTTGTGTATCAAGAGACAAGTACACAGAAACATATCTTTGACAGAAAGGAAAAACCGCGGTAAGTGGCTTAATCTCGTTTTGAATACTGAAAACGATGCATATAAAGCATGCGATGATGCCGAGTTTAATATATTCATTGCCATAGATCCAAGAAGGGAGTGATATGGAAGCTTTCCCCCAGCTAGCACTTTAGCTTCTACCAAAGAAAAACAAACAGTAAGATTTTCATGCATCAACAACTGACATACTGACAAGTTTTTGACCAATGTGGAATGGTTGTTTGCAAGTCAGTTAGACTGGGAAGCAATGAAGCCAAGTGACCTTGCATTGGAGGGACAAATTCCCTGTTGAAAATGAAGCAAAGAATTATATACAGGAAAATTGAACCGTTTTCAATATGTCTGAAATGAAAAGTGCAATAAGATGTCAGAAGTTGTCCTTCAGCAGCATATTTTGTAAAAATTTTTTTTATTAAAATGAAATGAGGCCAAGACTGCAGCTGTCAATAACTTAAATAAAAATGGAGTGCTGTGTAGGCAGTGTGGAAATCGAAGTGAAATAATCAGAAAGGTTTGAGTACTACTGCTGAAATGTGAGAGTAGTTATCTAATGTTTTGAGCAAAGGGCCTTCGTCAGAGAGAAAAAAAACGACATCATTTTTTTCTCTCTGACGAAGGCCCTTTGCTCAAAACGTTAGATAACTGCTCTCACATTTCAGCAGTACTCAAACCTTTCTGATTATTTCACTTCTGTCAATATAACTTAGTTGTGTCTGAGCTTTTGTTGATCAACAACATCATCAGAGACAAGATTTCATTGAGGAACAAACACTTAGACACAACTAAATTATTAACAGCCACAGTCTTGGCCTAAATAAATGAAAAAATTTAAAACGTGCTCTTTTGGGGTATTTTCAAGTGTATTTAACCCTTTGGTGACTTGAAAATGTTCCACATATAGGACACCTAAGAACCAAGTAATGAATAATAGGACAAAAAGAGAAAAAAAACCCAAAAAACAAGTTGTTTTTTTTTTTTGGCTGAAGAATAAGTTTGACTTCTGGTAACAAAGAGGACAAAATTACTGCATTTTGGTTAGATAATTTAGGATGACTTTTTTTTTTTAATTGAGGATGCATTTGACTAGGCATATGTTTTAGGGAGGAAAGTTTATACACAAAATCATACCTTTCATTCAACAAATATGGTGCAATTTTTATTTATTCCTTGACAGATTGCCTAGATGATTTCAGTGAGTATGCTAACTTCAAGTATTTCGTCAAACTTGAAGAAAGAAAGATCTTGAAGAACATAAGGGAACAATCATAGTTCCTGATAGATGGTAGTCTTATATTCTCCAAGAATCATTTAGTTTTTTAACTATTCTAAGTCTACTAAAAGTAGTTATTTCTTAATTATTAAACGAGTTTCGTCTAATAGACGATCAGTAATCAGATGTCATTTTTGAGTGATTATTTTTAGAGAAAAAGAAAATTGTTTTGTATGCAAGTATTAAATTAATACTATCAAAGGTAATAAAACTATCTGTAAGACCAATAATTCAAATGTTTGATTATGTTAAAGCCATTACTTGGAGGTTATTTAGCCATATGTTATTCATAAACGTCAAATTATCAAAGTTTAACCTCTGCCTTCTGTAACATGTGGTCGAAAAACGCCAGTATCACGTTGAAAAAATGTTCTAAAGTAAATATTTTCGTGCAAATTCAAGCAAATTTTTCTCCCAAACTAATCAGCAAAATTTAACATAAATTTATGGAATTAATCTACTCACTTTTGCCCATTAAATGATAAGTTTTCACGGAAAAATTCCGTTGATATTACATTGTAAAAATATTCCGCAGTCTAATATTTTCGAGCAAATTTAACCAAGTTATTCTTCAAAACGACCGAACGATCTTTAACGTAAATTTATGGGATTAATCGAAACACCTTTGTCAACAAACTGATGAATTTCCCAGGAAAAATTCCGTTAGTCAGTCGTGGGAAAAATATTCCAAGATGTAACATTTTCGGAAAATTCTGAGAAGTCGCCCTTTTCAAATGAAAGAGGCTCCTTGTCAGGGAAAAGTTGTCAAGGAAAACGTGGTGGGGTGTAGTAGGTGTACGGGACTTAAGCCCCCAGCCCCTCCCGCTCAACCATTCATGCATAAACTGTTTTCATTTATAACAAGAAAATGGTGTTCATGAGAGCGCTTCTCTAATTCTAAACGATTTTTCAACATTCAGGCTCATCAAATTTCGTTGACAGCAAACGCAAAATTCATTAACAACACGAAATAAATTATTCCCTCTTAAATTCGTATTCCTAAGAGATTTGATGCGTTTTGTTGTGATTGGATAACTTTTTAAAGAACCTTGCGACAACCTTGGCCAATAGGTTTAGTCAGTGAACTGGTTTAGCCAATCCTTTCACTGTTTTAACTCTCTTGGGAACTGAATTGATTTGAACGTGTCTGTTGCAACATCTGCTGCGAAGAAGGAAAGCAAGGACAAGGAAGATGGATGTTGTAAGGCATTTTACTGCTTGTAAACTTAATGTCTTGAACCTTCGTCTTTACATTCAGGATAATGGAAAAACCAAGGAGTTAAAGGTAAGGGAACTTTTGTTCTTCATATGTCCTACACTGTGCTGAACAAAGCAAATTGTCTTGTCGGTAACGAACGGGTGAACCACCCAGCACGTGTTCAACGTTCTGACCAACTATGTTCTTCTTCGTTTAGGTTTCCTTGCCAAGTTCATGTCTACAACCTGCTTAAAGTAAAGACAAAATCCTGGAGTTTGAACGATATTTGTGTGGTTTCCACGCCAAATGACTGGCCTTGCTTTATGGTAGGTTGGTATTTCTTAAGACTTTTCGTTAACTGAAAACAGTGAAAGTGCTACGATAGGAGAAAAACTGTAAGGCCTAACAGCTATATATGCTATGATTATATAAGTATATGATACATCCTTTAAAGGATAAGATAGCAGATACAGTGGTGTGCACAGTTTTTTGTCTCTTTTGTGTTGGACAATATAGTAGATCCACCTAACTATTTACAATCTCATTTATGTTGCTTATTCAATTGCAGGTTCTTGTGAATACTTGAGAATCTCTTGAAAGAAAAAATTAGAAACATCTAAAGCAACCACAGTGAAAGTGGACAATGACGTTGAAATGGAAACAAAGCATTCAGAGGCTTTTTCAAATTGGATCAAGTGAAGACAAAGTAATATTTCTTCAAGTTAACATGAACTCCAGGTGCCAGAATAACATTGTTTAAAATGTCAAGATTAAAAATAGGGCTGATTTGTAATGCTAAAAGTCATCAAATGGAATTATAATTGTTTGCTTCCAAATTACCTGACTGTTAAAATGAGTCAGTAATTTTGGATGAATTCAC
This sequence comes from Heliopora coerulea, assembly GCA_030142905.1. Lineage (NCBI taxonomy): Eukaryota > Metazoa > Cnidaria > Anthozoa > Scleralcyonacea > Helioporidae > Heliopora > Heliopora coerulea. The sequence goes on along the minus strand of JASJOG010000192.1, from coordinate 336,466 downwards.
TCAAGGTAGTTTACTGTACTTTTATGTTTCAAACAACAATTTTTTGAAGATTTTTAAAACAAGGAACATTCATTTGAAAAGAATACAGTCAAGTATCATGGTACCTGTAAGTTTTCTCTATACACTGATGACTATTTACCAAATAAGTCAGCCCTATTAGAAAACCTTAGACTACAGAGTAGTGTACCAGATGACAGCTTAAGAAAATACAAAATAAAACTAACCATGAAGGAAATAGTCCAGTTAGTTAGTGCTTCAAATGCAATTAAATATTTTGAGGCAATTGACTATTAAAGAACAACAGTGCATTCAGTTAGCAGTGTTGCACTCACATCCTGCACTACCTGGTGATTCTCCATGGGTTTTGTTTTATTTTATTTTACCAACAAAATTTAGTTGATGTCAAATGGCATTATGCTACATGTACTTAAAAGCATTATGATTACCAACTGTTTTTAGTACATGGGCCTTAAACAAGGTAGTTATAATGTTTTCTAAATAAAGACCATCTGAATATAAAGACCAGAGCCCAGCTCAGAATTCTTAAATGTATCGCCATAGTAAAAGAGGCAAGTCAAAAAGTTTTAAAATGTTTTTACTGACGTATCATTGTGGTGTGCAACATCAACACAATGAAATGTCAGTAAACATGTTTTAAAACTTTTTGACTTGCCTTACTATGGTGATACATTTAAGAATTCTGAGTTGAGCTCTGATCTTTATATCATAATTGAGCTTTCTGCCTGGAGAATCAATAGCAAGGGCCATCTGAATTTAATCGTCATAACTACCACTAGGCAAAATCTTGACAACTAAGATGAAGCTTCATTTTTGAAAGTAAGCTAAACTTATTAATGAGGCACAGTTTGGATTGTTAATGAAAACAAGAACAGTACCAACTTACTAATGAACAGTTTTTAATAAATTTGAATAATTTTCTCAAAATTACCATAACTGGGGCAATAAACCTTCAACTTATACTTATATACCTTGTTTCAAACCATTTACATAATAAATTCAATCACTCTTGCAGCTGAAATCCACAAATGATGAGTATTTTTGGAACACAAGAGTTCTTTATCAACAATTTTTAAAGCACCAAGAATTTAGTTTAATTTAATTTAGTATTGAAAAATTATCCTCACTGGCAGTATAGGATTTTATATGCAGATGTGTATTCCCTCCCAATAGAATTAAAAATATTGGAGAACATTTTGATAATGGATCTCATGAAATAAGGAAAAACAACCACAAGGGTCAACTCATTAGGGATATTTTGGCCATTTGCTCTATTGTCTTCTTCTTCTTCTTTGCCAACACCATTATTCCCTTTGTTGGGAGTCGGTGGCCATGATCCCCCTCTTCCATCTCTGTCTATCCTTTGCATCCTGTTCCCTCAAACCCAGTTCTTCCAGTCTCTCTCTTAACCCATCCTTCCACCTTTTTAACTGGCGACCTCTGCTTCTCTTTCCCCTCACCGGCTCCTCCCATGCCTGCTTTACCACTTCCTCCTTCTCTTTCCTTAAAACATGACCATACCAGCGGAGTTTATTTTGTTCCACTACTGTCACTACACTTGTCATCACTGTTGTTCTTCTTCTCACTTCCTTGTTTCTTATCTTATCACGCAGTGTCACTCCCAACGTCTTTCGTAGCATGCTCATCTCTGTTGTTAGTAATTTTCTTTGATCTTTCTTCTTTAAGCCCCAGCATTCTGACCCATATATCAACACTGGCCTGACTACAGTTGTATAGACCTTTGCTTTCAGTCTCATTGGTATCCTTTTGTCAGTTATAATTGGCTTTGCCATTTGCTCTATTGTCTTTGGTTATTTTTTGTTTTGACATTCAGTTTTCTAATTAGTCTTTGTTTTCATGATTACCAAACTTGATTAAAACCCATTGGCAGAAGATGTTTGATGTTGTCAATGTTATACATGAGGTATTGTGAAGGGAAATTTTGTTTTTTTGATTTGTTTTGGGTTAGGGTTAGGATAACTTTAAGTTCTCGCAATGAGGAAACACATCCCTTAGGGGAGCATGGCTGAGATGGATGTATGCCGAACGTGCTGCACATTGCACCTTCTCTTCTCATGTGAGTCAACTTGCCCTTCAGGGTACAGGTACTCTAGATGAAGACGGGCTGGCTTATTGTTACCTTAGCATGCCCAAGGGGAACCAAAAAACAATATATTTCTTTTATATAACCTCATGCACAACATTGACTCATAGAATTTGTTTTGTTGATGGTTTACCTTTAAGTTTGAAGAACTAAAATTTGAGAACTTGGATAAATATAAGGCCCAAAAATTGTTTTTTCTGAAGTTTCATTAACACATAACCTGTCCAGCTTGATTTAAAATGTAACAGTATGAGTATGCACTGTTGAGCTTGAAAGTTAAGGAGCTGGTGATATAGTTTTCACTTTGTAAATGAATATTTCTTATGATGATCCCTTACCAAACTGCGTACAGTATCTCCAGATTAATGAAATTGGAAATCAATGCCTAGTGGAAAAAAATTTCTAAACTGGCCACTGTATTTATATGGAGTGAAATAATTTATTACTAATTAATTAATTTATTACTTAAAGTTTGTTGATTTTGTTATAATGAAATAAAGTACTTGAAAAGAAATGCTGGAGCAAACTACAAGCTATGGTTTGTTTTATGCATCCTGTTTCCTGTCTTTATTGCATTGTGTCTTTTCAATTTACTCATAGAATTCAGTGGTTTACTATGATACCATTTAAAAAGAACCTGTTAAGGTAGTAGTGCCCTACTCCACTGATTTATTGAAACCATCTGCTGTTAGCCAGAATAAAGTTCTGAAGTGCACTATTGGCTTTTAATGGGTTAGTTAATGTGGCAGAAAAGTATTCATATTGCTGACCACTGCAAATTACTGTTTGGCTTGTAAATTATTTCCTGCCATTTGCATCAGCTAAATTTAGTTTTGAAGCTGTCTTCTGAAAATCAGACTTATGGCTATGTCATATCTGGTTAATGTTTTAAATAGTTCATAGGTAATTACAGAGGCATGCAGCATTATTGGATATGTGGGCAGTGGGCTGAAGCTGCCTGCATTATATCCAATAATGCTGTGTGCTGAAGTAATTATCAGTTATAATTACTGACCCTTTCCTAAACCCATTGAACAAACTTGACTTGCATAATCTTGCTCTTTGCATTTGCTGATATAATGCAGGATGAAAACAATAAGTTTTGATGTGGGTAAATAATTATTTATTGTTCTCACTAGATTTAAAAGTTACTCAGTGGTTAGGAGTGATAAAGAAGTTAACATTGCCAGTAAAAATTGAAGGCCATTTTCCTTGGGCTCTCTTCTGCAGGGGTTCTTATGGTTGGAGTAGGTAGCTGAGTACATTAATCTGCATGCAATACTGCTCTGCCATTGACAGACTACACAGCTATCTGCTCTGATGATTAGAAATTCTGGAAAGGAGAGTTTTTGTCTAAATTGAACATTTAAGCAGCCAAGCATCATTTAAAATTGCTCAACACAAAAGTGGTATTTCAATAATTGTCCAATCTCATGATTCACTGACAATGAAACTGTATTTTAATGACATTTGAAATCAAAATGGCCATTCGTGTTTGCAAAGAGGTTTATTACCATTAAAGGCTAAAAACTTTAAATTAAATTACAAGCATTTCCAACTATACAGTCATCTTCAGGTAAAAAAAAAATAACTGAGTGACAGTACAGTTGAAAACATTTGTAATTTTAATGTTTTTAGCCTTCATTGGTAATAAAATGGTCATTGTTTGACAAATAGTGTGATTAGTTGGTTATGAAATATTTGAATGGTAATTACACCATGACTACTTGACAGATAAACATGAGATTTAATTGTTTGGTTGGGAAGATGAAGTGTAAGTGTGTTATATGAATTTAAAAGTACTTACCATTTTTATATTTAAACCAGCCAATTTGGTCAATTTTTAAAAGGAACAGGATAATCCCTGGAACTGGGCCTAACCAGCAGACTAGTTTCAATTGTTGAAATTCACCTGTTCTTTTTCAAACATTGACTGGAGTGTCTTGTAAGCATATAACTGAAAGTATCATGGGGACTTGATGTAATACCAAGATTATCAGAGTTTCTTTTGTTTTCACAAGGCAATAGAAACCCAAAATTTTCTCAAAACAAGGAAGGTTTCAAACTTTTTCCTCAAATTCACGAGCAGACACGAAGAGAACAGTTTTGTATGATACCAATTATATTTGGTCAATCATGGTATTACAAAGTAATCCTGTACACAGAGAACTACAGAAGCTTAAAGTTTTATTAAAGTTTTGCAGGCCTATAGCCCTTGGCTTTCTGGGATAGTTAATCACTGTTACCTCCATGATCCTGATCAAGTATTGGTAATAACCCAAATGTCACACTTGTAAACTGCTTAAGACTGGTAATTTAAGGACAAAGACCAATTGCAGATTCCTATAAATATTGCCATTTTATAAGAATCCAAAGGATGCAAGTTCCTCCTTTGATTTTCTGTGGTAGTCTTAAAGTTAATAGTATGTTGGCATTTAATTTGGTGGTAACTTGGTTTACCCCAATCAGAGATATATGAAAACTTTGTTTTGTCCTTGGTAGGGCCTTTATCCTTACTGCTTTTACTTTATTATTTTTTTTTTTTTATTGTATTTCCAGTTCATTTATCTATTCTTGTATCAGTAATTTGAGCTTGTCAAAAGCAGGTGAATTTGTCAGCTTGGTTTCCTAGTAGTAATAGATGTGTTTGAATTTTTTTTTGAATAATCATTATAATTAGGTTAAATATGACTTCCAATCTTTAGCTCTCAAGCAAAGATCTGGTAGTCAAGTGGTTAAGACATGAGTTCATGGTGCAAGAGCTAGATAGTTCAACGCTGCAGAGATGTAAAAAAAAAAAAATTGTCCAAAATTATTCAAAATGGAGTAACAGCTCATGAATTATAGATGAGTTAGGGAGTTGACTAAAGAGGAACAAAATGGGGGCAAGAATAAAAAAGTGGAAGGAAGGAAGGAAGGAAGGAAGGAAGGAGAAAAGAGAAAAGATCAGCAAGAGGTGTAGATATAAATAAAAGGGGAAAAACAACTAAGTCTTTGCACGCCCTAGAAAAATTTTGAACAGGGGAGGTGGGTATATTTACTTTTACTGTTAAGCCAAGTGTGATTGCATTGCCAACCAACCAAGGCTGTACATGACAGCACTGCAAGGTTGCCTATGCAATAACACCTAGCTTAACAGTAGGGCCATAGAAGCTAACACACATATATACTTACTAACACTTAGTTATATTTTCACTACTCTTGGCACTTAGTTATATTTTCACTACTCTTGGCATTTAGTTATATTTTCACTACTCTTGGCACTTAGTTATATTTTCACTACTCTTGGCACTTAGTTATATTTTCACTACTCTTGGCACTTAGTTATATTTTCACTACTCTTGGCACTTAGTTATATTTTCACTACTCTCGGCACTTAGTTATATTTTCACTACTCTCGGCACTTAGTTATATTTTCACTACTCTTGGCACTTTGATATTTTTTCACTACTCTTGGCACTTTGATATTTTTTCACCAATGTTGGCACTAGGAATATATTTTATTAGTATTGACACTTTGATATTCTTCGCCTGCAATAGCACTTATGCTTCTGACTTAAACAAGTTCTAATTCTTTGTTGTCACTTTTCACTTTGAAATAATTAAATTTACAAGTGACTCCAAAAACCAAACTTGTTTCTAGGTAAAAAGCATATGTACCAACACTTGCTGAGACACAAGTGAAGGTGAAGCAGTTACAAATAAAACTTTATTTTGCAGACAAATCAAAAACATTACACACTTCATGCACAAAGTTAAAATAAGAACTCAACTACATTGATAAACTAACAGTTTAAATTACACATTCAAATGTTAAACATATTTAAGGTAAGCTAATTTCATTGCCATACTATATTAGAAAGTAAATGTTTCTGTAAGATATTGAAAGGTGAGACCATAAAATGTAGCAACTCAGAGACTAAACCTATTTCAATTTGGTCATTCACTCTGATGGTGTGCTTCGTCTTCAAGTACCGCTCTTCTGTTTGGCCATTCAGTTTTTGTTTGAAAGATGTAGCAAGGTTATCATCTATATTTGCAATGACTGGAGAGTAATCACTATAATCTAGAAAGTACATGAAGAAAGTGAAAATCCAATCACTCTTGCCCACTAACTTCATTTTATAAATAACTTCAGTTAATTCAGACACATACTTTGTATTATTTTATACTTAGATATCTTCCAAGTTCTTTCTTCAGTAACTTTTTTGAGGTTTGGTATGTCAGCTTGCCTTAATTTCCATCTAGTTAAAAAAAGAATGATATCAGGAAATGAGCAAATGAACCTGTCCATAAAAATAAGTAAAACAGATACATTCTTTCATTAACCCATTAAGGGGCAAGGGGACACTAATATTTTACTTTAACACTGGAAATATTTTACTTGTCAAAGGGACATGGCATCATCTTAATCCATTAAGGGCCCAAGGTACACTTTAGTATTTTACTCTGGCCTTCAGCTTGCTTCAATGCTCCCTGGTGTAGATCAATGCTTTATATATCAAAATTTCTCTAACTTTAATTGCTATTACCATTCTGCCTTGATTTGTCATTGCTATAATATTGGATCACCTGCCACATCCTGCAAACAAATATAAGACACCAATTTAAGAAAAAGATGAATAGAATTCTTTTTTACATTTACTCAGACTGGCGACATAAAAAGTATGGTAGTTGACAAGAGTCTTATAATTACATACAATAAAACCTTGAAAGTCACTATTCTTTTTGACCTTATTGGCTTTCTCACCTTTTAAACATTGATGGGAAATTGGACATTCTCATTTTCACTTAGATGTATTGCCCCATCTCTCTCTCTCTTTGTGAATCACTGCACATCAAAACATCTCAGGTTACAACATTTCAAGTAAAGGCCTTTTGTCAAAGTAGTTATGACTACTTGGATGTTTTAAATAAACTTTCAGTTCTCATTCTAGCCAATAAAAAGTGTTTTCAATGTATAACTTTATACATTGTCAACATGAATCCTTTGTTTTGAAATGGCCAGCTGAATACAACCAAAGATATATATTATAGTATTTTCTGTTCCATGGAAATATTTAGTTCCCAAAGTGAATGACAAAAATAATCAATTGGATTATCATCAAACCATTTTGAAAAGCCATTTTGGTTGTTCTGTTCTCAGCAAATGAATCTCAGACTATTGCACGAAGTATTTAAGTTGAGACATTTGCAGATAAAGTTTTACAAACTCAGTGCCAATACCTTCATTGATATTTACAGCTTACTTTATGAGACAAAATTACATCTTCATTGTTCCTTTAAGTAAATATGGTTTGACTCGCTTATCAATTTAATGACTAAATAGATTGTCATGCAAGACACGAATAGGTAAAAACTGATACTGAAAGCATGCGAGCTACTTGGTAGATCCTAATTAACTTTTTAATTGTTGGCCATACTGTGTTATGAACATATTTTGTTCAACTTGCTAAGTTGTTGAAATCATTATGTACCTTGCTCCTGTATTCAGCCAAGAATTTTTTGCTTTGGACAATCATGTCATGAATTGTTGACATAGACACAAAGTATGAAATCCTTTGAGCAAATTGACCAAATGAATTTGTTTTGATTTGTAAACAAAGGAAAACTGTTGAAACAATTCATTTTGCACATAATCAACTGGAAATCCTTAACTATCCCTGAAAGTACATGTAGACCTAACTTTTTATTTTTAAATGTAATTTTGTCACCCATAAAATAAACCGAAGTTATATCACTTGAGATGGTAGAAAATTGTGCCACATTTTCAACTATTACTCACTGAATAACTCTCGTGCTATAAACTAACTACATGAACTATCAAGTACTTACCACTTCCTATGCCATAAGCTCATGATCATAATCATGAATATTAATTAGCTAATTTGCATATGAAGGAAGGGCTGATACAACCCACCCCCCCCACAGGACCCCAAAAAGGGGCTTCCATTTTATTATGTAAATTAGAAACTTTGCATAATGAGATTTCATCATGCAAAATTCATAATTTACATAAGGAGGGCTGGGGAAAGGATGTTAAACTGAAAACCACCCCCTCCCCAGCCCTCCTGGAAGCAGTTTTTTTTTTTTTTTGATATTTGATATTTGACAGTATGAAGTATGTAATAACATGGGACATTCAAGAACTTTTCCGATCGACCTGTTAATACTCTTGCACACAGCATGCCCAATTTAAACTGTGACATTTTGGTTTTATATTATTTTATAATGCTTCAATGCATAATATTTGAAAATCTTTAAATTTCAAAGAAAAAATTCTCCAAAGTTGAGTGACATAGTCTGAAATGGGGCAACAAACTGCAGAGCTAACTGGGTTTTATGGAAATGTTCTTGCATACCCCATGTGTATTTTACAACATTAAAACAAAATGGTCATCATTAGGAAAGGAAATACATCATAACACCAATGATAACACCAATGGTAACCCAAAAATAAAATAGAATAATTTCATTAAAACAACCTCAGTCTGGAGGTTACATTTTTCATTTCAGAAATATTACTTGAAGTGGTGATAATATATTATGCCAAAATTTAGCTCTTATTGCATTGCAAGACAATCAACATTTCTGAAAAACCTTCAACTCAGAGATATCAAAGGTTTACAGATTTTTAGGTAAGGGATCGCAAATGAAATTTGTTTTCTATTGGCAAAACACATCTATTAAAATCATAATTATTCATCTTATATTTTATCAAATGAAATATGTTTGATTTGCACCAAATAGTTCCACAAATGTTTTATTAATTGCAATTTGATCTGGTACTGTTTTGTTCCTTGTTTCACGTGATAGATTTGGACTGTAATGAACATAATTTAGAGGTCAATAAAAGTGAGCAAAATTGACTTAGTTTTTGATTTCATGGTGTTAACTGTGATGACCATTTTAGTTTTAATGCACTAAAACCACATTACCAAACTTTCACTAAGTTTCAGCCATAATGAAACCAAGGTAATAAGTGGGTAAGTGAAATTAAGGATTGATTTTTTGTTTCATATTTTTGGGATGTTGCTGTTGTTTTTTTTTCTTTAAAAATTTAATTTTTATTAATATTATTTCTACCATTAATAGTTCCTGGAAGAATTGTTCACATGTATCAAAATTACAAAGCCAAAAAAAACCACAAAAAGTGTGTTCAAAAAAACAGAAGTACCATAATTCAAAAATATGATAAACACATTTCCAACTAAATGAAATCAATCCTGCAATTCCACTATAAGTACACTGGGCAAATGTTATTTTAAATTGACATAGTATAACTCCAACCTCATTTTTAAAGTTCTTTTAGAGCCAAACTGTTTCTTGAACCAGCAATCCTAATTGTCGTCATCTCACTGAAGATGTAATTTAATACATGCAATGTAAACATGTCACACAAAATGCTTTAGAAAGTGCACTAGATTATATGTCAAATGCAGTGTACTTATTTGAACCTTAATCTGTTAGTCAGTTTTAGTGTTATTATATCAGAATCTTTAATCAAATGTATGTAAACATTGGGTCAAAAAATTTTTGAGTATGTCTTTCTAAATCTCACACTACTATACTTGAGAAAGAATAAATTTTAATGCACATCCAATTCCTTTCTTTTGTTCAAAAGTACATCATGACACTTCATCTCCATTGAACAGTACGTTCACTTTGGTCATCATGTTGATAATTACATAGTATGAATAACCAGTTTCTGAATTTCTTTTACTTAAAAAAACCTTTGATCAACACAGCAAAGTACCAAAATTTATGTGTTGTATGTTTGCAAAATACTAACTTTAGTTTTTTTCTCACCTAAGTTTTTTAATGTATTAGCTGGCTATGGTTTCAGGATTATGTTCCAAAGTTTATATGCACTAAAGATATCAACTGGTTGAAACCAACACTGTGAATTAAACTTAGTTTTGTTACCAGATTTGTTAACATTTGCCCAATGTACAATACATCAAGTGCTAAAAATATAATTATTGAACAGGTTGCATTTCCACCTGAATCAATAATTAAACATGGTACTTCCAAGTTTACCACTTGGTATGTCCTCTCTTTACTCTGGTATATCCTCTCTGATGTTGCTTTACACTATCAATGATAACCTAAAGAACATAATTGAATAGGTTACTGAACAAAATCATATTTTCCAGTTGATGCACAAGAGTATTTAACTCATTAAGGGGCCAGGCTCATCCCTTTGATGAGTAAAATCATCTAGTGTTTATCCAGAGTGAAATGTTAAAGTGTGCCCTTGCCCCTTAATGGGTCAAAGGGATGGCTGTTAATGTACATGATGGGTGGAAAATGACATGTCATTTTACATAAACTAATTATATTTTTTTCTAACTTGATTTGCAAGGTCAACATTTCCATATTTTCCAGGCAACTACCCACAGGTTATCTGTAAACTTTGCTAAAATACATAATCAGTGCAGGTAATGTGGTGGTGTGGGTGATCTGTCAAAATTTATGTAATTCAGCAGTGTGATACCACAGCCAAGGCCAAGAGTTCCATTTTTATCTTTCAACATCACAGATTGTGACTGAGTTGCATAGGTTGTTTAAATTGACATTTTGAGGCAATTGCAATCCAGTAGCATTTAAACACGACAGTCCTCCATAACTAATTTTTATAATAGTATTTCTGATTGTTTGACTTGGACTAATCTGAATTGACTATAGTATCCTTACCTAATTTTTTACTTGTAATGTGTGTCTTATTTTATATGTAGATTTAAGTACTGTAAATAACTCTTTGCAGGGCTTCATCAAAGAACACCCTTGGGTGAATGAATACCCTGATTAAATATTATTATTATTATTATTATTACTATTATTATATTCTACGTTAACTCATATGGCATAGGTTGGAACATGTAACACAAACAACAAACTTTCTCGCACAATCAAAACAAACTACCCATGCAGGGCTTAGTCTCGCATTTTCTCTGATAAAAGCTACTTGTAAACTTAAATGTTTTCATCAACTGCACTTTTTTAAAATCTTGTGGTTGTTTAAACCTTTTACAAATTTTGTAAAGGTGAAGTAATACAAGCAACATCTTTCGTCAACATTTAACACAACATTCTTGTGTTTCAAGTTGAATACCATTGCTGCATGTCTTAATTGTTGAAAAATTGCAATGTAAAAAAATTCAGTGCAATTAATGACTTGTTCCATAAGGTGGTAAAACCTGCAGCAATTGCATTCCACATGCAACACAGCAGTGTCGTGTTACATGTTGCCAAAATTATTTCTAGAATTAGTTCACCTTCACTTGCCACTGTCAGTTATCTGATGATGCAGGTAATACAATGAGTTTTTTTTTTCCTCTCAAAAAGTGACATTTCTATGACTGTGCAAGTTACAGGTCATGCAGGTAATCACCCAGAAAATATGGTAACTTATTCTGCTCCATACTTTACTTTTTAATTTTATACTGGCTAAGAGCTGACAGTTTTACTTGTCAAGGGGAGGTGTTGCAGACAAGAAAGGTTTAATGGTAAAATACCAGCAAACAATCATTATGACTGTTTTTACAGGGTTGGCAAAGGTGGGTAGCCACCAAATCAATAGCTAGTTTATCGTGTAAATAAAGTCAGTTATTAATAAGGTCAAAATTGTTGTGTAATGAAGCCCTTGTCCCACAGCTTGTAACCTAGATTGCAAAATGCTAGACTAATGAAAAACAGCTTCTGCCTGGACCAGGAATGTTGTGCACAAAAAAACAAGAACAAAAAAAAAAGAATCAAAAAATGTATTGATGGTTGCAATGTACCAGTGTAAGCATTCCCCTTTCTGGCAATAGAAAATCCTGAGTAATTTTAAAATCATATGGCCAAAAAATAATAAAGAACCCAAAGTTCTTATATGAACCAAGTAATGAACACAATAACCACACTTTCAAATTTTTGGTTCATAATATATTGAAAGACTTCCAAGCTGTTTTTGAGAGTCAGTAAATTTCCATACTTGTTTGATTTTTTTATCTTTAGTTACCAACTGACTGGAGCAGCTGAAAATGGTTTACTTTGGACTGATCCAAAGGTATGAAACACCTTACCCTAGTTTTCTTGGCCCTATCATATGTTATAGATTTTAGTGTCACCTTCTTATATCTTAAGCCCTGGATACTTCTATTGTCCGTGACTAAGGGCATTAATCAAGAGAGAAAAGACTTGGTTCATTCTTCCAGCATGGACCTTTGCCACTAAAACTTATTTCTGAATGTTTAAAATGGACATTATCTAACAAATCTGAAGAATGTATTATGTGATGTATATAAAAAATAGTTGAGTGAAGTTTACAGAGTCACCTCATGATTGTACTCCATGTGTCATTTCTGGTCCATACAATTCCATTTTTCCTTACTGGTTCACAAAAAAAACCAGTCCAAAATCTGTTCTTCCTAATGAAAAGTTAACAAAAATATTTAGTTGAAACCCTGTTGAGACATCAAACTGAAATTAAAAAATAAGAACCCTTTTTGATAATGAGCAAATATGATACATACTTGACATGAAAACACGGTCATCAAAGACAGTATGTATGGGAACGTGACATTGATGTCATTCAAGAGTCATGAGCATATAAATTATCCTAAATTTAACTCTGGATATTTAATTATGTTTTACTAACAGTATTTATTTTTATTTTGTGGTTATATTATTCAAGCACTAGTTCAATACACTATAATCAACTCACATTTATCTTTTAAACTTTAAAATAAACCCATGACCTTGTCTGACAGGATCATCACTGTTTTACCCACACTTCTTGACTCTGACCAGTTTTTTTGACAAATATACAAAAGGAAAAACTGATTTACATTATTACACCAGTACTGTACATAGAGGGTATAATTCCTTACCTTATCATGAATATTTGTCTTTCTTGTAATTGTTAATGGAGGTTGAAGGCTATGAACAGCAACTAATATTACTGTAACCTGCAAATCTAGCAAAATAGCTTAAATTAGTCAATGAGAATAAATATAATATGCTGTTAAACACAATAATAAACTGCTCCTACTAAAATCAGCATGCAGTAAATTTGATAAAATAAATTTTTACTTGCTTGAACATGTTATCTCCAGAACAAAACCTTTAAACATTGAATTAAATCAAAAAAGTAGAAAGTACTTTTGGGATTGGCCCACACTTACATTCCCCTCCACTTCTATTGTATTAAAAATTACAAACATCCCTGAAGATGTTTGCAACATTTTACAAAAGGTATGTGTCACAGTTACAAGTTACTTTCTGGGGAATGGATATAGAAATAGGATGCTGCATAGACAGTTGTAAATAAAAAATTCAAAGGTTAGTAACTGCTGTGACTGATCTTATAGAATTCTAACATTCTGAACAAAGGCCCTTTGTCTGAGAGTAAAATGTGTTCCAGGTTTGTGGTTGAAATTTTAGAATTCTTTACAATCAGTCGTGGCAGTTACCAACCTTTGAACTTTTTACCTTCTGGGAAACTTGTCCAGTAACTAATGTAGTTCTACTGGAATTAACTAAATATTTAAGAAGCAAACTTTATGTGATGAGCACCCTTTACTTGGTTGTCAAAACTTATGAAACATGACCTCATCATTTTCATGAAGACTTTGAGTGCTGACATATTTTATGAATATGGGTGACTGGAGATATCAAGGATAAAAGATGAATATTCATCAGGCTTGCATTTTAGAGAAATCATTTCTAAGCCCCAGATGGAGATCAAACCCACAACCTTCTGACAACCAAAGAGATACTTTAACTGCTGAGCCACTGAGACCCAGATAACAAGCCAGGGTTCAAGTCTGCCATAAGTGCAGCCTATACAGCAGCCACAATACAATATGCTAAGCCTTCAACACTCAGGGATTATCCCTGGGATGAGTACAATCATGTGGCATTAGCTAAAGTAAACACCAAAAGCAAGTCCTTACCTATTAATGGGTTAATAATGATGTCTAATGATATATAAACATGTGGGAGCTTGGAGATATCAACAAACTAGGGAGCAAATTCAACATATGTGCTGTCTATGCAGTAGCTATAGGATGTTATGATTTTTAACGATATATTTTAAGTACCTGGGAGCTTAGAAATATCAAGGATGATAGATGAACATTTGTCAAGTACATATTTCATTGACATTGTGTCTGCCGCATTAGCAGCACATCATGTTTAACTTGAACCTTAAGCTCACCATCTTAGTCTTGGTAGCTCAATGGTTAGAGCTTCATACTCATTATCAGAAGGTTGCATGGTTGATCCTGTCTGGGGATCAGAAATTGTTTTTCTGAACTACAAGCTTGATGGATATATATCTACCATATCCAAGCTCACACATGTGATGCAGAACACATACAGTCGAACCTCGATTATCCGGACTCACTGGGACCGGGATAAAGAGTCCGGATAATCGAGAGTCCGGATAATCGAGAATATGAATGTCAACGAGACAAAAATAAAACTAATTAAGTTAGAAATGCGGGAATTAATGGTGCACATATTATCGTTGGACATACATGAATACAAAACATTTACAAACAACTTCATGCAAAAACTATTTACATTGGTTTTCTAGATATACAGTATAGGTTTTACCCTCGAGCAACTTACGCTTTGTGGACATGATTATCGGAAAACTGTGACGCTAGCTCGTGTGATTTGCATACATACCACGCGGATCAAGCCAGTCTAGCGTGAAATTTTACTTAGCAACGAAACAGCTGTGAGCCAATCAGAATTTAGCGGAATACACCTCATCCCCAACAACGTATACGATCGTTGGTTTCGCTGTTCGAAAGGAAAACAAATCTGTTTCAATTGCACTTCAATGGAAGGAAAAATAATTCCCATTGATCTTTATAAGTACTAATTAATATTCATGAAAAATTGGGACCAGAGAAAAAGTCCGGATAATCGAGAAGTCCGGATAATCGAGGTCCGGATAATCGAGGTTCGACTGTATTTTGAATTAGCACCCAAGCTCACCATCTGATTCTTGCTAGCTCAATGGCTAAAGGATATCACTGATCATTAGAAATTTGTATGTTTAATCCCTTGTCTAAGGATCAAAAATCATTTCCCTGAGGTACATGTTTGATGAATGTTTATCTATAGTCCTTGACATCTCCAAACTCCCACATGCATCAAACATATTAACTCATAAAATGGCAGTGGTAATTCCCTTGACAGATAAAATCATCTGGTTTTAGCCAGAGTAAAATGACAGAGTGTGGCCTTGCCCCTGAATGGGTTAAGGATCATTATTGAAATATCGTGGTTGCCCCTTAGGCAACCTGTATATTGAACTTGTACCTGCAGCAGGTTCACTCCCAGCCTGGGGTTCAGAAATCATTTTACCAATGTCCAAGCTTGAGGAATGTTTATTATCTTATCATCCTTGGTGCCTCTAACTCCCACATACATTAAAATATATCCTGGGATACAACCAGAAATTTTGAAAAGCAGGAGCCAGACGGTAGTATCAAGGCACCATTGAAGTGATTTTAATCATTTTGTTTGAAATAGATCTAACTAATCTAGTAGGGTTTAGGAAGTGAGGGCAAAAGGATGTCACTAATAAAGCACAAATAGGATTTCCCATGAAAAGGGCAAGGATTCCAACCCTTAACCCCCCACCAGTTGTGTTCCTGATGTCAAACATTGTCAACATATTTTTAACATATCTGAACACATTTCTTTCTTTAATGAAGGGCTTTTGTTCAAAATGTTGGAATTCTTTGAGACCAGTCATGGCAATTACTAACCTTTTAATTTAAATTGTAGTCACATACTAGATCACCATCTGAGTCTTGGTAGCCCAGTGACTGGAATGTCTCACCAGTCACCAGAAGGTTGTAGGGTCAATGAAATCATTTTACTGAAGAATGAGCTTGACATACATTCATGGACCAACCTTGATTTAACGTTTTAAAGAGTAAATTTCTCAGTCGACATTTTTTGCATACACTTGTCTACTTTATGTATGCAAGGTAATTTGGAATTGAAACTAGTTTCACTTTCAATAAATATAGGGGCACAACTAGAGGTGGGTTTGGGGGTTGTGATTCTTGCCCTTTTTACAGGCAGTCTTATGTGCATCCTGTTAGCGAGGTTTTTCCCCCTTTAAAGCCACATAGATCTACTTCACTTGAAACTATCAAAATCACCTCAATGGTGCCCTGATATAGTCCTCCAACCTCTGCCCTTCAAAAATTTCTGGTGGTGCGCCCTGTACAAGTAACTTGTAACTGTAACTAGATCCAACCACAAGGGAAGATGTTAGCCCAAACTAAAATTCACGACATGTTGGGGAAAATTACACCTCTCCTAAGCAAGGATTCTACCATAAAAATTTAAATCAATACCTAGTTTTAAATCCGTGAATGCAATTCCAATATCTTGTGAGATAAATACAGAACATTCTGGGCACCTGAAGAGAAAGACAACAGTAAATTAACACACGAGCAATGTCCGAAATTTTAGCAACGTAGTGAAACTACTACGAAGAAACGACAAAGAAATCTCCGTCACTGTAACTTCTAGATACCTGTTTCTGGCTTCGGTTTCCTCTAGCGGTTTACCATTTTTTGGAAGAAAGCTAATCAAGAAGGAACAAGTAAGCGTGTAAACTTCATGCAGTATTGTACAAGAAAGAGCATTGTGCAATCATTCGGAACTAGGCGTGGCAGCCAAACTCCTCGTAAAACAAACTTACCCAGTTTGTTCGGTCGCTTCTTGACAAATCCACGATGTTTTACCAGTTATTTGTAAGTTCTATTCAGAAACTGAGCAACAAAATCGTAAAGAGAAGAAAAATACGAGGGTTACTAAACTGAACAAAGGCGACGAACTTCAGCCACGTGCGTTCACTTTATCGGCCGTAGCATTTCTTTAGAACTTCCTTCCTTTTCAGTAGACACAAAATAAAACATGCAGATTTACTAAACTTACCTCGTTAATTTCTCCACTATTTTCAGCTAGACCGAAGTCGCTGGAGGACTTAAGTTTTGGAAATAAGGACGAGCTCTAGAACGTCCATCTTCTCGTTTCTCGTTTTCGTCAAGTTGTACCGCTGGTCGAAAACAACGATATAAAAGGCATTCAACGTAAATCCCCAGGAGAGTACAAAAAGTATGAAGATTAGTCCAAGATGTCGCTGACGACTTTCTTTGTAAAGTTTATCCAATCAAAACAAGCAATATTTAAAGAGATGCAAAACAGAATGCAAAATACCTGAACGTCCAAACTGAAGCGAGACATGAAATGTTTGGAAAATTAACCAGCATTTGGCGCGGAGTTACTCAATAAAATATGCCCTCAGTTATACTAAATTAATCTACCAAGTTTGTTCTACGATTTGTACGAAGAATTCTGGAAAATATTTTCTGGAACTAGAAAAAGACATGGTTTTGAAAAATGCCATTTTCGAGATATCACTAGAACGTCAACATGAAATCTTTAGAAGATTAATCGAGATTTGGAAAAAAAATTCCTCATTAAAATTTACTTTCAATTGTAGAAAATTAAACTAAAGGGTTTGTTTTATGATCTGTACAATGAAGATATTGAAATGTTTTCTGGAACTAGAAAAAAACTATGATTTTATGACGAGTCATTTTCGACAAACACTTAAAGCAACATAAGCAACAATTGTTCAAAATTAATCCAAAATAAAACAACTCGATTTTTGTCATAACATTTCGGGTATTGCGATCCTTTATTTCCATTATTTCGCAAGTGCCTTGGAGTAAAAATTCATCAGTTTGTAGAGTAAAGTGAGCACTTTAATCTGATAAATTTTTGACTAAATCCATTGGGTAGTTTTAGAGAATGGCCCAATTTTTGTTATAAATTGCCAAATATTTCAACCCCTTATTCTCCTGATTTTGTGAAAATTTTCTAGTGAAAATTTATTAGTCCGTAGAGTAACGCTAGTACTTCATTCTGATACCTTTTTGACTAAATCTGTTGGATAGTTTTAGAGAATAACCAGATTTTTGTTATAAATTACCAGATATTTTAATCCCTTATCCTCCTTAGACCGTGGGAATTTTCAAGTGAAAATTTACCAGTTTGTGGAGTAAAGTGAGTACTTTAATCTGATAAATTTTTGACTAAATTCGTTGGATAGTTTTAGAGAATAACCTAATTTTTTGTCACAAAATACCAGATATTGCAATCCCTTATTCTCCCTTCCTCCTAATCCGAAAGTCGAGTTGTCTTACCAATAATTGAGAAACTAGATTGCAAAGCAAAAACAACTCTCTTGTTCGTCCCACATAAATTAAGATCTGATACTGCAAAAGAAATTATTCATCTGTACCTGATATAGTTATCACAATTCCACTTCAAAATGAAACGTTATGCATGCAGTAATTTCAGCACGCTAATCTGGGCGTATGTTTTACCAGACCTGTTTCCAGAAAAACTGATTTCACTCGTCTGTTAAATGACCAAGGTGTCACTACCTGTGCACAAGTTCTTTCGTATTCATAGGAGTTATTGTTTGGCCATCCTTGTTTTTGTTAGTGGACAACTTTCCTAAATTTTTAAGCTTAGTGAATAAATATTCTGGTTATGGACTTAATGCCTACGTCTTGAGCAACGGACACACTTCTTAATTTTAGCTACAAAGTTTGTGTAAAAGTTGTTTTTTGTTATCCTAATCGAGCAGATAAGTAGGCCACAAAGTTGTGCTTGTTTACCAAAGCATCACTCTTTCTCCAATTGAAAGTTAGCATATTCACTAAAAGACTTGAGTAAAGCGTCTACGACGTCATAGCATATCTTGAATTGATCCCATGGAAAAGACAAGAAAGATTTGGCGTAAGTGACATGACTATACAAATCTATTTCAGCAATTTATATAGGTATAAGTATAAGTACTTCTGTCTTCATCTATCCACACGTATATTTACATGTGTTCTGTATTGGGATATATAGACACTAGGCAGAACCAACCGTTTTTATAGCCTGATATTTAATGACACAAATGACGCCGATTACTTCCCAAACTGTTATTAATAACCACAAGACAGAAAGTTACATCTGAAAATCTACCCAAAAACTGTACATAGGGATTTAAATTGGAGTTAAAGCATTATTTTTAGGTACTCTTCGACACCTCTGCAAGCGGGTGGCGACATATATAGAAAGAGGATATAGGAAATGGCAGGCTTTTGTCAGGCCCATCAGAGCTCCGGCATCTATAAAATTGGCACTGCACCTCTCGTTGGGTGTAATATAAAACTTCTTCGCAAATGTAAAACTTCTTCTCAAACATAAAGCTTCTTCTCAAACATCATACTTCTTCTCGAATATAAAATTTCTTCTGAAATATGGATGTAACACCTGAAATTTTGCAAATATTGATTGAGAATTGGCATGGGATTAGTGAATAAAACTTATTTTAAATTTTACTACGTTCAACTGCGCCATCTTCTTCACAATCTGTACGAAGAACTCTTGGAAATCCTTTTTGGAACTACAAAATAACCTAGTTTAATCTGACAAATGATAAATTGTAATATTTTGCAATGCCTTTTTCTCATGCTCTATTTGGAATTTTGCAGTGAAAATTCATCAGTTAAATTAAAGTTTGCAGTTTAATCTGATAAGTTTTCGACTAAATTGGTTGAGTACTTTTTGAGAATAACTTGATTTTTCTTATAAACTGTAAGATATTGCAATGTCTTATTAACATGATCTATTTGGATTTTTGCAGTAAAAATTCATCACTTTATAGATTAATTTCCTTAGTTAAATCTGATAAATTTTCGGCTAAATTGGTTGACTAAATTTATTAGATTAAAGTACTTAGTTTATTCTACAAACTGATAAATTTTCAGTCCAAAACTCCTTCGATAACACGAGAATAGAGCCTGGCAATATTCGCTATTTTGTAACAAAAATCATATTATTCTCAAAAACTGCTCAACAGACTTATTGAA
This sequence comes from Heliopora coerulea, assembly GCA_030142905.1. Lineage (NCBI taxonomy): Eukaryota > Metazoa > Cnidaria > Anthozoa > Scleralcyonacea > Helioporidae > Heliopora > Heliopora coerulea. The sequence continues at coordinate 316,384 of JASJOG010000192.1, read as the reverse complement.
AAATTTATCAGATTAAAATACTGTGTTTCCTCTACAAGCTGATGAATTTTCAGTCCAAAACGTCTTTTAAAACACGAAAATAAAGCATGGCAATGTTTGGTATTTTATAACAAAAATAGAGTTATTCTCCACAACTACTCAACCGATTTGTCCAAAATTTATCAGATTAAAGTACTCAGTTTATTCTACAAACTTATAAATTGTCAGTGAAAAACTTTCTCAAGATCACAACACTAAAGCATGGCAATATTTGCTATCAGACTGATAAATTTTCGGTCCAAAACTATTTGGAAATCACGAAAATAAAAGCAGGCAATATTTGGTATTTTATAATAAAAATCATATTACTCTCGAAAACTGCTCAACGGATTTCCTCAAAAACTAATAAGATTAAAGTACTCAGTTTCCTCTACAAACTGATAAATTTTCTGTCAAAAACTACTTGGAAATCAAGAGAATTAAGCATGACAATATTTGGTATTTTATGACAAAAAAATTATATTATTCTCGAAAAATGCTCAACGAATTTACTCAAAAATTTATCGGATTAAACTACTCACTTTACTCTACAAACTGATAAATTTTCAGTCCAAAAACGTCTTGGAAAGCACGAGAATAATGCATGACAATATTTGGTATTTTTATAACAAAAATAGAGTTATTCTCTATACGAGAATAAAGCATGGCAATATTTGTTGCTTTATAATAAAAATAGAGTTATTGTCGAAAACTCCTCAATGGATTTACTCAAAAATTTATCAGATTAAAGTACTCAGTTTACTCCACAAACTGATGAATTTTCATTCCATAACTTATTCGAAATCACGAGAATAAAGCATGCCCATATTTGCTATCAAACTGATAAATTTTCGGCCAAAACTACTTGGAAATCACGAGAATAAACAACAAACAACAACAGTCGTTTTACGGCCGTTTGCCCCGCTTACGCAGGGGTTGACCGGCGACTCTATATAGCAACCTCCTCCACCTCTCCCTATCCTTTGCACCTTCCCTTTTCAACCCACACTCTCTCATGTCCCTTCCACCACCTGGCTCCATATCATCCTTGGCCTTCTCCGTCCTCTCTTACCTTCCAACTCAAACGACATGATCTTTTTCACCCAATCGTCATCATCCTTCCGCAGCACCTGTCCCAACCATCTTAACCCATTCCGTTTCACAGCGTCAGACACTGACTCAATCCCCATTCTTTCCCTCAGCTCCGCACTCGGCACTCTATCCCTCAGCGATACACCACACATCCATCTCACCATCCTCATCTTCGTACGTTCTAATCTCCCACTCTGCTCCGCCGTCATGCCCCACGTTTCACTTCCATTTACCATAGCACTCCTCACGTATGTCACATACAGCTTCCTCTTCAGCTTAAATGACCCTTCCTTGTCAAGATCCCTGATAACTCCTTAAACTTCCTCCACTCACAACGTACCCTTGCCACGGATGCAGAATTTGCTCCTCCACCCCCATTCAACATATCACCCAGGTAACAAAACTTTCCAACATTCTCCAAGTGAACCCAATTTCCCAGATCCAAGCTCTCCTCCACATTCCTATCCTCTTCATCACCTGCTCTTTCACATGTCTTGCACACAAACGTATCCTCAACTCTAACCAGAGAGCCCTTCACACCTGAGCATCGCTTGTGTTCCCATCCACTGCATCCATTACATCTGATAGAATTGCTCCCAACACCCTTTCCACATACAGTACATGGCCACTTCCCCAGTCGTTCAACATCACTGCAATTCTTCCCTGACACCATCACCTTTGTTTTACCAATGTTCACCTTCAACCCTTTCGCCTCCATGCACTCTTTCCACTGCGGCACTTTCCCCTTAAGTTTCTCAATGCTCTCAGCCATCAGAACTTAATCGTCAGCACATAACAGCTCCCATGGCAGACCCTCCCTAACGTCTTGCGTCAGCGCCTCCATTACAACCACAAACAGTAATGGTCTCAGGACCGATCATTGGTGTACTCCAACCTTCACCTCAAACTCCTCACTGTTTTCATGCTTCGTTTTCACCATTGTTTTCGCTTTCTTATACATTATCATCACTGCGTTCACCAGCCATTCTTCAACCTCCAGCTTCCTCAATGCCCACCTAACCACTTCTCTTGGTATCCTATCAAATGTCTTCTCCAGATCCACAAATGCATAATACAATGGTCTCTTTTTTGCCAGAAACTTCTCCTGCATCTGTTGTACCACAAAGATCCCTTCTGTTGTCCCCTTCCCTGGCATAAATCCAAACTGCACGCCATTAATATTTACTTTCCCTCTCAACCTTCTCTCCAGAACCCTCTCAAATATCTTCATCCCGTGTTCTAACAGCTTTATTGCCCTATGTGCCCCACATTCCAATAGGTCAACTTTTCACTTGTAAATGGGTAAAAGGGTACTCAGCTCCTAGTCCTTCGGTATCTTTTCCTCGTCCACTACCATATTGCAGATCTACGTCATCTTCTTCACCCCTGCCTGACTAGCTGCGTGGATAATCTCACCCACCAATTCCGTCGGACCACCTGCCTTCCTACTTTTCATCTGCCCTATCGCCTTCTCTACTTCCATCTCTGTGATAAGCTCTCTTGGTCCTTCAACTATCCCACATTCTACAATTCCATCCCAATCATTCTCTACATTCGCTAGTTGCTCCATATACTCCCTTCATCTCTTTTTTATCATCTCTGGTTTCACAACTATATTTACGATCTCACCCTTCAGGCAGTTTACTCCAACCATATCCTGCCTTTCCTTCGCCATCTGCTTTGCTATCTTGAACACAGATTTTTGCCCTTCTTCTGTGTTGAGGTTTTCTCCTAATCTCTTTCTCTCCCTCTGCTGGGCCTGAGCAGCTGCTTTCTTTGCAATCTTCTTTGCTGCTACATACTCCTTCAACACTGCCTTTTCTACAGCAGTACCCTTTGCCTGACACCACGCCTTGAACTTCTACTTCTTTTCTCGTTCACCTTCTTCTCAACCTCTTCATTCCACCATCATGTTTGCACATGCGTTGGTGGTCCTTTTGTCCATCCACATGCCTCACTTGCTGTATTCAGCAAACAATACCTTGCCTTCTCCCATACCACATTCACATCACCCTCCCCTGCCTCCCCCAGAATCAGTTTATCCTGAAATTGCCTTCGCACATTGCCATCATACAGCCTCCATACCTTTCTCCTAGGTTGGAATTTCTTCCTCTGGGCTTTCACAGTGCCTCTCACCTTCATATCGGCCAGTATCAGATGGTGTTGTGATACTGCTTCTTCACCAGGAATTGCTTTCGCATCCCAGAGACATTTCCTATCCTGTTTACGTGTCATCAGATAGTCAACCATGCTATTCGATCCACCCGACGAATACGTCACTACCTTGTTGTCATCCTTCTTAAATTGCATTGTGCACACAATCATATTCATTTATATTATTTTATTTTTATTTTATTTTTCTTCTATTTTTCTTCTATTTTACTTTATGTTATTTTATTCTATTTTTTCTATTTTTATTCTATTTTATTTTATTTTATTTTATTTTATCCAATATTTATTTTATTTTTAATATAAAATACCAAATATTGCCATGCTTCGTTCTCGTGTTTACGAAGAAGTTTTGAACTGAAGATTCATCATTTTTAGGGGAAACTGAGTACTTTAATCTGATAGATTTTCTAGTAAATTCGTTGAGCAGTTTTCGAGAATAATATAATTTTTGTTATAAAATACCGAATATTTCCATGCTTTTTTCTCGTGATTTCCAAATAGTTTTGGACAGAAAATTTATTAGTTTGATTGCAAATATCGCCATGCTTTATTCTCGTGATCTCGAAGGAGTTTTCGACTGAAAATTTATCAGTTTGTAGAGTAAACTGAGCACTTTAATCTGATAAATTTTAGACTAAATCGGTTGAGTAGTTCTGAAGAATAACTCTATTTTATTAAAAATACCAAATATCCCTTGCTTCATTCTCGTGTTTTCGAAAACGTTTTGAACTGAAAATTCGTCGGTTGGGAGAGGAGATAAAGAGTTGGTAAAGTGATGGGTATGAAGGAGTACATGGAGGGTTTGGCTATGGTATTAGAAATATGGAGCAATATCTGGCATTTAATGACAAAAATAGAGTTATTCTCTACAACTAGCCAACTGATTTAGTCCAAAGTTTATCAGATTAAAGTACACGGTTTACTCTATAAACTGATAAATTTTCAGTCCAAAACTCCTTCGAGATCCCGAGAATACAACATGGCCATATTTGCTATCAAACTGATAAATTTACGGTCCAAAACTATTTGGAAATCACGAGAATAAAGCATGGAAATATTCGGTATTTTACAACAAAAATTATATTATTTTCGAAAACTGCTCAACGAATTTACTAGAAAATCTATCAGATTAAAGTACTCAGTTTCCCCTAAAGAATGACGAATCTTCAGTTCAAAACTTCTTCGTAAACACGAGAATGAAGTATGGCAATATTTGGTATTTTATAATAAAAATAGATTTATTCTTCAGAACTACTCAACCGATTTAGTTCAAAATTTATCAGATTAAAGTATTCAGTTTATTCTACAAACTGATACATTTTCAGCCCAAAACTCTTTCAAGATTACGAGAATAAAGGATTGCAATATTTGCTATAAAACTGATAAATTTTCTGTCCAAAACTACTTGGAAATCAAGAGAATAAAGTACGATAATATTTGATATTTTATAACAAAAATCATATTATTCTCAAAAACTACTCAACGAATTTACTCAAAAATTTATCAGATGACAGTACTCAGTTTCCTCTACAAGCTGAAGACTTTTTAGTCCAAAACTTCTTCGAAAACACGAGAATAATGCATGACAATATTTGGTATTTTATAACAAAAATAGAGTTATTCTCTACAATTACTCAACCGATTTAGTTCAAAATTTATCAGATTAAACAACACAATTTTACTTTTCAAACTGATGAATTTTCAGTCCAAAACTCCTTCGAAATCACAAGAATAAAGCGTGGCAATATTTGCTGTCAAACGGATAAATTTTCTGTCTAAAACTATTTGGAAATCACGAGAATAAAGGTTGGCAATATTTGGTATTTTATAACAAATGTCATATTATTCTCAAAAACTACTCAACGAATTTACCCAAAAATTTATCAGATGACAGTACTCAGTTTTCTCTACAAGCTGAAGACTTTTTAGTCCAAAACTTCTTTGAAAACACGAAAATAAAGCATGGAAATGTTTGGTATTTTATAACAAAAATAGAGTTATTCTCCACAACTACTCAACCGATTTAGTCCAAAATTTATCACATTAAAGTGCTCAGTTTACTCTACAAACTATAAATTTTTAGTCGAAAACTTTTTTGAGATCACGAGAATAAAGCATGGCTATATTTGTTATCAGACTGATCAATTTTCTGTCTAAAACTATTTGGAAATCACAAGAATAAAAGTTGGCAATATTTGGTATTTTATAACAAAAGCCATATTATTTTCAAAAACGTCTCAATGGATTTGCTCAAAAACTTATCAGATTAAACTACTCAGTTTCCTCTACAAACTGATGAATTTTCACGCAAAAACTCCTTCGAAATCAGGAGAATAAGGTATGGCAATATTCGGTATTTTATGGCAAAAGACAAGTTGTTCTCTAAAACTGCCCAACGGATCTAGTCAAAAATTTACCAGATAAGAGTACTCAACTTACTCTACAAACTGATACATTTTCAGTCCAAAACTTTTTCGGGTTCACGAGAACAAAGCATGGCAATATCTGCTATCAAACTGATAAATTTTCGGTCCACTACTATTTGGAAATCACGAGAATAAAATATGGAAATATTCGGTATTTTATAATAAAAAATAGAGTTATTTTCCAGGACTACTCAACCGATTTAGTCCAAAATTTATCAGATTAAAGTACTCAGTTTACTTTACAAACTGATAAATTGTCAGTCCAAAACTCCTTTGAGATCCCGAGAATAAAATATGGCCATATTTGCTATCAAACTGATAAATTTTCGGTCCAAAACTACTTGGAAATCAAGAGAATAAAGTATAAAAATATTTGGTATTTATAACAAAAATCATATTATTCTCGAAAACTTCTCAACGAATTTACTCAAAAATCTATCAGATTAAAGTCCTCAGTTTCCCCTACGAACTGATGAATTTTCAGTTGAAAACTTTTTCGAAAACATAAGAATGAAGCATGGCAATATTTGATATTTTATCACAAAAACAGAGTTATTCTTCAGAACTACTCAACCGATTTAGTCCAAAATTTATCAGATTAAAGTACTCAGTTTACTCAACAAACTGATAAATTTTCAGTCCAAAACTCCATCGAGATCACGAGAATAAAGCACGGCCATATGCGCTATCAAACTAATAAAATTTCTGTCCAAAACTTCTTGGAAATCAAGAGAATAAAGTATGATAATATTTGGTATTTTATAACATAAGTCATATTATTCTCGAAGACTGTTCAACGGGTTTACTCAAAAATTTATCAGATTAAAGTGCTCAGTTTCCTCTAAAAAAAGTCTAAAACAGTTTCCTCCTTCTTTTAAAACACGAAAATAAAGCATGGGAATGTTTGGTACTTTATATCAAAAATGGAGTTATTCTCCACAACTACTCAACCGATTTAGTCTAAAATTTATCAGATTGAAGTGCTCAGTTTACTCTATAAAGTTATAAATTTTCAGTCGAAAACTCCTTCGAGATCACGAGAATAAAGCATGGGAATATTTGTCTTTTTAATAAAAATAGGGTTATTCTCAAAAACTGCGCAACGGATTTACTCAAGAGATTATAACATTACAGTGCGCAGTTTACTCGACAAACTGATAAATTTTCAGCTGCAAACGCCTTCGAAGTCAAGAGAATAGGGCGTGGCAAGAGTTGGTATTTTTGTTACAAAAATTGATGTTAGTCACTAAAACTACACAACGGATTCAATCAAAAATTTATCACAATGGAGTACTCAATTTACTCAACGAAGTGAAAAATTTTGAGTCCAAAACTCTTTGGAAATCACGAGAACAAAGGATGGCAATATTTGGTATTTTGCAAGAAAGATCAAATTATTCTCCAAAACTACCCAAACGGATTTAGTCAGAAATTCACCAGATTAAAGTATTCAGTTCCCTCCATAAACTAATAAATTTTTAGTCCAAAACTTGTTCGAAATCAGGAGAAGGCAAGACAATATTTGGTATTTTATCGCAAAATTCAAGTTATTCTATTAGTTGTTCTCTCTTATGCCAGTTTAATCTGAAAAATTTATAATAAATTTCGTTGACTCGTTTTAGAGAATAGTCTGTTTAATTTTAGCGCAAAAATGCTTGTTTTGGAACTTCTATTCGACGACCTGCTTAGGGAATTTGTGTTTTGAAATTCACCAAATTGTCGAAAAAAGCCTCTAGTTTGATCTGGTCAATTTATAATAATTTTCATAAGTTTTAGAGATTAGTTTGTTTAACTTTGGGCAAAAACGCTTTTTTTCGAATTTCTAGTCCACTTGATACTTAGGGCATTTTTGTTTCAAAGTCCACCAGTATGTCGTAAAAAGCCTCTGGTTTAATATGGTCAATTTATAACAAATTTTATTGAGTAGTTTTGGAGAATAGTTGGTTTAATTTTGCGCAAAAATGCTGAATTTAGTATTTCTCTTCCATGTGACAATTAGCGAATTTTTGTTTCAAAATTGACCAGATTGTCGAGAAAAGCCTGTAGTTTAATCTGGTCAATTTACAATGAATTTTATTGAGTAGTTTTCGAGAACAATTGGTTTAATTTTGCGCAAAAATGCTTGTTTTGGAACTTCTATTCGAAGTGATACTTAAGAAATTTTTGTTTCAAAGTTGGCCAGTTTGTCGAGAAAAGACTGTGGTTCAATCTCGTAAATTTCCATCGAATTTCATTGAGTAGTTTTGGAGAATAGTTGGTTTAATTTTGCGCAAAAGTGCTTTTCCTTGGGAAATTCTATTCAACGTGATACTTAAGGAATTTTTGTTTCAAAATTTACAAGATTGCCGAGAAAAGTATGCAGTTTAATCTGGTCAATTTACAATGAATTTCATTGAGTAGGTTTTGGAGAATAGTTCGTTGAACTTTGAGCAAAAATGCTTGATTTGGAACTTCTATTCGACATGATACTTATTGAATTTTTTTTTTTAAAATTGACCAGATTGTCGAAAAAAGACTGGTTTAATTTTGTAAATTTCAATCGAGTTTTAACGACTTGTTTTGGAGAATAGTTCGTTTTATTTTGCGCGAAAGTGCTCTTTTTTGGGAACTTGTATTCGACGTGATACTTCAGGAATTTTTGTTTCAAAATTGACCAGATTGTCGAGAAAAGCCTGTAGTTTAATCTAGTTAATTTATAAGGAATTTCATTGAGTAGTTTTGGAACATAGTTCGTTGAATTTTGCGCAAGAGTACTTTGTATTGGGAACTTCTATTCGGCGTGATACTTATAAAATTTTTGTTTTGAAATTGACCGGTTTGTCGAGAAAACCCTGTAGTTAAATCTGGTAAATTTAGAACGAATTTCACTGAGTAATTTTGGAGAATAGCTGGTTTAATTTTGAGTAAATATGCTTGTTTTGGAACATCTAATCGACGTCATACTTAAGGAATTTTTGTTTTAAAATTGACCAGGTTGTCGAGAAAAGCGTGTAGTTTAATCTGGTAAATTTACGATGAATTTCATGGAGTGGTTTTGGAGAACAGTTGGTTTAATGTTTGCTGGAAAAAGCTTGTTTTGGAACTTCTATTCCGCAATTTAACCTGGTAAATTTACAATGAATTTCATTGAGTAGTTCTGGAGAAGAGTTGGCTTAATTTTGCGTAAAAATGCTGGTTTTTGAAACTTCTCTTCGACGTGATAATTAAGGAATTTTTGTTTCGAAATTGACCAGATTGTCGAGAAAAGCCTGTAGTTTAATTTGGTAAATTTACAATGAATTTCATTCGGTAGTTTTGGAGAATAGCTGGTTTAATTTTGCGCAAAAGTTCTTGTTTTAGAACTTGTATTCGAGGTGATACTTAAGAAATTTCTCTTTCGAAATTGACCAGATTGTCGATAAAAGCCCGTGGTTTAATCTGGTAAATTTACAACAAATTTTATTGAGTAGTTTTGGAGAAAAGTTGGTTTAGTTTTGAGTAAAAATGCTTGCTTTGGAACTTCTATTCGACGTAATACTTAAGGAATTTTTCTTTCGAACTTTACCAGATTGTTGGGAAAAACCTGTAGTTTAATCTGGTAAATTTACAACGAATCTCAGATAGTAGTTTTGGAGAGTAGTTCATTTAATTTTCACTAAAATTGCCTGTTTTGGGACTCCTTTTGGAGGTGATACTTAATGAATTTTTCTTTCGAAATTGAGCAGATTGTCAAAAAAAAGCGTGTAGTTTAATCTGGTAAATTTACAATGAATTTCATTGAGTGGTTTAGGAGAAGAGTTGGTTTAATCTTGAGCAAAAATTCTTGATTTGAAACTTCTGTTCGACGTGATACGTAAGGAATTTTTGTCTTAAAATTGATCAGATTGTAGAGAAAAGCCTGTAGTTTAATCTGGTAAATTTATAATGAATTTCATTGAGTAGTTTAGGAGAATAGCTGGTTTAATTTTGCCCAAAAATGCTTGTTTTGGACCTTCTATTCGACGTTATACTAAAGAAAGTTCTCTTTCAAAATTGACCAGACTATCTAGGAAAGGGTGTAGTTTAATCATATGAGGAATTTCAAGGGGCGGAGGTCCAGTGTAGATAGCTTCGATAAAACAGCGGCGTTCTTGAGGTTATACACTATCTAAGATATAGAAAACAAGCTTCTCGACGTTTCGAGCGAAGGCCCTTCGTCCGGAGATTAGTAGCATGGAATACATAAAAACACGTGGGCTTTTATAGTAAAACTAAAAAAGTGTGTCACGTGACAAAAATGAACCAATAGAATGAATGTGGTCAAAACAAACACAAAACAATTAAAGGGTAAAGCACATGACAAATTATGTGTGAAACTGGACAGCAAAAGGGGCGAAAAATAGCTCGTGGATAGAAAATAATAATGTGGGATGGCGAAGGACGGTGAGATGATGAAATGAAGTGTATAGAGAGCTAAATGTAAGAAAATCGCTCGTTGATACCATGGGGGTGGAGTGTTCCAAGTTTGGAAATGAGACGCATTTCCTGACTTTTGCGGCTATCATTGCTACCGGAAACGGGAACTAAAGCTCGAATTTGCATATCCGAAAGGCTGTGATTAGCACTGTTAAAGTGCCTGGCAACAGGCTGATTAGCATCGTTCTTAGTAACAGCACGACGATGCTCCCCAAACCTGTCTCTCAAAACTCTTTTAGTTTCTCCAATGTAGAGCATGCCACATTTACTGCATGAGATGCAGCAAATGAGATGGGAGGAGGTACAAGTGAAGTGGTGTTTGACAGTGAACTTAGATTTTGGCGCCGAAATTGTAATGGAGGAATCTATGAAGCTACAGGTTTTGCAATTCTTGATGCCACAGGGAAATGTGCCCTTGGGAGACGACATATCCTGTGGTAGGGAACTATGAACTAGGGATTCACCGATGTTTTTGCTGTGCCGAAAAGAGACTAGAGGGTTATCGTGGAAAATGGAAGATGTTTCAGGGTCATTCTTTAGGATATGGAAGTTCTTGCGGATGACATCCCTTACTTTGTAATTGAAGGGATGGTAAGTGAGCACTAAGGCGATTTTTTTGGAAACATTGACTACAGAGTCTGTGAGGGTATCCGAACGGGGAATCTGGGCAGCCTTGGTTAAGGCAGTTTCGAGAAGGGGGGTGGGATAGCCTCACTGAACAAAAAAGTTTCTCATTTCCAAACTTTTGGTCTGAAAATCTTCATCTTCACTGCAAAGGCGGCGAAGACGACGAAACTGGGAAAAAGGGATCGACCTTTTGGTGTGGTTGGGGTGGGAAGAGGAATAAAGGAGATAACTATGGGAGTCAGTGGGCTTGTAGAACACAGAGGTGGTGAGTTTATTGCCATTGATGGAAACAAGTATATCTAAGAACGATACACTGGTCTCACTGATCTCCCATGTGAATTGGAGTGAGGGATGGAAACTATTAACAAAGTTAATGAACCGCTCCAAATCGACACGGGAACATGATGCTGTGCCAAGACAAACATCAATGTACCTACCAAAGTAATCAGGCATAGGACCAGTATACTACTCAAAGATTTGTTTTTCCACAAAACCAACAAACAAGTTGGCATAATTAGGACTCGTTTTGGTGCCCATAGCTACACCACTTATCTGCTGGTAATGCTCACCATCAAAGGAAAAATTGGTAAGGGTGAGCACTAACTCTGTCATACGAATCAATGTGGTTGTCGACGGTTCCTGGATGGGGCGCTTATCGAAGAAAAATTCAAGCGCCTTCAAATCCTCATGATGCGGAATGACAGTGCATAAGGATTTGACATCCACGGTGAAAATGAATGTGTGGGTGCCTGAGAAGGTGATGTTTCGGAAGATTTGGAGAGCATGTTTGATGTCCCTGATGTAGGGACACACCACTCACACCACGCCTACCTTACATGAGATGTGAATATAAACTGTACCAAAATAATGTTCACACCTTACGTAAGTCACCTCTCACACCACACCTACCTTACATGAGAGGTGATTATAAACTGTACCAAAATAATGTTCACACCGTACGTAAGTCACCTCTCACACCACACCTACCTTACATGAGAGGTGATTATAAACTGTACCAAAATAATGTTCACACCTTACGTAAGTCACCTCTCACACCTCACCTACCTTACATGAGGTGACGTACCATAGATAGGACGTGCATTACCATCACCACAAACCCAGTGAACGGAAACAATAAAGAAAGAAATTACTTCTATAGAAGACGTTAACTAGGTGATCAGGGTCCTTTGGTGCATTAAAAATTTCTTCGGCTCACGATAAGGCAAAGTTTTGAAGGTAGTAACCCCGGACAAAAAAAAAAGGACCCTTCACACTCAGACTGATTATCTTGGACAAAAATTTTAGCGTCTCGTTTAGTATTCTGGGCAGTAAACATCTTTTAAACCTTCGATATTTCGCTATACTATATACTATAATACTGTTGGAGTTGTACCTCTTCCTTGCAAGGAAGTTTTTACTTGGTGGAAAGAATACAGAGCTTACGAAAACGGTAACGCTGATCCCATCTACAGTTTTGAAAGTTGAAACTAAAGTACTCATCGATAAAACAATGAACTACAAACGTTTTTTTTCGTCTCCGTAAACACTTAACCGACAACTAGCCAGGTTCAAAGTGTTGATGCAGTCGTGAATACGAAGAAGTTCTCGCTTTAACGTCGTGGGTAGATCAGGGACGGCATTGAAAATACTCCAAGAACCAAAAATTATCCATTCACTTTGTTTTGAAGAAAAATTCTGTGATAAGGACACGTTATCTTTTCCGTTCGCATCCTGTTATCTTAAGTTCCCTGATGGCGCAAGGGCTTGTTTTGCGATACCAAACGAAATTTGGTTTTTATTTTGTCACGGTGCGAGTTGTTTTCTCTCACTGCCGAACCACCTGGTCGTAATGGAAGGAAGTAAATAAATAAAGACATAACACATGAGTTTTTTGTCAAATTTTTTTTTCATTGGACATTGAACTGAGCCATCCTAACCTACCTTCTAGCACACCATTACTTAGCATTCACAAAATACTCGATCTAAAACCTAACAAAAAAAAAATCCTGGAAAAATGCACACTTCGGAGACTTCTCCACTTATATCTTTTTTTCTTTCCTTTCCAATCACTCATTTCTTATTTCGTTTCTTTCCCAGTTCTCTTTGTTTACATAGAAAATGTTTTTCTTTCAGTTCTTCATACAACCACGTCAAGATAACTCTTATCTTTGAACAAGTCTTTGGTAAGTTTCTTTAGGAACTCCGTACCGTCACATAAAGAATGCGATGGATTAGCGATGAATTTACAAGAAAATTCAATGTGTTCCACTAAACTTGAATATGCTTTATTCAGTCGTAAACCTTCCAGATGGTGGAATGCTGAGTTGGCACGTTGGGTAGAATGAACAGCTGTACCACCAGACAATTCCTAAAATCACAATATCTCTATTTAAAGAACTGATTCAAAATCCTACCACTCACCTCCATACTATTTTACTTCCCCATCTCCTCCGAATCACTGACCTATAAATAACTGAACTGTTGGAAGACCCCGAAATGGTGTTCCTAAAATAATGGCGTTATTTACGAGTCACTGTGTTCATGGTACCGACCACTGTACCGAAGCTGATGACTCCGTGTTACCATCAATGACCAATCAAATGTCTTGTAACAATTTCGAAACGGTCAATTTTGCGGGACAATATGATGTTGGGATGATCCCTCGACACTTCACATCCTACGATTGTTTGATATTTTAGAAAGTTTCTTAGGGTAAGGCAAGGAGGATTATATGCTGACGCTATCCCTTCAGAAAACATCTCTTAACTTTACTTCGCAACTTCGCAACTTCACGCCTCAAAAGTAATGGGGCTACTCCGTTCACATACATATGTGTCAGAGAGCAGAATTACCAGGTAGGAATACTTGCAAGAAAATACAGTTAACTTCTCTCACAGTATTTCCTTTGATACCGTTGCCCGTCTGTACTCGTCTTTTACCCAAAAATATCCAAACAAGCATTGGTTTGACGTAAGTTTCATGTGCTAAGATTGCACTCAGTAACCAGGGTGCTAAATGTCTGGAGATACTTGGGGAAACAGAGGATATTCCTTGTTTATTTATAACTGTGCCTTGATATCCCCTAATGAACTGGCAGGTTACCAATAGTATACTAGTCTACCTTCTTAGCAGTATCTTTGACAGATCCAGGGGAATTCTTTTTCACTCGTGGAATGCCGTTTGACGGTAGCTGGGCTGACAGGAACGTAGACAGCGCACGACAGAGGAAACGAAAACTAAAGAAGCAAGGATAAATTAACTGTAATAAATATTAGAAAACTCATTAAGAACTCGTGAGGAAAACACAAAAGAAAATGAAAACCGTGTCGTGCTTTGCCCTGAAATTCTCTTCAAATTCTCCTCAATATTTTTCTTCTTAGAAAACATACATTGCCAAACTTTCGTAGGGAATTACCGTATAAAGAGATTCGTCTTATAAGACATTTACAACACTCCCAGTGCGTGCTTTATGGGATCTAAAACACTCGGCTATCGCCTCGCGCTTTACATCCGATAAAGCACTCCAGCTCGTTTTCTAAATAGTACTTCGAAAACTCATTCATAACTCATGAAGAAAAAACAAAAGGATTTAAAGCTTAACCAGTCATTGTAAATGTGACACATCTGTCCATATTGTATCAAGTGATACAACCGCTGATTACCCTGAACGTTTCCTAATATTTTCTCGACTACAGTCACTGGAATCTTTACCATTTTTGAAGAACGCGAATGTTTACATGTAATGGTTTCGTAAGTACTTTAAAGTAATCGCATCGGTGGTGCATCGGACACACAATCACTCGCCTTTGCCTTGTGCTTGTATACCCAACACAGCACCACCGCTCATGTTGTTAGTAGTACGAATAGTTGGACAGGCAAGAAAACCGACCGAGTGCAACGCAGCAAATGAAAGAGACAGAATATCGCAAAACCAGTGTCCTTTGTGGGGTTAAGACGTGGTACCAATCTCCTCTCTCATATAAGAAGGTATGAAGATCCCTCGGTCAAACTAAGTCTGCGGGGAAGACAAATCACAAGAGTTTCCAGGCGAAAAATAATCGACAGATGCTAACTTACTGTGAGCAGGTAAAATAATAGCTAAAACCAGGATACACAGTCCAAATTGCTTAAGTACACATTAAAAGGCTTTGTTAAAAAAACATAATTCATTGTTGAAGGTAGAAAAATGGACTTAGACAGGAATTATTGACTGAGTTCGCTGGCGGTTTACGAGTTTTGTGTGCAGGAAAGTTTCTCGAATACTGGCATGGCAAGGAAACAACAAAATAACATGTTTTTCTGTTTAGTAATACCACTGAATAAGAAAAATAAAGATTTTTTTAAAGATATTTATTCTGGAAGCGTGGAATCTTGGAAATATCTTGAAAGATAGACGAATGTTCGTCAAGCTCAATCCTCAGAAAGCGATTTCTGGGCCTCAGACGAGGATCGAACCCTCAACCTTCTCATGACCGGTGAGACGCTCAAACCATTGAGCTACCAAGACTAAGATGGTGAGCTAAGGTGCAAGTTTGACATATGTGCGACATAAGCGGAAGCCCTTAATTCAACATCTGAGTCTTGGTAGCTCAATGGTTAGACCGTATCACCGGTTATCAAAGGGTTGCGAGTTCGATCCCCGACTGGGGATCGTTCTCTGAGGATAGAGCTTGAGGAACATTCACCTATCATTTAAGTTTTTTGCCTTGTCCAGCGTTCGTGCCTCCATTCTGATACCGACGTCCACTTTAGGCGTACATTTTGCTTGTTTTTGGGCTAAGAAACGTATCATCGTGACCGCCATCTTGGCAACCCTGAATCCTCATTTACGGTGGATTCATTTAAGTAATCATTCAGGCTATGCAGTTTTATTGAGACAGGGTCTAAGACGTACTGCAGGGTTCGCTAGCAAGGTTAACAACAGCCTTTCAAACTTATTCCATACTTCAGGTATGACAATTCCGCAATTGTAATCGCTGTATGCTAGGGAATCTTAAAACAGTTTTTCTTACCTGACCGTAAGGGGGGATTTTTTGCCAAGTCCAATTACCCCTAAAAGTCCAGAAGTATCTCGATCTTCCCCAACGTGAGCGATAAGTGGTATGAGAAAGTCTACTTGTTGGCCAATGTCACGAAGATTTCCGCCATAATTCACCTGACGAACAATCAGTTGCATAATCTTGTACCAAAGGAGAATAACTTTGGTTTCTGTGTCAGGATTGCTGAACAAGGGAATAGAATTATCGATTTAAGAATAGAATACTGGGTAGACAGTGATAAATAAGGTAAAAAGTTAAAAGGATGATAACTGCCATAATTGATATAACAGTAGATTACTACGTAGACAGTGATAAATAAGGTAAAAAGTTAAAAGGTTAATAACTGCCATGATTGATATAACAGTAGATTACTACGTGGACAATGATAAATAAGGTAAAAAGTTAAAAGGTTGATAACTGGCGTGACTGATATAACAGTAGATTACTACGTAGACAGTGATAAATAAGGTAAAAAGTTAAAAAGTTGATAACTGCCATAATTGATATAACAGTAGATTACTACGTAGACAGTGATAAATAAGGTAAAAAGTTAAAAAGTTGATAACTGCCATGATTGATATAACAGTAGATTACTACGTAGACAGTGATAAATAAAGTAAAAAGTTAAAAGGTTGATAACTGCCATGATTGATATAACAGTAGATTACTACGTAGACAGTGATAAATAAAGTAAAAAGTTAAAAGGTTGATAACTGCCATGATTGATATAACAGTAGATTACTACGTAGACAGTGATAAATAAAGTAAAAAGTTAAAAGGTTGATAACTGCCATGATTGATATAACAGTAGATTACTACGTAGACAGTGATAAATAAGGTAAAAAGTTAAAAGGTTGATAACTACTGTAATTGATCTCAAAGAATATCAAACAATATCAATATTCTTTGAGATGAGTTAGAGCAGTTATCAACTTTTTAACTTTTTACAATAAAGTTAACGGTTTGGAAAAAAAATGCTGAGAATGTTGAGGTACACGGCGTTAGATATGCATAAGATTTTTTTTAACATTTTCAAATTTCCCAACGCAGTTCATGCATTGACAACAACAACAATAACAACGACAACAACAACAACAACAATAATAACAACAGCAACAATAACAGCAGAACAACAACAGATACAATAGCAATATCAATAGCAACAGCTATAACAACTACAACCTCTACAACATCTGCGACAACAACAACAACAACTACAGAAGAAACGACAATAACAATAGCTACAACAACAACAACACTAAAAACAACAACAGCAACAACAAAAACAACAACAGTAACAACAAAAACAACAACAGCAACAACAAAAACAGCAACAACAAAAACAACAACAGCAACAACAAAAACAACAACAGCAACAACAAAAACAACAACAGCAACAACAAAAATAACAACAGCAACAACAAAAACAACAATGACAACAACAGCAACAGCAACAAAAACAACAACAACAAAACACTTAACGCAACATGATACCTGTAGTCCACCCAAACAACAACAAAGACAACAAAACACTTACTTAGGCTTGATGCTCGCAGTCCATGCGATCAAATCTTTTAACATATTTTGTTCTTCAGCCACACTTTGACATAGAGAGAGACGCTGAACAACATGACCAAATAAGGTTAGCACTGCACTGCGGTTAATGCATTCTATATAACACAGACCAAAGAGAAAAAATCGCCAAAATATAAACAGTGTAGATGGAATTGTAAAATCGCACAAGCACTGAAAGGTACAGATAAGCAGCGGCGCTACTAGAGGGGGGAGGGGAGGTTGGTGGGATTGAAAACCCTGCTATTTTTATGCTCTTGTATAGTTTAGCATATAGCAATAAGTTCCCATCACAAAATCAGTCGACAGTAAAAGCACCGAGATTTTAATTTCAATTTTTTGGAAAACATCCACAGAATGACAACACAAACGTTAAACGGGTTTCCACGTGTTTCGAGTTCGTACACCATTTTTTGGGGTATAATTTATTGTCTTTCGCATGACTTTCCATAATCATGCTTCACAAAAACCATGATCTAAAAATCCTAGAAAGCCGCGCTACGACTAACAAATTATACCGGTTTTCAGTGCAAAACTTCTAAATTGAAATTACGTACATTTAATTTGAACGATGTAAATTGTGGGCATATACATACGCTCACAATTTACATCGTTCAAATTAAATGTATGTAAGGATATGTAAGGATAAATGTGTGCATATATATATATATATATATATATATACATCCTTCTCTATGGCCTTCCTAGATGTTTATGACCTGTGCTAACCATGAAACCATTTATAATATTCTTACTAAAGCCATTCATGTGTAGATCATGGGCAAAATGAATGCGTCTCCCACTCATTAGTCTTGCCAGGATTATATGCGATACAATTCTGTTTCATTATATGTTTACTATGCTTTCCTTATCATGTTCTTTCCAAAGGCCAAATGAGTGTGGGGGAGGGTGATGGAATCCGGAATGGAGCGTTACTTTTCAATGAAAGCTACTACATATTTCAAGAAAAAATCGTGTAATATTTGTCAAACCATGACCTTGTGTTTTCTAATTTTAACACGTTAAGTCGGGCTAAAAGGTTAAAGCACACAGTTTATAGTAAGAATAATTAGTAGATTATGGAGGATTTTATCACTGAAGTCGAGGTAGTCTCAAGAAACTTTAGTTAGCGGTCATCTTCAGGGTAGAGTAAAGAGTGTTTGTCAGGGTCATCCATTGACGTCTCTGACTGTTATGTCATAGGTGGGCGGTTGCTACGTCATAGGTCGTGGTCTAGGTCCAGCCCGAAGCTTACCTTGGACGAATTCACGTTGGGATAACTCCGGGACGCTGAGGGTGCTCAGTACATCACTCCAAGGTGATACAAAGGACTCTGCTGGTTTAACCACAGTGTCAGCAATTGGCTGAATGTTGGTAAAATGTGTTTCTACGGCAACCTCCACAACCTGAACCATCAGCGATATGCTAGCCAGGGAACGACAAGCTCCCACAAGCACGGCCAGAATCATGACTCGTCCAGTCAGATCTCGGAGTTTTTCTTGAA